>SKCR01007842.1:0-552452 GCA_019454045.1 Zanthoxylum bungeanum | reverse complement strand
GGGTGGGTTTTTGCGGGTTTACGGCTTTATGGGCAAAATTGCCATCCCTAATTATAAGAGTTGGGATCTATTGGAAAGATGAAAAAATTAAAATAAATGAATTATTTATTACTTCTATACTTTTTCAAATATTGTTCTATTTTTGGCACAATCTAAATTATGCCACCATTAATATTTGGGAGACGTTTCTTCCTTGTATCAAGGAGAAAAGTATTGGGTCCAATTGGCTAGCGTCTTTTAATTTTGTTTTATTTGAACATGCGAGACTGGAGAATGGGAGCATGTATATATTGGTTCCGAATAAATACAACACATGCCAATTTATCCTATTGATCAGCTGAAAATATATTTATTTAATATGATTCTTGAAAATAATCAGTAAGACTTTTGTTTGTTTCTTACAGGGATGTTAAAGATTTTGAAACTTGCCAAATTCTAAATTAAAGGCCATACGGAATTTGATAATATTTTTCGTAATCCATTTTTAGAATGGAATTAAAATTTGACAATTGTTGTTCTCTTCCTGATCGATTGTGATTTCTAATTTTTATTCTCACGTAAGGTGATATTTGGTTTAGTTAGTATCAACATATTATTTAAAATTTTAAATCTAATGCCATTAATTTTTTTTTTTTCGGGAATTATACTTGACAAATTTTCAATTAAGGGTCATACAAAATTTGATATTATTTTTCTGAATCCATATTTGGAATGGAATTAAAATTTGACAATTGTGCTCCATTGCGATCTCTAATTTTTTATTCTTAAGTAGGGTGATATTTGGTTTAGTTAGTGTCAACGTATTATTTTAAATTTTAAATCTAATGTCATTAATTAAGGTTTTTTTAGAAACCTTAAAAACTTCACCGCTAAATCATCCGATTCGAGTTTAAACCGAGCAGATAAAAATCTCATTTGTCTCAAGCTCTTACTAAAAATGCAAATCTTGGAGTCGAACTCAGGACAAATATTAAGGGTTTTGTCACAAAATCACACCATTTGGGAACATTGATGTTTTTTTTTTTTTTTTTTTTTTTTTTTTTTTTTTTAATCTTAGGTTTAAATCACGTGTTTAATTATATGTTTCACTCAAACACATAGCAACAAGAACAATAATGGTTGTTAGAGTATAGATTTTATAGGCAATTAAAATAACTTTTCAAATTAATAAACAATAAATAGCGAATTGAAGTTGAAAACACACATATTGTCGCGCGTATCAACTCAGCTTTAGACCAAAATCCATAATAAAACAAATTATGTTAAATTGAAATTGTGCTTTATTGGGCTATGGCCTTTGCCATATGTTTTATTTTTTTAGAACTTTGTATTAATATCACAATTATGGGACCAAATGTCACTGTCGATAAAATAAAAACTGATCGATATATCATACCAACTAACTGTCGTTCCTATTTCAGTCATGTGTCATGGCTCCTATGAAACCTCCTGCAATTTTTTTTTTTGGGTTGTGAAGAGGGAGAATCGGTGGTGACAAATTGATGATAATTAACTACCGTTGAGGTTCGAAGTCATTTATCCAACATCGTGCCGAACATTCTGAGGTAAATATATCCTAACGTAAAATATAACAGTTCATTGTTTTTATTAATGTGGAATAATACTGAATTTATTTTCTGTTTTTAACAGAGTAACACATGTGAGGTGCAATCATTTCCATATTTTTTCCGAGTGACGCATTACAATGGAGAAAACAAATGGATAAATGAAGAAGCCGAACGCTGCTATGTAAGTTTCAGTTTTTAAAATAAAAAAATTATTATTATATATGTTAATTTTTTCTAAAAAATTCTAACATTAACTTATTTTTTTAAACAGAACGAAATGAATGGAACTCCAACATCAAACTCAGGAGACAGGGTCTGACCCGATATCAGATGAGCAGTTGTCGCAATTGGTTTTCAAGAATCAGACAGCTTACAACATTGGCCTTGACACTCGTAAGAAGCCGACGTCTTCTGCACGCAATACTGTTAATTTGGACAATGCCTCCTCTCTTCGAGACCAGTTAGTCACCACCCAAGACCAGCTAACCACCACTCAAGACCGGCTAGCCACCACCGAAGACCAGCTAGTCACCACCCGAGACGAGCTGAAGAAGACTAAGAAGGTGCTACAACAGGTCAAGGTGGACCACGAGAAGAAGATGGAGCAGTTCGAACATCAAATGTTGGCTTTCCGCCAGATGTTGGAGGCCTCACTCAGTCAGGGTGCATCGGGCTCGAGCGTCCCCCCATAACAATAGCAATATATTTTATATCTATTTGTATAAACATTTTGAACAAATAGTTTTAATATAATATGTATTTTTTCTAAAAAAAATTTCAATATAATAATAAAATAATTATTATAATATTTCGTAATTCTTTTATTAATCATGAATTTTTTTCAATTAAATTAAATATTAAATTAATTATTTTAGACCAAAAACCAGTAAATTAATAATTTTTTTAAAAAACACATTTTTTAACTATTTTCGTCAAACTAGTCGACGCTAAATGTGTTTTTGGCGTCGAAATATTCGACGCTAATAGTAAAAGAATCGCCGCTGTAAGTAACAAATATTATTTTTTTAATATACTTTAGCGTCAAAACTAAACGACGCTAAAAGTCTAACTTTTAGCGTCGAATTATTTCGTCGCAATATTTGACATATAGCGTCAGAAAATTTAATTTAGCGTCGAAATATATTTGACACAAAATGTAGTTTTTAACGTCGAATATCTTTGTTTCGACGCTAAATATTATTCTCGTCGATGTTTCGGCGTCCAATTTTTGCGTCTAATTAATTCGACGCTAATGTACATTTGCGTCGAAATTGTGGATTTTTGCGTCGATTAGTTTCGACGCTAAAGAGAATAATTTTTATAGTGATTTCTGTCACACCAAATGGCATTCTTTCTGTGAAAACTTGCATGTGACAGCTGGTTTTTTTTTTTTTTTTTTAATGGAAACTTTTCCCCCTATATTTTTAATACTTATATATTTATTTAAATCCTACAAACCATCTCACACCTTACTACTGTTAACGAAGTCATGAAGGTATGGAAAAAAAATAACCATAAAAATAAATAAATATAACCATATTGGTTTATTATTTGTGTAAACTATCAGTAACATTTTAGTTTATAATTTCTTATTCTGATATCATGAGTTGGTTAGGATTAATAGTCCCCAAGGGGTGTAGCTTGGTGGTGTAGGGTCCAGGATCTCACCTTGAGGTTCTGGGTTCAAATCCAGGGGGTGCACTTCTTGTAAGAGCCTGGGACAGCCGGTGGTTTTACCTGCGTCGCGGCCCAGAATGGGTGGTTTGGTGGCGGGGTTTCCATCGTTTCCAAAAAAAAAAAAAAGGATTAATGTCTTGTTTAAAGTATTTGATGTCGTGACCTTAAAATAAATCTTATATTAGCATCACGTGTTTTATTCTAAGTTTCACAAGGCGTCAGACACATAGGAGTAAATCGTGATGAGGGCAATAATAGACTATTGATGGTACCCTACAAAATAGAAATGAAGAATATATATGTTCTGTTATAAAAATGAACACATGTACTAATAAACATGAGGACAAAGCGTTTGGCTAGGGATTGCAAAATAAGGTTAGGGATTTATATTATATTATCTCGATTCGAATCACGATCTTAAAAAAATTCGTGGATTCGGATTCAGATATTCCTACGTGGATACTCAGATACAGAAAAAAAAAATGAATTTGAAATTTTAAATGATTTATTTTAAATATTTAAAAAAATAATAAATATATTCTAACTAAATAAGAGCAATTTAATATTTAAAATAATATTTATTAAAATTCATTCAAAATAATCTAAATATAAATATAAAATTATAATAAAATTATAAATAAAAATAAAATAATTTTTATTATTTTATATCCGGATCTGAAATTTAGAAATACAGATTCAATTACTCGGATTCCAGATACACTTAAATCCAGATTCAGATATGGATCCATAAAAATCTTAAAAATACATACCCGAATATTTTTATTAAAGCAGATCCAAATTTTTTCGGGTCCGAATACATTTGCCATCCTTACATTTTGCAATATATTTGATGAATGGAATTATAATAAATGACCATTTTGTGTCTAGTGTGTATCTTATAACATATTGAAATGTTTCAAATGAAAATAGATATATATACGATTACTTAATTAACTTAAATACTCAATATATAATCTCTCAATTATAGTAATTGTGTATCTTCCGTGAGAATAATATTACTAAAATATATGAATGAACTCAAAATATATATATTGAAAAATCTTTAATTCTCAAATTAGTTTCTAAAACTCATAAATTTGAACCGTACACTTTTAGATTCTATAGTGAATATTACCAATTTTATTTTTACTTGACAATTGATATATTCTAAATTAGAGAATAAATATGAAAAAACGAGATACATTGATCTAAATTATGTAGAATAACATACAAAGTGGTATTGATTGATGGTTATTATAAATGAAAAATATCAACATATACTTTCTTAATAAAACACACATATTGTCGGAGTATCAACTCAGATCAGACCAAAATCAATAATAAAACAAATTATGTTAAATTGAAATTGTGCTTTATTGGGCTATGGCTTTTGCCATATTTTTATTTTTAAAACTTTGTATTAATATCACAATTATGTGACCAAATGTCACTGTCGACAAAATAAAACTGACCATACCAACTAATTCTCCTTCCTATTTCAGTCATGTGTCATGGCTCTTATGACTGCAAATATTTTTTTTTTTTTTTTTGGGTTGTGAAGAGGGAGAATCAGTGTAACAGACTGATGGTATTATGGTAATTTCCGTCGCACAACATTCTTTCCTTGCATGTTACAGCTGGTTTTTTTTTTTTTTTTTTTTTAATGGAAAAAAGATTTTGATTTGTGTTTGTACGAAAGTTAAATATCAGCTCACCACCCCAGGGGATCATCCATGGCCCATATATTTCCATGAATTTGCCATCCCTGCAAAAGTGCAAACTGCAGCTCATATATTTGAGACCCATCTTACGAGCCACTCTTACTAAGCTCGCTCCTTGGGAAAAACACGAGGGCAAAGGTTCAAAATAATTAATTGGTGGATAGTGAATGATATGAAGTAATCAGTTTCTAGAAACTTATTTCAGTCGAAAGGTTTTCATCCATGAGCTGGTGAAAATGAGTTTATGCAAGTCTGAGTATCTGTTGAAAATCATCCATGAGCTGGTGAAAATGAGTTTATGCAAGTCTGAGTATCTCTTTTTTCAACAAGATTGAAGCAGTCATCAAGCTTGCTACTAATCCAAATCTGAGTATCCTTCGCATCATCATCATCCTGAGGTTGAAGCCGTCATCAAGGTTGCCATCTCACACCTTACTACTTAACTGTAAGCAGGATCAATATTTAACGAAATGGCAGAGATACAGCCGGTTGATGAGGTTGAAATGCAGCACCAGAATGATGAGGAGGTTGAAATACAGCCCACTCAGGCTGGTGAACGATTCGTTGGACTTGTGATTTATTTGGTTTCACAATGAACGGTTGGGCAATTTCTTATTGGGTGTTTTTAGTTATCTTTGTTATTAGCGTGTTTGTGCTGTACCAAATTGAAGTTAGCAGACATAGGAGGCATACTAAACGTTATGTATATTTCGGGATGCCTCTGGTGGCAGTCCTTGCCCTTGCTGCTATGAACTATTCTCTGGTGCGGCTAAATAATTTCTGGGCTAGCTTTACTCTCAAAGTATTTTACCAGTTATTCCAAATACCGATTCCCTACCTTTTTAGGCTACATCATTTTTGGGGCATATAATTGCCATCTACACTTTTGTAGCTGTTTGTCAATTCAAGAGTTTTGACAAAGATATAGATAAACACAATGAAATCGTTGAAACCATTACATTGACCTGCTTCGCAAATCTTATCTCCAACATCATTGCCATGATATTAAAACAAACTAAAATGGATCTTTTGCTTTTGATCCTCCTAATGATCGCCAGCATTTTTGGATTTGCAGCAAGATTCTGGGATTATGTGGTAAGATTTATTCATTTTATTTTTTTCACTGTCTTTAATTATTTGCAGTTATTTTTATACAGTTTATAAATAACAATATAACACTAATTTAAACAGCCTGATGAGGACGTTGGAATGCCGAATATCTCGAACCAGCCCGATGAGGACGTTGGAATGCCGAATATCTTGAATCAGCCCGATGAAGACATTGAAATGCAGATATCTCGAACCATTCCAATGAGAAATTGAAATGCAGCATCAGAATATCCCGACCGGCCTGATGAAGACATTGAAATGCAGCATCAAAATATCCCGAATCAACTCGGTGAAATCATTGAAGTTCCGCAGCAAAATATCTCAAACCAATCCGTTGAAATCATTGGAGTTCAGCAGCAAAATATCCCGAACCCACCCAATGAAGACATTGAAAATCAGCAACAGAATATCCGGAATGGTGCATCGTCTACACTGGACCGACTTCGTTGGACTTGTAATGTTTTCGGTCAGACCGTTAACAGTTGGACTATTTGTTACTCTGTGTTATGTATTATCTTTATAATTTACATGCCGGTGTTGTACCGAATGTTGTGATTTTTTAATCATTGAATAGTGTTTAATATGAAAGAAAATGAATCTTATTACTACAAGAATATAATTTACAAGTGTATAATTCTATAAAAAAAAAACTGCACTCTCTTTACATTCTCTAACATTTCTTTACTTGAAGCTTAATATTTGGGATGCTTAAGGTTCACAAAAGCTATGTATTAATAACAATACTTAAACTTATAATTTCAACAAATTAATAGTGCCCACCGTAAATAATTTTGTAAGTTTACACCATTTTTTCAAAATCACCTAAATGTGTTTTGAAGGCTTGCAATGGTGGTTGACAATGCATATCACTATACATGTAGCTGGATTCTTCAATTCTCCCCCTCCAACCGTTTCTGAAACGATTGTCGTCTCACAACTATTCTGGCTATGTCTTTGCAACGAAAATTTTTCGACGCCAATAAACCGTTTAATGTCGAAAATTTTTCGACGCTAATAAATCCTTTAGTGTCGAATTTAAATTTCGACGCTAAAAGATAATACTTTAGCGTCAAATTTTAAATTCGACGTTAAAGGGTTTAGATTCTTCGCTAAAAGTTTATTTTTAACGTCGAAATAATTGTTTGACGCTAAAAGGTTGACACTTGCGTCGAATTTCTATTTCGTCGCTAAAGGTTCCACCATTTAGCGTCGAAAATTGTTTGGAAGCTAAAGGTTCCACCATTTAGCCTCAAAAAAATTTTGGACGCTAAAGGTTAATTTTAAAATTTTCGAATTCCCCCTTCTAAAATTTGAATTTATCACATAATAAAATTAAAATTTTGACATTTATCGACGAATTTTCGACGCTAAAAGTCAAATATTTCAATGCTTTTTAAAATTTCCGCTTTCTAAAATTTGAATTTATCTCTTATAAAATTAGATTAAAATTTTGACATTTAGTGACGAATATTGACGCTAAAAGTCAAATATTTCAACGCTAAAGGGTTCATTTTAATTTTTCGAATTCCCGCTTTCTAAATTTTGAATTTATCTCCTAATAAAATTGGATTTAAATTTTGATATTTTGTGACGAATTTTCGACGTTAAAAATAAAAAATTTTGACACTAAAGATCAAAATTTTGACGGAAATAATTCCCGCTATTTGAGGACCTCGAAATTTCGTCGTTAAAGGTTTTTTTCCTATAAATTAATTTGCTCTTTCATTTCTCATATTCTCACTTTTTTCCTCTCATACCCTTATTTCCTCTCAAAAATTATTTTTCATTAAGTGTTTTGTTTGATTTTTTTATATTTTATATTAACATCTAATATTTATTTATATATTTTTGCAGGGGGAATATGAAGATGAAGAAATGATGAAAATGAAGATAGTGAAGAAAATGAAAAATAAATGAAAGTGAAGATGGAGAAAATATATAGAAACTTATATTTTATCATTTTTTATTATTTATATTTTTTTTGTTGGATAAATTTTTTAATTTTAGTTTTATATCAATAAAGATATCATTTTTATGATTTTTTAATAACAATTTATAATAATTTTTTATAACAAATTTAATTACTTTTGTAATGAAATTAGTTTGAAATCAATTTGTAATAATAATTTTCTTATACTCTTGTGCGTTGAAATATTCGACACTAAAGTTACTAAAGGTAAACTTTTTGGCGTTGAAAATATTCATCATCAAATATGTACTTTAGCTTCGAATATTTTTGTGACGTAAAAAGTTGTACTTTAGCGTCAATTTTTTTTTATTTCGACACTAATTGTCTTTCTCGTCCACGTTTTAGTGTAAAAAATTAGCATCGAAATTTTTGACACTAATAACCTTTAGCGTCAAAATTTTAACTTTATCGTCGAAATTTTTTGCACTAAAGACTTTTTTTTATAGTGAATGATAGCGAATATCGATATACTTCATTCGAGAATGACACATTGAGTTATTGCTCAAGTTCAGAGCACTCTGACTATCACAATGTATATACTATAGCATACATTAGGCTTCAAAAAAATTAATGACTATTCGGGTTAACTCAACTTGAAATGTGCATGTTGGGTCACAAGTTTGATATTAAAACCCGATCCGATCAAAACTATAATTTTTTAAATTATTTTTGTAAATTTTTTAAAGTTTTACTATTGTTTCATTTATTTATAATTTTTGTTATCTTGAAACTTTATATATATGATAATTTTAGGGACAGAAAATAACTAATATTTATATTTCAAAATAATTAATTAATTAATTATTTTTTATTTTTTTTGGCCAACTCGACGACCTAACATGATCGGGTATCACCTCAAAAATTTTGGATTCAGACTTCACGACTCACATGACTCATCAAATCTCATATTTTTCAAAAAAAAAATCAATCCGACCCGACCACCCCTACCTAGCACTGTGGTTGATGCTCCTACTTAGCCCTTGTTCAATTTCAGGAGCTCTGTGAGCCCTTCTACAAGAGCTGCTACCGACTCTGCTTTGGTAATTACATTACTGGGCTTTAGAGAACAGTTTTCAAACAAGGCTTGGTTGCATGCGTACCAAGTGGACCACAAAAGAACAATCGGATTCTCAAACTCTACGGAAGTTAATTTATGTAAATAAAAATGAAAAATAATAATAATAATAATAATAATAATAATAATAATAATAATAATTTTATGCTACCACTTATCCTAGCTACGCTTTCTTATATGCTTATCCTTTAGGCTGCCAATGAAAGCCTTCAGTACACAAATTCATACGTATATACATCTTTATCATCAATTTATACCATATGCAACAAATAAATTATTAAGAAACTAACTTTAAAGCTAAACACTTTACCTAGCATTAAAACCTCTACCTAAAGTCCAACAATAATACTAGAACTTGTGCAATGATAAAATTATTCATTCAAGAAGATAAACAACAAACAGGGCTCATTACCTTGAAAGAAAATAAAAATTCAATGTCTTCCACACTGTTCCAAGTTCGGTCAGAATTAAGGATACTGGGTATTTATTTATTTATTTTTTTTTTCAATAATACAGTTAGAATAAGCTTAGAGTTTCCATTCTTAGATTAACCAAATAAAATATCAAACAATACACACCAAGTCAATATTTGAAGTACTTTAGTTTCAACACACTCATTCATGAGATATTTTGCTTTTCATATTTCTGTATAGTTTATTCAAGAAATCATATCTAATTTTCTTTAAAACAATATCATTCCCAAAAACTACTAACTCATTCACCATCTTATTATCCTTACCAATATGCCACTGCCACTGTGCTTTCGTCACTGTCGTAATTTCAATTCCAGATTTCGTTTACACAAAAATACATACAATGTTCATTACTTATTCATATTCCAAGTTAACCATTTGCTAGTTTATACCGTGGTTCCAAGATACCCTAAATCAGCCAAATTTTTTTATTTTTTTGTTTTCCATTTCTTCAAACTATCTGATTTCCTTTAATTATAATTTTAAAACTAGTTTTTAATTCTTTCTAGCATACCCTATCCATTCAATCACCCAATTTCTTTAATAAATCCAACCCAAATAATAAAATTAAATCAACTCAAGGAAATAGGAACACAGTACTTACAGGTTTTATTTGCAGAAGCCCTTATTTTCTTCTATGTTTTCTCTCTCGAACCATTTCCCCTCTTTCCCTTTAACACATCATCATCAAGTACATAAAAATAAACCCTCTCTATCACAGCCTTGGACAATCGGCCACAACCCCAATTTCATGCTTTTTGAATTCTTGATAAATCAAAGCTTGATTTATACTAATAAAGCCATTATATGCATAAATAAATGCCTTAACATGCTTAATCTTGTAAATTATAACACACCCAAGTTTAGACAACCATGAGATCGAAGATGAATAGGAGAAATTCATGCTAAATTATTGAAGTTATAAGATAAGGGAGTTAGAGACTTAGCTTGATCAAAGCTTGAGAAAGCACAAATCTCCCTTATTTTCTTCTTCTTCTTCTTCCTTCTATTATCTTTTTCTCTCTGTCTCTTCTCATCTTCTTTTCTCGGCTCTGTCCCTCGATCTCTCTTGCTCTCTCTCTCCATCATCTTCTACTCTCGGTTTCTCCTTCACGCTAGTGCCTTTTCTTTTCTTTTTTTTTTTCCTCTCCTCTGTTTCGGTCTCTTTCCTCTCTTGGCCTGCTTATATTTTTCTTCCCTTCTCTTCAATTCCTCCCTCCATTTCTGCCTCTCAGTCTCTAGTCCCTTCTCTCTCTCTTTTTTTTTTTTTTTCTCCCCTGTGTGTTAATGTGGCAGTGTGTGTGTTTATTACAATATGTGTGGTGTGTATTATACTATGTGTTTTATTATTTATTTTGTTTTTATTTTTTTTTATTCTAGAAAGTGGTGGAAAACTGGAAATTTTATTTAATTGGGCCTTCATCCTCTTCTCTTAGTTTAATAAAATTTGGGCTATTTTATTTAATTAAGCCTTGGGCTTTTCTTTTCTAATTCCTTCATTTCTTGTTAGGCTTAAAATAATAAAAGAAAGAAGTTTGGACTTAATAAAGTTAAATATTTATTCTTTCCAATAATTTAGAAATTATTCCACTGACTCGGGAAAGGAAAATTTTAAAGCATGAACTAAACAATTGGGGTCGTTACAATTAAGTCCAAATATAACATATAAGCCTTTTAAAATTTAATTGGGCCTAATGAGCCGAAATTAATTTTATGGCATATATGGTGATTCCTTTATTGGGCCTTGATATTTGGGTTTGACCTATATTGACTAAAGCCCATGCTTAAGAAATTAATTGAAAGCCCATTGTACTATAATTAAACCGACATTAGATGTTAATTGGGCTTTGAGATCCATTAAGATTAGATTTAGAATCTAAGTCATAAAAGCGCATTAAAAGTCTAATTATTTAATTTAGAATTAAATATAGAATTAGTATGTATGCAAATTACATTAGATTTGAATTATAGTTCGATATAATTCAAGAATTCGTACTTTAAGTACTTATTCTTAAAAGAGTTGGACTCAAAGTTTAATTAATTGGATTAATTGATTGAATAACATGCTTTGTGTGAATACATGGATGTGTTGAATGAATAATGTATATCGGATGGATATTAGAAGGGAAATGACAATTTTGGAAATTGTTGTAAATTTAGAATTTATTAAATTGGACTTGCGTGTCAAGCCTTATCTCTCGATTCTTTGTAATTCCCTTCTCACATAATTCCCCTAAATGTAAATGAGGTTTCTTTAATTGTATTATGTAATTGGGTAGAAGTTAGAATAGTGCTAGCCGGGGAGAGGAAATAGAGTGATTTGTTCTAGGAACAATTTGTGAGATATCAATCCGCATATCATTATTAATTTATTTACCACGCCTTATTATGCTTTTAGAATGCATGCTTAAGGGTATGTGATGAGACCTAATCAAAGATAATAAATTGGTTGCCAATTTACGCGAAAAACCCTCAATAAATATTAAGTGTTTTCCTTCCATTGAGTGATTCATTCTCAAGATCCAAGATTGACATTAGTTTGTTGGCCAAAGTCAAGACCTTTGTCCATCGCTGATGTGTTTGAATCATGAAGGCTTTGTTCCATATCGTATGTCTTGTCCAAGTTGTGATTTGTTGGCCAAAGTCCAGATCACTTCTTGTCCATCGACATCGATTATGAAGTTTTCCAAAGTCATTGGGTCCCGCTTAACTGGAATCATTAAGCTTGTTTTGCCAAAGCCAATGCTAAGTTGATTCAGAGGAAAAGGTTAGGAAAATATAATGGATATATTGGCATATATATTGTATATATGTTTCAGACTTGGAGGTCCACCTACCGGATCTAGGAATTGGATGAGATCTAATTGATCTTAGAGATCTACCTAGTTAAATATCATACAGCTTGTTGGCTAAAGTCAATGTTTTGTGTTATTTAACGGGATTCTAGCCCACTATGAAATTGAGTTTCCCGAGTACTCAACAGAGGATTAGAGGCTTGCCGAAAAATATTGGGACTAGTATTCAATTTGCAATTGTGTTCAAATACTGCCAAATACGCGCTTTCAAAGTATTTCGTCAATTATAAATATTTTTTAGTTGGACTAATATTTTATTATTTTTCTTGTAATAATTAGACTGTACCCATATATCGTTAATTGAATAGTTTGACTATTGCAATTAAGATGACATGAAAGAATTGTGTCAGAGACATCGTCATGGGCGATAATGTCTTTAATGGCTGACCGGCGTAAACACACACGTATAACGCAAGCGCACATATCGTTCAAGTAGTATAAAAATATCGATCCCACGAGGACTTAATTCCTACTGTTGTTATTAATTGTTGATACTATTTATTTACAAATATCTAATAAGATGATTGATTGATTGATTTGAAAGGATGATGATTCTAAAAACAAGTAAAAGAAATTGAAAGAAGATTAATGAAGATTAAAACTATCTAGGGTTGTGAATTCTTCCAATATTAATTAAAAGATGAAGTAGTTATATCATAGTTGGGTAAATTATTAAATTATTAATCTGAACACTAAATTATGTAAAAGCCTCTTCCGAATGATCATTTACAAATACCTAGTATAATCCAATTGAATCATATGTCTATGTCAATTAAATTACCTAGATTCATTAAGATTGAGTTCCAATTATGACTACCCCGCCCAACAGGTGTATTCCTATCCTGTAAGGAAATCTTTTAAAATGGTTATCTATCCTTAAGGAAGATCGTGGGTTGTTGAGTCTGTGGTCTTTAACTTAAAATCCCTATGTCTAGTTCATTTTAAGTTTATCTAATCAATTTTATTAATGTCCAATTAATAAAAAGGCATTAAGATTATGACTCAACAAATAATTCTTTTAGTTACCCAAACTATAATCTAACCCTTTTTTAAATCGGTAATATTAGATTTTATCACAACCCTAGATATTTAACTTAGTTACAACACATAACTAAAGCTGATATAAACTTTAAAAGACATAAAATGAAATTACTGAAAAGTAATAAAAAGAAATGCTAAGGTAAAAAGAATTAACTTCTACTATTTACTATTTAGATATCTCCCAATAATATAATATATAATCTTGTGATATTTTAAACCAACCGTCCGGAATGGCGGTATCCTGATTAAGTCAAATTCAAATATACCAGCCATAAGGCGGAACAGAAATATAAACTTAAACCAACCGTCCAGTATGGCGGTATCCTCATTAAGTCAGGTTAACCAAATTAAATTGAATAACCAACCGTCCGGAAATGGCGGTATCATTTATTAATTCAGATTTTAAATAGTTTATATATTATATTTTAATGGAGATTAATCTAAATAGCAAAAGTAAAAGTATTACCTTATTACCTCAGCATGGATGAGTTACCCCCTCATGTAAGAATAGAATTACTACTACACAAGCGTAATTAAAACTGAATAAAAGAAGAAAATATGAAGAACTATCTATTATATAAGTATTTACAGTGGATTTGGTACATTTGAAACTAAAAATTCGAACACTATTTATAGGCAAAAAAATCCAATTTTTTATTATTATTTTTCTGATTTTTATTTTTTATTTTTTAATTCTTTAATTATTTAATTATTATTTTTTTGGATCTCTGAATTTTCGACACGTGGCATGGTGGCTAAAAAAGACGGCTCGTTGAATTTTTGACATGTGGCATGGTGGTGAAATTACCAAAATACCCTCGGTGTCGGGACGCCGAAAATTACCAAAATACCCTTTTTGCCAAATTCATAGTTTTGCTCCAAATCACCTCCAGAATGTCCTGAAACTTTATTTTGGTGTCGGGATGCCCAAAATTACCAAAATACCCTTTGTGTCGGGACGCCCAAAATTACCAAAATACTCTTTTTGCCAAATTTCACCAAATTTCACAGTTTTGCTCCAAATCACCTCCAGAATGTCCTGAAACTTTATTTATCTACAAAATAACACAACACATCAAAATATTCACAATACTCAAGAAACTATACAAAATATTAAGTTAAATGAGTGGGAAATAGTGATACATTTATCACTCATCACACCCTCAAACCTAACATTTTGCTAGTCCTCGAGCAAAATAAAATAACATAATAAAATTTAACTAAGCCACTTTCGTAGGGATCACGATTGCATTTAGCATATGCAACAAGCCTTTAAACCTTTAGGTGTCCCTAGTGGACGAGTTGTAGTCTCGTGAGGGTTTACATCAATGATACCCACAAACATTTTATAAAAGTAAAAATAAAGTAAAACTAATGCACACAAAAGCAAAAAGACAAGAGAAAAGAGAATAATATGTTAGTGACTAATTATGTGAAACTTCTACTCCAAGTTATTAATTGTTTTGTTTCATTTTAAATTACTAAATAAGTAAATTCTCCGATTATTTTTATCATTCTCCATATACACAGCCAACAAAATATTAATCAACTCATTTTTGCACACAACAGTCGTAAGTGCAGTTGATATGAGAGTAATATTTTTGTCCTAAAGTTCTATCAGATTTCACACCATTTTGTAGCAATGGAATAATTTTTCTGATTTTTTCTGATTTTTTTCTTTGATTTTTCTCTATTTTTTATTTATATACAATACCTTCCATCTATGTAGCGAGCTTTAGGTCGGTGGCCCAAACCAGATGGCTTTAGGGCACCAGGTGTTAAAACACCCCTACGGACTTAATTACCCAGACTTCAGATATATATATATATATATATATATATATATATATATATTTCATCATTTTTGATCCATGTAACGAGTTTTGGGCCAATGACTCCCAAACCAGTTGGTTTTAGGGCACTAGGTATTAAAATACCCTTACCGACTTAATAACTCGGATCTCATATTTTTTTTGCATCACTTTTTGAGATGCTTTTCCAATTAAACTATAGCACTGAATATTTCAATCTTTTCAATTTTATCCTATGTCCGTATGTTACCATGTATGTTGATAATATCTGCCAACTAAGTATATGAAGATCCATTTTTAGTCAGTTTTATGGAGAATTTACAAATTAAATAATTCAAAAGGAAATAAACAAAAATTAACTTGTTTCGAAAAGGTTTAAAATACGTATCAGGAGTGAGAATTCATTACACAGCTATTTCTTACCAATTCCACCTTTTTAGTCAACATAAAACCATAAACATAAAGAAATAACTTCTAATGGTCATGGTGTGTGACTAACTGTCGAATGGACTTCCCATTGTAGATTCCCCAGAGGGATGGTGGAGCGAGGCTCACTTAAGTACCCTAGCCTCTTAGGCTCTTATCGCTTGGTGTTAGGAATAAACAACGAGTCCTTCAAACTAGTCTATCATAACAAGCTACGGGTGAATGATTATCTAGATGCCTTCACAACTTTTCTTTATAGAAAGGTAGTGAGTGAAAGAAGACACCAAACCATCACCTAGCTTTAAATATGCCTTTGATAAAAATGCAAAATATTTTTGTAATTTTTGAAAATTTTTAAATTTTTTTGTATTTTTCGAAAAATTTTGGACTAAAAATAAAAACACAATACAAACAAGTACTATTAACTATTCCTCACCCCCAACCTAAATGAGACATTGTCCCCAATGTCTTTAATAGTAGAAGAAGAGTTTAGAAGATAATACCTGGTTGGCTGAATTACTACAGGAAAATTAAAGGTTAAGATCCAGATTAATCCGACGCCTCTTACCACGATCGTCCTCAGACCAATTTATCTTTGAAATGACATGGTCAACTTGTGGTTCATAGGCTAAGAGTTGGTCTATTAGATCTGGAGCAGTTCTGGCAGTATAGAGGAGTTCTTTCATAGGTTTTGACACGAACCCATTTCTCCGGGAATCATCAAGAAACACACAAAGAAAATCATAAAATCCATCAACGTTGAGCAGTCCAAGCGGTTTCTGGTGTATGTTCAAGTTTGCCCAATATAACTCTATAAAAATTTCCTCCAGTGTGCCTAAGCCACCTGGCAAAGCAATAAAAGCATCAGAACGGTTAATCATTTCCACTAGTCGTTCAGACATCCCTGGCATGATCAGTTCCTCTCCGTTTGATGATTCAATCAGATTTGCCTCTGCCAAGGGTTTTGGGATGATTCCCAAAACATGACTGCCTCCTTCTTGTACGACCTTTGAAACGATCCCCATAAGTCCAAGATTTCCTCCGCCATATATTAAGTGCATATTCCTTGCAGCTAAGACTCGACCCAATTCTTGTGCTGCTTCTATGTATTGTGGTTTAGTACCAACACTACTATCGTAAAACACACAGATGTTTTCAACTCGTCTTCTTGAAGTGGCTTCCATTTTTTATGTATTTCTTTCTCAAATCAGGATGCCTTCCAAAGTGCAATGACAGGCTGAATTTATAGTACCTGAAATGGTGAGTAATAATAGCACAAGTATCTTCCAAAGGAAGCTTGTTAGCAAAATAAAACAAAAGAAATCGTGAAAGGTCAAAAAGTCTGGATCTTGTCTTTGAAAATAAAAGAAAATAACAAAAGAAAAGAAAATCAAAGCAATTATTAAGGCAACAGAATTGTGTACGCAATTCCATTAGTATAAATTCATTTAGGATGCGTCTCAAGAATCCATTCTTTACTCATCCATCGCTAATGAATTATCTCTCATCTTTGCCAATCACCATTCCTTCTGTCTTATGCCTTGGTTGAGCTTTTCCTACAAAAATAACACACAAAACTCTTCAACATATATACATAAAATATGAAAACAGAAATTACAACAAATTGCATGGGTTGCCTCCCTGCTAGCGCTAAATTTTTGGTCTTCAGCCAGACATGACTGAAATCTATCTGTCAAGGAGGTTTCAATGTCGTTTTGGATGTCCTATTAAAGACAATCCTATGAGCGTTGCTTTTGAAGGGTCTCTTCCAACAGTAAAGTGGCAAAAATAATTTTGACCCATTTAGTGCTTGTGCCACTTTTTTTTTTTTTGTTGTTGCTCCATTGGTTCCTAAAAAGAAAGAAAGAAAATCATGAGGTCTTGTATGATGTTTGACTTGGAATGGAAATTCCATTCTTTCAAGCTTCTTGGTGATATCTCTAATTTGTACTCCCCGATACAACGATGTTTCTCCTGAATGCTCTGGATTTTCAATTTGGTCAGACATTTGCTCATCCATTTGCTCTGCTTCTTGCTCCACCTTTTCTTCACAGATGAGTTTTAAGATTTCTGCATTGAGTTCTTCATCTGTCATTGTGAAATGCATGCTTCATAAGTATCTGCCTGAGGATGTAAAGATGATTCAGACATTAGGTCTTCATCCTCTGGTCTGAGTGAACTGATTGGCTTAAGTAGATCATCTTCAAACATGATTGCAAATCATTCTCCAAGATCTGCATTCTGAGGATGGAAAGTTTTATCCTTCCTTGTTGGTGCAGTTAGTACAAGAAACTCAGCTTCTTCATCCTCGTCAGAGTCAGAATAATAAAAATCAAATTGAGACTTTGTTGGTGCAGGTTCCTGAACTGATACCTCTGATTCTTGATACTGCTCAGCCTCGTCCTCTGTTATGATGTCATGATGAATCTCAGGATATTGAAAGGCTTCTTCAGTATTATTTGAATTTGCTCCGTGAGATATGTGATTCAGGTTATCTGTTAATTGTCTAACTTGATCTGTCATCCTTTGTATAGACGCTGCTTGACTCTGAATTTGTACATCAAATTGAGCCTCTCGTTTCTTGAGCCAATCTTTTAGCATGTCATTCAACTGATCTTCCTCTGATGGATCTGGTTCTTGATAAAGATCATAGATGGATATTGGATAAGATGGAAAATGTGATGATTCTTCGTACCTTGAATGGTTCCAATAATTCTGCCACTCTGGAAGGTAGATACATTGATCGCTCGGGTGGTTACCATCACAAATTACACATCTCCCTATTTCATTCTGATGAGCAAATATAGTATTACTTGATTCTGACTTCCAGTGATAGTTGTTGGGCTGGACAACAGGCCTCAGAAAACTAGACTGTTGCTCCCGGATTTGAGGTGTATCTTCTTCTAGTAAAGCTCGTAATTTTTCAAAATGTTCCATTTTTTTTAATCACCTGAAAACAAAAGAGAGAAATAAAAAGTACAGATAATAATAAAGAAAATTAGATATAAGTAAATTAGATAGATTCAAAATTAATAACTCACGAAATATAAGTCCCCGGCAACGGCGCCAAAAACTTTACCGGCGTAAACACACACGTATAACGCAAGCGCACATATCGTTCAAGTAGTATAAAAATATCGATCCCACGAGGACTTAATTCCTATTGTTGTTATTAATTGTTGATACTATTTATTTACAATATCTAATAAGATGATTGATTGATTTGAAAGGATGATGATTCTAAAACAAGTAAAAGAAATTGAAAGAAGATTAATGAAGATTAAAACTATATAGGGTTGTGAATTCTTCCAATATTAATTAAAAGATGAAGTAGTTATATCATAGTTGGGTAAATTAATTAAATTATTAATCTGAACACTAAATTATGTAAAAGCATCTTCCGAATGATCATTTACAAATACCTAGTATAATCCAATTGAACCATATGTCTATGTCAATTAAATTACCTAGATTCATTAAGATTGAGTTCCAATTATGACTACCCCCGCCCAACAGGTATATTCCTATCCTGTAAGGAAATCTATTAAAATGGTTATCTATCCTTAAGGAAGATCGTGGGTTGTTGAGTCTGTGGTCTTTAACTTAAAATCCCTATGTCTAGTTCATTTTAAGTTTATCTAATCAATTTTATTAATGGCCAATTAATAAAAAAGCATTAAGATTATGACTCAACAAAAAATTCTTTTAGTTACCCAAACTATAATCTAACCATTTTTTAAATCGGTAATATTAGATTTTATCACAACCCTAGATATTTAACTTAGTTACAACATATAACTAAAGCTGATATAAACTTTAAAAGACATAAAATGAAATTACTGAAAAGTAATAAAAAGAAATGCTAAGGTAAAAGGAATTAACTTCTACTATTTACTATTTAGATATCTCACAATAATATAATATATAATCTTGTGATATTTTAAACCAACAGTCCGGAATGGCGGTATCCTGATTAAGTCAAATTCAAATATACCAGCCATAAGGCGGAACAGAAATATAACTTAAACCAACCGTCCAGTATGGCGGTATCCTCATTAAGTCAGGTTAACCAGATTAATTGAATAACCAACCGTCCGAAATGGCGGTATCCTTTATTAATTCAGATTTTAAATAGTTTATATATTATATTTTAAGGGAGATTAATCTAAATAACAAAAGTAAAAGTATTACCTTATTACCTCAGCATGGAGGAGTTACCTCCTCATGGAAGAATAGAATTACTACTACAAAGCGTAAATAAAATTGAATAAAAGAAGAAAATATGAAGAACTTCTATATTATATCAGTATTTACAGAGGATTTGGTACATTTGAAACTAAAAATTCGAAATCTATTTATAGGCAAAAAAATCCAATTTTTTTATTATTATTTTTCTGATTTTTATTTTTTTAATTATTTAATTATTATTTTTTTTGGATCACTGAATTTTCGACACGTGGCATGGTGGCTAAAAAAGACTGCTCGTTGAATTTTTGACATGTGGCATGGTGGTGAAATTACCAAAATACCCTCAGTGTCGGGACGCCCATAATTACCAAAATACCCATTTTGCCAAATTTCACAGTTTTGCTCCAAATCACCTCCAGAATGTCCTGAAACTTTATTTTGGTGTCGGGATGCCCAAAATTACCAAAATACCCTTTTTATCGGGACGCCCAAAATTACCAAAATACTCTTTTTGCCAAATTTCACCAAATTTCACAGTTTTGCTCCAAATCACCTCCAGAATGTCCTGAAACTTTATTTATCTACAAAATATCACAAAACACATCAAAATATTCACAATACTCAAGAAACTATACAAAATATTAAGTTAAATGAGTGGGAAATAGTGATGTATTTATCACTCATCAATGACACAAACTTTTCTAACTGGGAAATGAATCTCAGGATTGTCTTGGGATCCAAGAAGTTGCTCTACACTATAGAGAGACCTCTTGGGCCTAAGCCCAGATCTGATCAGTTGGTTGAGCTAGAGCTTTGGAAGACTCATAGCGATGACAACACAATTGCTCAATCTATTATGCTTGTTGCTATGACTCAACAATTCCGTCGTCAGAACAAAGGATTGGATCTTTATGAGATGATGGCGAAGTTGCATGATCTTCATCGATCTAATCTTAGATCGCAAAGATATGAGTTGTAAAAAAGCTCTTTCGCGCTAGTATATCAGAGGGTACATCTGTTGAGCACCATGTGTCGCAAATGATTGCTGACATCGAACAGCTGGGACAGATGGGTATTGTCTTCGAGGCTGAGACTTCCATAGATTTGATCTTACCGTCTCTCCCTGACACTTGGAGTTGGTTCATCATGAACTACAATATGATGAACCAAGACTATACTCTTGGAGAGTTAATGTCCACACTACGCGAAGTAGAAAAAGAGCTCCTAAAGGGAAATAAGCGCGAGGCGCTCTTCGCTTCAACACCTCAGACTCTGAAGGCTTGGCCCAAGGAGATTGGAGGTGTAAAAAAGAAGAAAAGAAGAAGAAGAAGAAGAAGAAGAAGAAGGGTAGGGCCAAATCGTCAAAGCCTTCTGAGAAGTCTAAGGATAAATCCCAAGATGTATGTCTACAATGCGGGAAGCGAGGTAACTTGAAGCATGAATGTCGTGATAATAAGGCACACATGAAGAAATCAAAGTGGGCAAGGCACCGGTTTCAGGTATGTTTGTTATAGAAATAAACATGTCTACTACTAGTTTTAAAAATTTGATTTTTGATTCTGGTTGTGGTACTCATATATGTACTGATGTGCATGATCTGCATATTAGCAGGAGACTGGCTTCATGAGAGATTGATCTACGCACTGGAAATGGGACACGAGTCGTCATTTTGGCCGTTGGCACTTATATTTTGGAACTACCCTCGGGGCATGCACTTAAACTTTCAGACTGTTATTATGTACCTAATTTGACTAGGAATATTATTTTCTGTATCTATGTTAGCCCAATGTGGGTGTACTTTTGTATTTAGAAACACTGGGTGTTTTATGCATAAAATGATATGGAGATTTGCACTACTGATGTAAATAATGGTCTTTATATTTTGAATATAAATCAATCTCAAACATATTATGTAATAAAAAAAAGGCTTAAAGTAAGTAACAAAGATGAAACTTGTATGTGGCATTGTCGTTTGGGACACATTAACAAGACTCGCATATCCACTCTTTCAAAGAGTGGGTATTTGGATGGATTTGATCCTAATTCATATGACGTCTGCGAATCTTGTTTATTAGGCAAAATGCCTAAAACACCTTTTAGCGAAAAATGTGCATATGCCACCGAACTATCAGCCCTTGTTCATAGTGACGTATGTGGGCCTATGTCTAGCCAGGCTAGAGGTGTATATGAATACTTCGTAACCTTTACGGATGATGCATCGTGTTATGATTATGTGTATCTTATGAGACACAAATCAGAAACCTTTGAAAAATTCAAAAGTTTCGACATGAAGTAGAAAAATAGACCGGTAAAAGTATTAAGAAATTACGGTCGTGGATATAGTGGTAAGTGGGAGGAAAGTAGAACTCGATGAAAATTGGAGTAATACTGTTCCTGGCACAGAACAATACATCAGGTATGAAATTGTACCACAATCTTCGAATACGCAAGAACCGTGTAGGTCAGAGAGAGTCAGAAAATAACCTGAGAGGTATGGGTTTCTGATTTCACCTCATGTGGATATTAATCTTATTGAGGATAACAAGCCGGCTACGTATGAGGAAGTGATACAAGATATCAATTCAGCTTTATGGTAAGAGGCCATGAAGTCTGAAATGGATTCCATGTACACCAACCAAGTTTGGACACTGGTTGATGCACCAAAAGGGGTAAAGCCTATTGGTTGCAAATAGATCTTCAAAAAGAAGACCGACATGGATGGCAACATACAAACGTACAAAGCTAGGTTTATAGCGAAGGGGTATCGTCAACGACATGGTGTCGATTACGATGAAACCTTTTCACATGTTGCCATGATTAAATCCATTCGGATAATATTTGCTATTGCTGCATATTTCGATTACGAGATATAGCAGACGGACGACAAAATTGCTTTCCTTAACGGAAACCTTTCAGAGGATGTTTATATGCAACAGCTTGACGATTTTATCGTACCAAGACTTGCAAACAAGGTTTGTAAGTTAAATCGATCCATTTATGGATTGAAGCAAGCATCGTGTTCTTGGAACCAACGTTTTGATGAGATCATAAAAGAATAAGATTTTATTCAAAACGAGGATGATCCTTGTATATATAAGAAGGTTAATGGAAGCACAGTGACATTCATTGTCCTTTACGTTGATGATGTATTGCTTATTGGCAATGACATTCCCATGCTACAATCGGTGAAAGCTTGGCTTTCATTAAAATTCTCCATGAAGGATCTGAGAGTAGCAGCCTTTATTCTTGGAATAAAGATCTACCGGGATAGATCTAGAAAGCTACTTGGACTCTCATAGAGTACATATGCTAACAAAGTATTGAAGAGATTCAACATGGATCAGTCCAAGAGGGGACTGTTGCCATTGTCACATTGCGTCACTCTATCTAAGGACATGTGTCCTAAAACTCAAGATGAGAGAGACAACATGAGTTTGATCCCATTTGCCTCGGTAGTCGGATCGATTTTGTATGCCATGATATGTACGTGACCTGATGTCTCGTATGCTTTGAGCATATGTAGTCACTATCAGGCCGATCCAGGTGAAGGTCACTGGATGGCGGTTAAGAATATCCTTAAGTATCTTAGACGAACTAATGATGCTTTCTTAATTTATGGAGATGGAGAAATTGCATGTGACATCTGATACTGGATCGTAATACGCGATACTACGTATACTACGCCTGACAAAGATTATATATTCCTTTAAGAATATTTCTGGAGAATTGGGTAGGCACAATGCTTTGCTAGAAGCTAACCATGTCTCGTAAATCGGTAAAAATATGGTACGAGGTACGCACGTGTTCGGATAGTCCGACGACCGGATTTACTGCCAACATATCCAGGGATCTCATAGGTCGTTTCCCGAAGATTCACCGATGACGTATGATTCAAACATAATTAATCTAGGATTAATTACAGAGAGATTTTATCAGGGAAAAAATACTATTAGAAGTGAAAGAACGATTAATTTGGAATTAATCAATAAAAAAATATATTCGATATATTAAATGAAATTAAATTTCATAACGAAATTAAAATTGGACTTTAACTTGGGCGAACAAATTAATTTAGAATTAATTCACGAACGACGTGAATACTAATTTTGCTAGGCATAATTATTTAATTAAAATTGATTTAATTACGTCGCAACAGAAAATTCGTTAGTTCAGAATTAACGAACCCGAGCCCGGGATGTGTTTACGGGTCCACTCAGATTTTGAATCAAGTGGGGCCCATATGTCATATCACAAGTCACATCACTTGTCATTTAACTTACTTTTTTGTGATGGAATTTGGTGGGTGGTTGTTAACTTGTAAACACTCAAATGAAAGGCGATTGACTTAATACGAAATATTTGGTATATCTTTAATTTATGATTTTAGAAATCATTTACATAAGTCATCATTTTAGAAATTGAAACACTTCACTCTCTCTCCCAATTACACCATTGCAGTTAACCTCTCCAAAGGGAAGGAAAAATTGTTTTTCTTTCTTTCAAGCCAGCACTTCCAAGAATCATTCAAGGGTGTTAAGGAAACCATTCCCAAGAGTTTGGAATCCATTTCAAAGCTTGGAGCTTGGATATCAGCTTTAAAGAAAGGAATTGGAGACTTTCAAAGGGAGCAAAATTTTGTTCTACACACATCCTACAATCCGTTCAAAGTGAGTATAATTTCACTATTCTCCTTTAAGTATTCACACTATTTTATGCTTGGATTAATCTTGGGATGACCTTAGAAACCTAACAATGGTATCATGAAGCCTATTTGAGCATGAAATATGATTAGGGTTTATATACTAAAATTTGGGTAAATTTGATTTGAGCATGAGTTGATCAAATTGTTTGTGTGTATGCTTGTATATGATAACTTAGAGTTACATATGATCAATTTGATGAAAAATTAATTGGATTAATTTTCCTCAATTTTGATGTATTGGCCGAATGGACATATAAACCCTATGTCATGTTGATTTTGTTTTTAAGACCATTGGATGTGTTTAAAGACATTTGATATATTGATTTATGATTTAATCGAATTGAAATCGAAATCGGTTATGAAATCCTACCATTGTCGTGACCATTAAGGAGTGAAAATGACTTGATTTTGTTTCAATAATGTTAGACATGTATTGATTATACATAAACATGATTAATTGATTAGATTAGTATTTTGGAAATGTTAATTTAAATAATTAATCATGGCTAAGCACTTTAATTAATTAAATTGTGAATTTTAAAAATTGGAATTTAATTAATTGGGCTTAGTTTGGAATTGGGCTAAAAAAAGTTGTGTTTGGGCCTAATGGGCTTGGTTGGGCCAAGTTGGTTTAGGACAATTGGATTGGATCCAAATTGGGCCGAAACCATTCCATTAAGTCCAAATATAACATATAGGCCTTTTAAAATTTAATTGGGCCTAATAGGCCGAAATTAATTTTATGGCATATAGGGTGATTCCTTTATTGGGCCTTGGTTTTTGGGTTTGACCCATATTGACCAAAGCTTATGCCTTAAGAAATTAATTGAAAGCCCACTGGACTATAATTAAACCGCCATTAGATGTTAATTGGGCTTTGAGACCCATTAAGATTAGATTTGGAATCTAAGTCGTATAGGCGCATAAAAATGTAATTATTTAATTTGGAATTAAAAATAGAATTAGTATTGAATGCAAATTACATTAGATTTGAATTGTAGTTCGATATAATTCAAGAATTCGTACCTTGGGTACTTATTCTTAAACGAGTTGGACTCGTACAAATCAAATCGTTGTTTGAACATTGTATGATCACTTAATTCAAAGATTAATTAATTGGATTAGATTGATTGAATAACATGATTTGTGTGAATATATGGATGTGTTGAATGAATAATGTATATCAGATGGATATTAGAAGGGAAATGGCAATTTTGGAAATTGTTGTAAATTTAGAATTATTAAATTGGACCTGCATGTCCAGCCTTATCTCTCGATTCTTAATTAGTCTATCTATCTGGTCAAGGTTAATGTGACCAAGTCTAAGGTGCCATATATAAGTATCATCATGAGAAATGTTTCACCATTTAGTTTTAGATCTTTCAATCTTAAACATTTCAGTATTAAGCAGTGATTTATGCATTAACGGCCTTAATATATATAGATTATTTTCGGATTTCTCTTGTATATATTTAATCCATTTCTACTAATAATAACTGACTTATTATTCAACGAAACAAAAAAACCACATTCCATAAGTTTTGTTACAGAAATCAAATTCCTGCGAAAACCAGGAATATATAGCACACTATCCAAACATAAATAACTTTTATTAAAATTCAAATTTGAAACTCCCACTGATCTTGCTGGAACATCATCCCCTGTCCCAACTCTCATGGTAAAGCTACCTTCAGCAAGGTCCCTCCATGAGTCAAGTAGCTGCAAAGAACAACAAACATGGTTAGTGGTACCGGAATCAACAATCCATATGGATTTATCATCCTCCACCAAAAGAGACTCAATGACAAATAAATCATATTTACCTGAGTTTTTCTTTTGTTTAAGCTCGGTAAGGTATTTTGAAAAATTCCTTTTCCAATGCCCTTGTTGTTCACAATGGAAACATTTTCCTTTGGCCTTAGTTCATTTGGAGCTTTTATTGTTCTTCTTTTTCATTGGTTTTTCCTTTGCCTTCCAATTACATTTCTTCTTCTTCTTTGCAGATTTAGAAGATTCAACAACATTTGCCTTGGCATTGGGCCTACGAGGACCATTCATAACAGACTCGTAATTGGTGAGCTTATTTAGCAGTTCAGTCAACGAAAAAGTCAACGTGTATATAGAACAGTTGCTCTTATACTGCAGGAAACTCTTCGGAAGGGTTTCCATGATCATTGTCACCTGGCTTTGCACATTAATACATGCACCATGGGTTTCAGCCATATTAAGATGAGCCATCATCCTTAACACATGGTCACAGACTGATGTGCCTTCCATCATTCTAGCGGTCAATTGAGAGGTAATTGCCTCATGTTGTTTCCAGTCTGAAGGTTGCCCAAACATGTTCTGTAATGACTGCATAATCATTGATACTGTCGCCATAGGCTCATACTGTGCAGCAAGAACCTTAGACATGGATGCTATCAAATAGCTATGGGCTTTCTCATCAGCTTTAATCCAATTATTATAGGCATTACGTGCAGCTCTGGCAGCATTTGGTGCTGGCTCAGGAGGACATTTCTCCATTAGGACAAATTTAAGGTCTCCACAGACTAAGATAACATTCATGTCACTTTTCCATTTAACATAATTATCCCCGGTTAATTTTTCTTTTTGTTTGATAATGGAGATTATTGCATATGCCATGGCTGGAAAAATAATAAACGCGCATTCAATATTCATTCCTCGCATATTAAAATTGTCAAAATTTAGGCATAAAATTAAACATGATGCATGATCAATATATAATGAATTAGAAACCTAAAAGAATCATTATGCCATGGTCAAGTATTCGTATGATAGATTGAGACATTCTCAATTGATTAATATATCTGAAATAACTCTTATTCCTCTATTATCAACTACCGTTATTTTGATTAAGGAAGCTTTGATTAACAACTTAATCATTCCTTTATGAGTGTGACCCATTATTTCAGAACCTTTGGACTTAACTAGTGAAGTGCCGCCATAGGGTTGGTCAAATAACCAGATACATCTAGAGTCTTTATCCTTTCGAAATCCAAACCTGATATTAACCCAAAAAGGACACCACCCGTAGGGGGACGAAAGCAAAGCCATCTCGAGGCGCCTATTGAATCTCAAGTTTCTGGATAACAATGGAGATCGCGGGATATATTGCGGTATACCACTCTCTCACTCACTATTAAAAAAGTAAGGTTTCTATCTCACTAGTATTTTATGAATCTAAGATTATGTTGGCTAAAGTCATAACCTAATTAATACTAGTTGATAATTAGTGATATAATCAATTTTAACATTTAAAATTTTATTCACTAATTCTTATTAGTCTATACTAATCATTAACTTAATTAACTAATTTAATCAAGTTTGCTTAAGTGATCTAATCAATTTTAACTGTTAAAAAATTAGTTCACTTATAGGTTTTAAAATTTTAGAATTCAACTAATGGACTATATGTCATCAAACCATTTAATAGATTAAAGGTATGTTATTTACTCCAAAGGTACATGGAATTATATCCCAAGTGCAAACCAAATTACCGTCCATTCGGAAGCGGTTATGGAATTTATATCCGGGTTTTCATCCGATATACCAAGGAAAATAATGTACTGATAAAGTCCATTTGTTCTTAAACTTGAATTCGTGTTTTTTAAACCTTTAAACTAATTAATCTTATTAATTCGTTAACATGCATCTTATATTTTAATTTAACTTTTAAATTTACATAAAATCATATTTTATGACTTGAATATCATGCATGTCTACATGTTATGTCATGTGAAAATGCAAGAGTAGTCATCCTTGGCTATATGACATGTTAATAAACAATTTAAAACATATATATGCCTATGTCTGGGCTGAAAACGTTCATGTTGTGTTCTTTGGGTGTTCAAACGTTTCCAGGCAGTAGCCAAACTTTTGAGTTGCGTTTGACTGGCGTTCGAACGCTATCGGTCTGGTGTTCGAACACTAGAACTTCATTTACTTCGATCCGGAGCTTCCGGACTCCGTTTTGGTCCCCGTTGTTTTCTATTGACTCGTAACAGAATGAAGTTTCACATACATACATAAATTACGTTAACTGGGCTCTTATTATTATTATTATTATTATTTAAAAAAATACTAATCTAATTAGTACAATAAATCCAAAGCATCACTTGGTCTTCAAATTTTGCTCCATGGTATATTGTTGAGTTCTTCGCGGAATAGGTTCATAATGAATCCTTTGTGGCATCGGCTCCTTCAAGTTACAAATTGAGTTCCAAATGGAATTATTACAAAGAAAATGAACTTACAACACTTGAAAGAATATGACCTTATGGTCTTACATTTCCAATACTAAAAATAAGAGCCGGAAAAATTAAGAATCAACGCAATACATTCATCACATGAATCAAAATAAACATTCATCACATGAATATTAAAAACCATTCATCTAATGAATCTAATTGTGCCTACTCATCACAACATGTATTCTAATAATCTATATCACATATGAATTATTAAAACTTGAAGCTTTAAAAGGATAAGGGTTAAGAAAACTTTTCAACCTTAAGCTCTTGATGCCAATTGTAGGAAACGACTTTCCTTAGCGCAGCGCAAGTTGCTTGTCGTGGCAACGAGTCCGGTATGGATCTTTAAAATTTTCTTTGCCTTCTCCATTTGTTATAGTAGCCAAGATCAATCCTTTGGTGTCCAACACTTAGATCAACCACTCAATCTTTCGAACAATGACTCGAAACCAACAAACCGAAGTGTGGGCTTCACTCACAAAGATTAAACCTCTAAGCTATTTAGAGATTTAGGATGTCATAATGGTGTTGGCTTTAGGAATTTCACAACACTTGTGAATGCTAGAACTCTCTCTATTTTTTTTTCAAATCTTTTCTCAGAACAATTGTGTGAATGAATGAAAAGTGTTAACCTTGGGAAGTGAGAGAAATGATAGAGATTATATTCTCTTACAAAAGTAAACAAACCTTGTCATTAAGCATCTAATGCTTTCTTGCAATGGCCAACACAAAAATGTGAATGCCATACCAAAGTATAAGAAATGTTAAGTTAAATACAATGGCTTTGTCATTAAGCATTCAATACTTTCTTTCAATGGCAAACACATAAATGTGAAGGCCATACCAAAGCATAAGATACATTAGCTAATGACAAAACTATTAGGTGTATCCAAGCCACCTAATAGACATAATTGCTTGGATGACATGGTAAGCCATATGGCTTTGTCTCCAATGGTAAATAAAAATCAATATATTAATAATGATTTAGTTACCTTCAATTATGTTTTAGTAATTATCTCATAATTATTACTGACTTGATTATCTCGTAATCAAGACTCGATTATCTCATAATCAAGACTCGATTATCTCATAATCAAAGAATTCTAGAAAACATTAAGTTAAACTAATTTAACATAGTTTTCATTTGTGACAATAAGTATTATTAATCTTATTAATAATATTTAAATAAATATAATGTGAGCATATAATTGTTGGTTCAAATATAGTCCCAAGATCATATTTGAACAATGAAAAAAATGAATACTCAAAGAATGATGGCGGAAACATACTTACGATGAACAGATTTGAGATGTGTTGAGAAGAAAAAATGAACTCCAAGAACCTCTTTGTGTATTCGGCCAAGATGGTCTCCAAGTGTAGGTCTCCAAGCTCCAAGCTTTGTGAGGATTCCAAGTCTCTTGAGATGGTTCCCTAGTACCTTGTATTGATTCTTGAAGTATGCTAGCAAAAGATGAAAGAAAAATAATTTCCTTTCTTTGGTGGAGAAGCTCACGGCAATGAGCTTTTGGGAGAGAGAGAGAGAGTTGTTTTTTGTTTTCCAAAAAAAAGTAATGCCTAAAGTGTTTCCAAACTTTGGTATATGGCTTTCAAAAAGTCAAAACCAATTTGGAGCCAAAATGGCAATTAAGCTCTCAACAACCAACATCATGAATAATGACAAGTTGTCTTTCACCAAAAAGTGACGAGCTATGTGACTTGTGGAAACACTTGATTCAAATCAGAGTGGCCTCGCAAACACATCCCGGGCTCGGGTTCATTAATTCCGAATTAACGAATTTTTAATTACAATGTAATTAAATCAAATTACTATTCACATCGCTTACAAATTAATTCTAAACTAACTTGTTTGCCCGAATTAAAATCTAATTTTAATTCCGCGTTTCGTTTAATATATCGAATATATTATTTTATCGATTATTATTTCAAATTATCGTTTCTCTCTCTTCAAATAGTATTTTATCCTAGATAAAATTTCTCCGCAATTAATCCCAGATTAATTAGATTCGAATCATACGTCATCGGTGAATCTTCGGGAAGCGACCCAGAGATCTTTGGATATATTGGCAGTAAATCCGTTTATCAGACTATCCGAACACGTACGTACCTCGTACTTATTTTTACCGATTTACGAGACATGGTTGGCTGCTAGCAAAGCATCGTGCCTACCCAATTCTCCATAAATATTCTTAATGGAATATACGATTTTTATCAGGCGTAGTATACGTAGTATCGTGTATAGCGATCCAGTATCAGATGTCACATGCAAGGAATGAGGCTGGGATGGAATAATGTCTGCCCCGTACGAAGCATATATCAGATATCAAGCAACTAGTCTCTTTTAATCGGATAATCATGACCTTGTCATATTATCCCGATGGTTGCAACATAATAGAGAACCAGTTCTGTCTCCCTGCGTGATCATCATCTCCATATGACTGAAGTGATACTTCTGTCTTGACATCACACCCAATACACTACGATTCTCAATAAACCCATAAGAGGCATACACAGACCTGTTAAAGTCCTGGACGACCAAAACCAAAGCGTATTAATTGTCGCAAGTACTAGCGATGCAAGTCTCAGGTTAATACCAAATACACCTACCCTGATGCGGACTCCCATAGACAAATAGACATACTACCAATGAGATTCTGCGGGGTCTATCCAGAGCGAAGCTGTTTCCGTACCATCGGTAAAGACAACCTTCTATCACACTTGCATAAGTATCCAATACTTAAATATATAAGAACTATACCGTTATGCCCTCACAACGTGCACAAATCCAATACTAGTCAATTCCGCATTATCGAAGTCCAATCTCGATAATAGTACGATTAGGGATTATTTAATGATTAAACTTTGTGGATTGATACTGTCTCATTTCATCTCAATCCGGAACTAATCATAAGGACTTTTACCATTTATATATCAAAGCAAATAAATTACAAAACGATAAAAGGTAATTTCAATTGCTACATAGTTAATTTGTACAAAAACCACAATGTCTTTTACAAATAGTGACGCTATTGGTCATAACTGTCAAACAATCTCCCACTTGGCCTATAACCAGTCACTCAAGCATCTAATACCTGAACTATGTACATGTCGCTCAAAATTTACTGTGGAATAGCTTTCGTCAGTGGATCTGTTAAGTTATTATCTGATGAGACCTTCTCGATCTTCACATCGCCACGATGTATGATCTCACGTATCAGATGAAAACGTCGAAGAACATGATTGGATTGTTGATGAGACCGCGGTTCCTTAGTTTACGCTATAGCCCCGTTATTGTCACAATACAATGGAACGGGCTCAGCTACTAACGAAACTACTCCTAATCCAATTAGGAATTTTTGGATCCAAACTGCCTCTTTAGCTACTTCAGTTGTAGTAATATACTCCACTTCTGTTGTTGAATCGGCAACAGTCTATTGCTTGGAAGATTTCTAGCTTACTGCTCTGTTGTTCAAACAAAATATGTACCCAGATAGCGACTTGTAGTCGTCTTTGTTGGTTTTGAAACTTGCATCGGTATACCCAGTTACCTCAAGTTCTCCATATCCATAGATTAAGAAAGCATCATTAGTTCGTTTAAAATACTTAAAGATATTCTTAACCGCCATCTAGTGACCTTCACTTGGATCGGCCTGATAGCGACTACACATGCTCAAAGTATAGGAGACATTAGGTCGCATACATATCATGACATACATGATCGATCCGACTTCCGAGGCGAACGGTATCCGACTCATGTTGTCTCTCTCTCATCTTGAGTTTTAGGACACATGTCCTTAGATAGAGAGACACCATATGACACTGGCAACAGTCCCCTCTTGGACAGATCCATGTTAAATATTTTCAACACTTTGTCAATGTACGTACTCTGGGAGAGTCCAAGTAGCTTTCTAGATCTATCCTGATAGATCTTTATTCCTAGAATAAAGGCTGATTCTCCCAGATCTTTCATGGAGAATTTTAATGAAAGCCAAGCTTTCACGACGTTAACATGGGAATGTCATTGCTCATAAGTAATACATCATCAACATAAAGAATAATGAATGTCAGTGCGCTCCCACTAACCTTCTTATATACATAAGGATCATCTTCGTTTTGAACGAAATCATATTCTTTTATGATCTCATCAAAATATTGGTTCCAAAACCGCGATGCTTGCTTCAATCCATAAATGGATCGATTTAACTTACAAACCTTGTTTGCAAGTCTTGGTACGGTAAAATCGTCTGGCTGTTGCATGTAAACATCCTCTAAAAGGTTTTCGTTAAGGAAAGAAGTTTTGACGTCCATCTGCCATATCTCGTAATCAAAATATGCAGCAATAGTAAGCATTATCCGAATGGATTTAATCATGGCAATGGGTGAGAAAGTTTCATCGTAATCGACACCATGTCGTTGACGATACTCATTCGCTACAAGCCTAGCTTTGTACGTTTGTACGTTGCAATCCATGTCAGTCTTCTTCTTGAAGACCCATTTACAACCATTACAAGAATTATGGCTTTTAGCGTCCAAACATTTAGCTTCGAAAGAATATTCGATGCCAAAACTCACTTTTAGCGTCGAATATCATTTTCGACGGTATATGTCATATTTTTAGCGATGGAAAAAATTTCGACGCCAAATATTAAATTTTTAGCATCGAAAGCAGTTTTCGACGCTAAAAGTAGTACTTTAGCGTCAAATAATATTCGACGTTGAATAATTTTACTCTTGCAATAATTTTTGGCGCCAAATATTAAATTGTTAGCGTCAAAAACCTAAGTCGACGCCAAAAAGTAGACATTTAGCGTCGACTATATAGCGTCGCTAAAGGTTTATGAAGTTTGCACCGACAATCCTTGAATATTTAGCGTCTAAATTAAAGTCGACGCTAAATGTCTGACATTTAGCGTCGAAATGGTTATTTCGACGCTAAAAACTACAACAATTAGCGTCGAATAATCAGATTCGACGCTAAAGATAGATTAAAATACAGATTGCCACCAACCCTTCTCCCCCTCCGTTTTTTCTCTCATTTTCTTCATTTTCATCCTCGGGAATCTGAGAATTTCTCCTCTACAGCCTCACAACTCTCCTAAAAATTTTCAATAAAATTATAATCAATTTCCGATAAGGTAATTCTTCTTTCATATTTCCTTATTATTTTCAATTTTTATGATTATATATGTTGTTTATATGTTGTTTGTTAGTGATTTATGATTCATATATGTGGAGTAAGTATGTTAATAACAAAATAGAATTTTTCTATAAACTATTTAATTTATCAACCAAATATATATATATATATATATATATATATATATATATATATATATATATGTACATGCTTAAATAAAGTATTAATGAATTAGTAATGTTGATTACTGTAATATGATATCTAATAATTATATTATTATATTTAGGTATTCTGCTGAAATGGATAGAAATTGGATGAGCTCTCTGGATAGATTGAGTGTTGAATATCGTAATGGAGTGTATGAGTTTATGGAAGTCGTAAAACAACACATTGATGCAGAAGGTCGTGTTCGTTGTCCATGTACAAATTGTTTGAATAGGAAAAGGAAGCGGTTAGATGGAGTTCATAATCATTTATACATGGCATGAATATCACCAACTTACCGTACGTGGATTTATCACGGTGAGCAGTATCATTCTCAGTCATGGTTTATTGATTTCGGCGAAGGAAACAATAGTTACAATCAACCTGCAAACGATGAGATCACCGATATTTTGCATGACTTACAAGGTCCACAACTTGGTCATAGTATTAGTGGTGACATGCCAGTGTTAAGTGGAAATGATCAAAATTTATTTAGTGACCTACTTGATGAGGCAAAAAAAATTCCATTCGAAGGTGCTGGAATGTCGATCTTGAATTTCGTTGTGAAATTATTACACATTAAAGTGATCAACAGAATGACCAACAAAAGTATCGATATGATGTTAGAGTTACTGGCCAAATGTTACCGGTTGGAAGCGAATTGCCTAAGTTGTACTACGAGGCAAAGAAAATGTTGCGTGATCTGGGAATGGGGTATGAATCCATTCATGCTTTTAAGTTTGATTGTGTATTATTTCGTGTCGAGTATGAATCACTTGAACATTGTCCGATATGTGGTGAAAGTCGGTATAAAGTCCGTGGTATGGGGAAGAAAGTGCCTCAAAAGATATTGCGATATTTCCCTCTAACGCCCAGACTGCAGAGATTGTTCATGTCACGACACACAGAGACTGATATGATGTGGCATCATGAAAAGAGGATCGGTGTGAAGGGCATACTTAGACATCCTGCAGACGGAACCGAATGGAAGGAATTTGATGACATGTACCCCCGTTTCGCTGAGGACCCCCGTAATGTCAGGTTAGGTCTTGCCTCTGATGGTTTTAACCCATTTGGGAATATTACAACTCTTATAACATGTGGCCCGTTATTGCCATTCCATAAACTTACCTCCATGGAAATGTATGAAGGATCCGTTCATATTTATGTCATTGCTTATCCCTAGTCCACGTTCACCTGGTAAGAATACAAATATTTACTTGAGACCATTGATCGAGGAGTTACAAACATTATGGAATGTGGGTGTGCATACCTATGATGCAGCTTCAGAGCAGTATTTTCAGATGCATGCCGCATTATTATGGACCATTAATGATTTTCCAGCCTATGGTTCATTATCTGGATGGAGCACTAAGGGATGCATGGCATGTCCAGTTTGTGCGGGTCAAACACCTTCGCAACGATTACGGAATAAAATCGGATACACATGGCATATGAGATTTCTTGAGTTGAGTCATCCTTGGCGGATGAGTAAATTATTTAACGGGCAACATGAACCTCAGAGTATGCCCAGTCCATTGTCTGCATTTGACATACTTTGCCAACATCAACATCTCAGAGACAGCACACCAGGTAAACATCCTAATAATAGAGATAAAAATAAAAAACGCTTACCTGAAGAGTTGAATTGGACATGAAAGAGTATTTTCTTTGAGTTAGAATATTGGGGGACTCTGAGTTTGCGACATAATTTGGATGTAATGCATATAGAGAAAAATATTTGTGAGAGTTTAGTGGGTACACTATTCAATCTTCCGGGTAAGACAAAAGACACTGTAAATGCTAGATTGGACCTAAAAGATCTTAGAATTCGCAGTGAATTGCATTTACAAGTCACCACTCGAGGTTTTATTAAGTCTCCTGCTAGTTATGTGCTCAATCAATCGGAGAGAAAATCATTCTGTGATTGGCTGAAAATGGTTAAATTCCCTGATAATTATGCATCCAATATTGGGCGTTGGGTCAGAGATGATACAATAACGGGATTAAAGAGTCACGATTGTCATGTGCTTCTCGAGATTCTCCTTCCTGTTGGCATTCAACCTTATCTCCCCCCGAATGTATTCGACGTCGTACTTCATCTATCTGGCTTCTTTAAACAATTATGTCAGAGGACATTAAACACATCTGTTATTGACGACCTTGAGCGAGGATTCGTGATAATCCTATGCAAGCTGGAGCGAATTTTGCCACCCGCTTTTTTTGATGTCATGGTACATATGGCTGTGCATTTACCGGCTGAAGCTAGAAAGAGAGGTCCTGTCCATTACAAATGGATGTATCCCATTGAGAGGTACTATATATATATATACACCGTTTTATATAAGAAAATTCTTAACCTTTTTCATGTGCATAGAATTTAATATTAATGCAAACTTGTTGTCATATCTGCAGGGCTTTGGGAAATTACAAACAATATGTGAAAAACAAGGCACGCCCTGAAGGGTCAATAACTGAAGCTATTATAATAAGTGAAGCAATAACATTTTGTTCGATGTACATGCAGAATATTGAAACTCATTTTAATCCAACGTGCGCATTGGTTTATATTGAGTAATTGTGATGAAGTGCAACCGTATTTAACGTAAGTTTTTCTGGTGCATCACTACTGTATTTTTGCCATACATTAACCGTGATAATTTATTGTAGGCAACATCTAACAATGCTACAATGTGATGGTGACCATAATGTTGATGGAACACACAAAAAAGAATTTCTTAAATGGTTTGAGACAACTGTAAGTTAGAATATTTTATATTTATTTTTATCCTAACATTAAACATTTCAGTTTCTTATATTAACACATATATTTCATTGTCATATTAACAATCAAGTGTAAAATGGTCAATTGGACTCGCAATCCTCGTTGGTTTCTTTGGCTTATGGGCCTCAAAAGTAGGCTTATGAGTACAGTGGATGCATTGTCAACGGAGTTAGATTTCATACCGAACAGTGAGATGTTACTCATGTGACTCAGAATTCTGGAATTGTAGTCCAAGAAGAACATGTCTCAGATGTAATTGACTTCTACGGTGTATTGCAATCGGTTATTGAGTTGATATACTGACCCAGATGACATATTGTGCTAATCGACTGTAAATGGTTTGACACAAATGCCAGAAAGAGGAGAATTCAAGTTAGTAATAATCTCACGTCAATTAATGTTCAACGTTGTTGGTACAAGAATGATCCATACATTTTTTGTACGCAAGCACGTTCAGTGATATATATACCTGATCCTAAGTTAGGAACTGGATGGATGGTGGTAGAAAAGTTTCAACATAGGGCCATTTGGGACAGGAAGGAGAAAGATAGAGTTGACATATCAGATGAAACACAAGAAGTCTCCGGAAATTTTGAAGTTCCTGAACAAATATTTTTTGGACCAACTGTCATCGTTCCTGAAAATATCACATTAACTCGAGCTAGTACAGACGTTCAGATAATTTCTCATTCTGAAGTGAGCGTTGAAGTAGCAAGTGAAGAACAATTTGACACTGAAGATGACTTCGATTCTAGTCAGGAATCCTCAAATACCGACGATAATAGTGATTAATTATGAAGTTACAGTATTTTGTGATTGATGAATAATTTTCTGGATTATAATGTATGGTTGTTGATTTTAATTACTCTTTAGATATGGTTGAAATATTATCGTAATTATTAATAGTATAACTATGATATATTTGTTTTTAATTATTATTTTTAATGGTAGACATTTAGCGTCGAAATACAATAGTCGACGCTAAATGGAAGACATTTAGCGTCGATTATTATTCGACGCTAAATGTCATCCTTTAGCGTCGAAATTGTAATCGACGCTAAATAAAAATTAAATTTTCCGGAAAAATAACCCTAATTTTTTAATTAGTCGCCTATTTTTTGGCGTCGAATACTTCAACGCTAAAATGCAATTAATTCGACGCTAATGTCGTTTAAATCCCTAAAACCAGTTATTCTCTTCTTCCTCGGCTCAAAGGAAAAAAACTTCGAAAATCCCTCTCCTCTTCTGTATTCTCGGCTCCAAACAGTGAACATCGATGAATTTACTGGTAATTTGCTACTGGTTGATTTTAATTTGATGATAAGGATGAATTTGATGATGATTGTTGTCGATGATGATGAAGAAGTTTGATGTTGTTCTTTGGCTGTTGATGATGATGAATTTGCATGATGATGATGATTGTTGATGTATGATGATGATGATGAATTTACATGATGATGATGATTGTTCATAGACTGGAATCAGTGATGATGATGATTGTTGATGAATGATGATGATGATCGTTGGTTTCTTTGATGATGATTGTGATTGTTGAAGTTTGACTCAATGATGATTGTTAATGAATGACGAATTGATTGCTCTTTTCAGTTTTTTTGGGTACTGTTTTTGTAACTTTTAGGCCTTCCATTTGCATCTTTTTTGGCATCCAAAGATAAGATGTGGTGATTGTTGATGAATGATGAATTTGATGATTGTTGATTGTCGACGCTAAATGATGATGATTGTAACCGTATTCCAGAGGGCAGAACAGCAATAATTTGCTGCTGTTCTGCCCTATGGAAATCAACAATCATCATCATATCATTCTCATTTTTGTATATGCTGATGATCAGATTAATCAAAGGTTTGGACTGGTTCTTTGGAAGTCTAATATGTCCCAAGCTCAACATTTAGTCACTCATGATTCTTGTACAGTTTTGCAATTTTACATATGCTTTAGCTATGTGCAAAGAAAATACTAGTCTTGTTTATTATAAGATTATATTACTTGCTTGTTTGGTATTGATTAAAGGAAATAGATAATAGCAATCTAATTGAGAAAGTTGTAAATGATTTTGGTTTCAGCTAACTAACAACTTTTGAGTCTTTGCTGATACTCAAAGCACGTCGTTATATTCTTTCTCGTGATCCTCCAACTTCCAAGTTCTATTGCCTCATTGAACCATCCCCATATTTTCCAAACACCACCATGAACTAGGCACCAAATAGTCTTCCTTTAGAATAGACATTTCTTGTTCACAAGTGCGATGTCCCGTTCAACTTCCAACTTAAACCCTCATTTACTCCCATGAGATCCGGTAATTCCATGAAGATAAGCCTCCAGGTAATGCCAACTCGGCATGTCTCCAGGAAATTTCAAGCATTCTGACTTCTGGGTGTTAATCCCAAGCTATTCTCCGACTCCACAGTATCCTATCCCCACTAATGTATCATTAGGTACTTCATCAGGAAAATTACGTATACGTAACTGGCGGAGTTGTTCCATGGAATCACATATGTTCTTGAATTTCATATATATGAAACCACTTCTTAGTAATTAATCAATCATTAACAAAGTTTTATAAAACTTCTAACAAAGTATTTGAATATAAATACTGTATTATTTAATCTTAGTTTTATGTTTCAGTTCATTGGTTTATATAAGTTTTCTATTTCATTTTTCTGTTTCTCTCACCACCACATTAGTTGCATGTCTTACATCTATTTCAGTTCATTTTTTGTTTTCTTTTTCTATTTCGAACTCGTGAGATTCTGAATACTTTGATAATGATGATACTTTGACGATCATGATGTTATACTTTGATTGATATGATGATATGATACTTTGATGATGATGATGGTTGTTGATGATGAATCTTAATTTGATGATGATTCTACTTTGATGATGACGATAAAATTGATGACGCTAATGCGACGAGTTTTTGCAGATGGCACCGGGCAATCGCAAACGAGCTAACGCGACTCCATCTACATCAGCAAGGCCAACTAGCTCTGGTGAATTATCTGCTAGAACATGTGAGTCCAGTACAGTGAAGGGTCAATGACGCACCCGTGGCCTGGGGTTGGCTAAGTACGTTAAGGCTCATGGCCGTATCCGGATAGAGATATCAGATGATGGTGTTTGACAATTATGACCCATAGCGTCACTATTTGTACAGATCATGGTGTTGTTGTACAAATTAACTATGTGACAAAGGAGATTGCACTCTTATCATTTGTGATTAGATCACCTAGATATATAAATGATGAGAGGTCTCTATGATTAGTGCCTGGATTGAGAATGATATGAGACAGTATCAATCCACGAAGGCAGAATCATTAAATTTCCCTAGTCAGAGCATTATCGAGATTGGACATCGATGAATGCGTAAAAGACTAGTATTACACTTGTGCGCGTTTGTGAGAGCACAACGACATAGTTCTCATATATTTGGGTATAGGATACTCATGCAAGTGTAATAGAAGGTTGTGTTTCACCGATGGTACGGGAAATAGCTTCGCTCTGGATAGAAGGTTGTGTTTAACCTGAGACTTGCATTGCTAATACTTGCGACAATCAATATACTTTGGTTGAGGTCGTCCAGGGCTTTAACCGGTTCTGTGTACGCCAAGACTGGGTATGTTGAGAATCGTAGTTTATTCGGTGTGATGTCGAGATGGAAGTGTCACTCCAGTCATATGGAGTTGATGATCGCGCAGGGATACAGAACTGGTTCTCTATATAAGGTTGCAACCGTCGTGATAATATGACTTGGTCATGATTATCCGATATTAAAGATACTAGTTGCTTGTCATCCAATATATGCTTCGTACGGGGCAGACACTGTACCAGCCCCAGGCCTCGCATCTGATCATCTGATACTGGATAAAAATACGCAATACTACGTATACTATGCCTGATACAGATCCTTTATTCCTATAAGGATATTTTTGGAGAATTGGGTAGGCATGGCGCTTTGCTAGAGGCCAACCTTGTCTTGTAAATCGGTAAAATATAGTACGAGGTACTTACGTGTTCGGATAGTCCGACGACTGAATTTACTGCCACATATCCGGGGATCTCATGGGTCGCTTCCCAAAGATTCACTGATGATGTATGACTCACACTTTTATTTAATCTGGGATTAAATTGATGAGAGAGAGAATTAATCTGGGGTTAATTGTGGAAATATTTTATCTGGGATAAAATATTATTTAAAGAGAGAGAATGATTAATTTGGAATTAATCGATAAATTAATATATTTGATATATTAAACGAAATTAGATTTCGACGCGGAATTAAAATTAGATTTTAATTCAGGCGAACGAATTAATTTAGAATTAATTCGTTAGCGACGTGAATAGTAATTATGCTTGACATGATTATTTAATTAAATTAGATTTAATTACGACGCAACGGAAAATTCGTTAATTTGGAATTAGCGAACCCGAGCCCGAGATTATTTACGAGCGCATTCGCATTTCGAATTCGAGTGCGACACGTAAATCAAATCAAGCGTCAAATCGCTAGTCGCATCTAGCGTCACATCATTCGTCAATCAAGTGATGGATGTCTTTCACTTTGAGTGATTGACGTAAGTCACTATTCATGATTGATGGATTAATGTGAGTTGATGTGTGTGGTTGTTGGCATTAATGGTTTGACTTTTAAAGGCCAAATTCAAGTGAAATGAAATTGAAATTCAATTTTGTGTATAAGATACACAAATTTCACACAAAAACCAAACACAATCTCTGCTCTCTTCTCTCCCATCTCTTCACGCCATTTTCTCTTCTTGTGAGGCAGTGAACTGCCATGGATTAGAAGAAGAAAAGGGAAGCAAAGTGTGATTTTGTGGCAAAATCGAGAGTGCTAGCACACTCCGGGATCAATGCGAAGGTGATAGGGAAATCCACCCATGAGCCGGGAACCATTCGACGAAGCTTGGAGCTCAAAATTTGGAGGCAAAATCGCAACAGTGGGCTGTGAAATCTGCACACTGTCGAGCATTCCCTTGAGGCAGTGAGTTCGTTTTTGTTGCCTCCGCGTCACTCAACCGATCGATGTAAGTATTCCGCGACTTCTCGAATGTATTCACTTATGTTTCATGCTTGATTTGTGATCCTTGGGACCCTAGATTTTCACCAAAAATGGTATCAGAGCGTGGTTGAAAGCATGAAATTATTTAGGGATTAAAATTGGGCAAACTTGATTTTGAGCATGATTAATGAAATTGGATTGATTAGTATGCTTAAGTATGTTTGAATTAATGATTGATTGGATCAATTTGTTGAAATCATGTTTGGAATATTTTTTCCCCAATTTTTCATGATGGCCGAATTGGTCTTGCCCTAATATGTCTTGGAATTTTTTGATTTTTGACAATTGGATGTGTTGGAAATCATTCGGGAATATGATTTAATGTCGATTGTGGAATTAATTGGATTGAATTCGAATCGGAGGTTAAATCCCCAAATTGCCGAGAGCATAAGAGCATGTAATTGGGTTTGATTTTAATTAAATTGTGTTGGACATGATTTAATATTGATGGCATGATTAATTAGTACTAATTTGGTGTTTTGGAAATATTGATTTGGGTGATTAATTATGTTAATACACTTTAGCTTAATTAAACATTAAATTTGGAATTTTTGTGTTTGATTAAATGGGCTTAAAATTGGATTTGGGCCTTTAGTGTTGTTATTTGGCTTAATGGGCTTTGTTGTACAAAGTTGGGTTAAGGCAAATTGGATTGGATCCAATTGGGCCCAAAACCGCCTCCATAAAGCCCAAATGCGACATAATGGACCTTTGTAATTTAATTGGGCCTAATGGGCCAAAATTAATTTAAAGGCTTATGGGGTAAATCCCGGATTGGACTTTGGTTATCATTTTGACCCGAGTTGACCAAAATTCCACGCCTTAAGAAATTAATTAAAAGCCCATTGGACTTTAATTAAATTGACGTTGGACGTTAATCGGGCTTTGAGACCCGTTACGATTAAATTTGGAATTTAAGTCGTAAAAGGTTTATTAAATAAAGTGTGTGATATTTAATTTGGAATTAAATAGCGAATTAGAATTGAATGCATATTAAATTGGATTTAATTATGTAGTTTAATTTAATTCGAGAATTCGTACTTTGAGTACTTATTCACAAAAACAAGTTTGACTCGAACAAAATCAAATCGTTGTTTGAACATTGGGTGATCACTAATTATTAGATTAATTAATTTGATTAGATTGATTGATAACATGCTTGTGTGAATACATGGTTGCGATGCATGAATAATGAATATCGGATGGATATTAGATGGGTGGGACAATTTTAGAAATTGTTGTAATAAATTTGATTTATTAATTGGACCTGCGTGTCCAGCCTTATTACCTCTCATTTCTTTGTATTCTTTTCTCACCTATTCCCCTCAATGTAAATGAGGTTTCTTTAGAAGTGTAATGTAACGGGTAGAAGTAAATAATTGTGCTAGCGGGAGAGAGAAAAGGAGAGATTTGATCTAGAATCAATTATGTAAAGTATCCATCCGCATATCATTATTACTTTATCATATGCGCTTTATTATGTACTTAGAATGCATGTTTAAGGGTGTATGATGATGAGACCTTAATAAAGATAATAAATTGGTTGCCAATTTGCACGCGAAAAACCTTCGCAATATATTAAGCATTTTTCCTTCCATTGAGTGATTCTCACTCAAGATCTAAGATGGCATTGGTTTGTTGGCCAAAGTCAAGGCCTTTGTCTGTCGAAGATGTGTTTGAATCACGAAGGCTTTGTTCCATGTCAGTGTCCTGTCCAAGTTGTGGTTTGTTGGCCAAAGTCAAGACCACTTCTTGTCCATCGACATTGATTACGAAGCTTTCCATGGTCAATGGGTCGCGCTTGACTAGAATCATTAAGTTTGTTGTGCCGAAGCCAAGGCTAATGGTTTAGAGGAAAAAGGTTAGGTAATACATTGGATGTATTGGCATATATTAGATATATGTTTAGGATTTGGATATCCGCCTACTGGATCTAGGAATTGGATTGGATCCAATTGATCTTTAAGATCTACCTAATTAAATATCATACAATTTGTTGGCCAAAGTCAAGATTGTGTGTTATTTAACGGGATCCTAGCCCACTAGGAAACACGGTTTCCCGAGTACTCGACAGAGGGTTAGAGGCTCGCCGAAAAATAGTGGGAGGCAAGAATTGAATTTGCAATATTCGTTCAATTACTCGCCATACGCGCTCAAACAATTATCATTCGTCAAACGTATTAAATGTTAGTTGGACTAATATTTAAATTGTTGTTTTAATAAATAGTTGGACTATATATTCAAACTATTATTTTATAGTTGATTTTATAATTGGATTATAGTAATCAATATAATTGATTTAATCTATTAAATTATAGTTGATTAAATAGTTGGACTGTTGTAATCATTATAATAAATAGTACCTTAAATCGTTGATTAAATAATTGGACTATTGAAATCAAGATAAATTGAAAGATTGACGTTTAATTCATAATCCTATGGAAAATGTAATTAAATGCCTTAATTTTCAAATTGGGAATTAATTTCAGGATGGTCCTGGAAAAACTAATAAGTTACTTTATTTGATAAAATAATTTATTAGGCCTAAGCCCGGAGTTAAGCAAACAGTAGAGCATAATCTTTGGAAGATTATGTAATGATAACTTTAGTGCTTAATCCATTATACTTACCGCAGTAGACTCCTTAATTTCTAAATCAGAACTAAGGATTAGATTTAAAGTATGATAAAGAAATTGAAGGATCTTCAAAGATCTATTTTAGATTTTAGAAGTACTAAAATTGCAAATATATAATTCTTGGAGAATGAATGACTATTCTCAAGGAGATAAAGTCAAACTTTGCAATTAGGCAAGTAGCGCAAGGCGCACCTTACTTCGATATTCTAGAAACCCTTGGCTTGGCCAAAGGCTTCTGGAATATGGAAAAGGCAAAGGCAATATCATTATAATCTTCTGGGAAGATAAAAGACATATCCCAAAATGTCTGCCTAAATGTGGCAAACGGGATCGCGGAAGCGTGACTGCCGTTTGGACAAAGCAGACATGAAGGAATTGAAGAACGAGCAAGGCTATGACTTCAAATATGTTTGTCATATATGTATTCACTACTAGTATTGTAATTGGATTTTAAATACTTAATGTGATATATAAATATATATTGATGTTCAGAATCTGTTTTGAACAGGATACTGACTTCAATAGAGATTTATCTGCAAATTGAAAACATGACGAAAGTCCCTGTTTTAACCGTAGATACCTAAGTTTAGGAACTACCTTCGGGTATGTACCTAATTTGGAAACTGTTAAATGTAACTAGTTTGACTAGATACATTATCTCTATATCACTGTTTAACCCGCTACGGGTGAACCTTTATATTCTATAACACTAAAGTGTTTTATTATATAAAGATGATATTGAGATAAACACATTAGATGTGAATAACAGAATTTATATTTTGAATATAAATATATCTCAAATATATAACATGACAAACAAATAGCTCAACTGATTTGATCAGGAGAAACTAATTTGTGGCATTGTTGTCTGGGACATAATCAAACAAGACTCGTATATCCGCACTATTCCAAGAGTGGGTACTCGGACTGATTTGACCAATCAAATAAAGTCTACGAATCTAGTTTATTGGGCAAAGTGCCTAAAACACTGTTTACTTGGTAAAAGTATAAATGCCACCGATCTGATAGCCCTAGTTCATAGTGAAGCAAGTGGGCCCATGTCTAGCAAGGCTAGAGGTGGATATGAATATTTTGTGACCTCTACGGATGTGGCATCTCATTTTGGTTATGTGTTTCTTTTGAAGAACACAAATCGGAAACTTTCGCAGTTTCGACACAAAATAGACATACAGATCGGCTATAGTATTATACCGTCACGGTAAGACCGTAATGGAAAATACTTGAGCAATAAGTTTCTAAAATACTTGAAAGACTATAGTATTCTTTCAAATGAGGACTCCTTCCGGAACACGTCAATCTTACGGTGTGTCCGAACTAAGAGACCGAATTGTGTTAGACATGATTATGTTAATCATGAGTCGCTCTGAGCTACCATTTCCTTCAACGGATAAGCTTTGACAGTGTAAGAACTTATTTAGAATAATGTTCCATTAATATCTATTTGACAGATATCATATTAGATATGAACAAGAAAGAAATTGGGTTTCACATTCCTGATAATTTGGGTATGCTAGGCATATGTTTGGAGGATACCAAACTAAAAACCCAAATTGGATAAGTGCCAATTGTAGGTTATCCTAGGGATACCATAAGTACTGTACTTATACATCTCACTAGAGAACAATTAGATTGTGCTCACCATGCGATTTTCCTAAGAGGAATATCGATATGCAGTGGTAAGTAGGAGGATAATAAAACTCGATTAAAATCAGAGTAATACTATTCAAGGCACCGATCCTTAATGAAACACAAATAGTTCATCAAGGATGAAACTATTACCATTAATCTTCGTATACACAAGAACCGCATACGTCGGAGAGAGTCAGAAAACAACTTGGGGTATGGGTTTCTGATCTCACCTCATAAAGATGTCAATCTCATTGAGGTATACCAACTGACTACGTAAGAGGAAGTGATGCAAGGTATCGACTCCCTATTATGACAAAGTGTCATGAATCCGAAATGGATTATATGTATATCAATAAGTTTGGATACTAGTTGATGTATCGCAAGGCATTGTGCCTATTGGTACTTTATAAGTCTTCAAGGAAGACATACATGGATGGCAACATACCAACATATAAAGCTAGGCTTTTAGCGGAAAGGTATCGCTATCAACATTATGTTGATTTCGATTCAACCTTTTACAAGTTGCCATGGTAAATCCATTTGGATAATAATTGCTAATGCTGCATGTTTCATTCGTGAAATATATCAGCTGAACGGGGAATCGCTTTCCTGAAAAGGAAACCTTTTGGAGGATGTTTACAATATTCTGTCGATTTTGTCGTACTTTAACTAGCAAACAAGGTTTTTGGGTTAATCGATCCATGTTTGGATTGAAGCAAGCATAGGTTCTTGGAATTACCGTTTTGATGTAATCATAATAGTTTATGATTTAATTCAAAAAAAAGGAATGATTCTTGTGTATAAGGAGGTTAGTGGGAGCGCACTGACAATGGTTGTCCCAAATAAATAATGATAATACATCATTTCTTGGAAATGATATTCCCATAATAATAATCGGTGAAAGCTTGGATTTTGAGAAAATTCTCCGTAGGATTCTCAGGAGTAACAACCTTTATTCTAGGAATAAAGATCTACTGTGATAGATTTAAGTTGTAAACACTCTCTGGGAATTGTACATTAAAAATGTACGCGACCTGATGTCTCATACGCTTTGAGCATATAGAGTAACGATCAGGAAAATCCAAGTGATGGTCACTGGTTTGATGTTAAGAACATACTTAGTATCTTAGAGAACTAAGGATGTTGTCTTAAACCATAGAGAATGAGAACTTGAAGTGGCTGAGATCACTATTGCAAATTTCCTAACCGATAAAGACGACTGTAAGTCGCAAACGGTACTGTAAAGTTTGAATATCGGTACAGTTAGTTGGAAATCTCCCAAGCAAGATACTGTTACCGAATAAACAACAAATGCGGATTATTGCTGCAGCTAAAGCAGCAATAGAAGCCTTCTAGGGTCGATAATATCTAATTAGATTAGATATAGTTCTTTTAGCAGCTAAGCTAGGCTACAACACATGCTAAAGAATTATTGGTCTCATCAATGATCCAGATATATATACTTTGATATTCATCTGATTCGTTCGGATCATACATCGTGGCGATATGATGATCGAATAAATCGCATCAGACGATAATCATGAAATTCCGCTGACGAAAGCCTTTTCTCTGCAATTGAGCCAAACCGTACATAGTTCGGGTGTAAGACACTCGAGTGAATGGCTATAGGCCAAGTGGGAGATTGTTGGACAATTATGACCCATAGCGTCACTATTTGTACATATCATGGTGTTGTTTTACCAATTAACTATGTGACAAATGAGATTGCACTCTTATCATTTGTGATTAGATCACCTAGATATATAAATGATGAGAGGTCCCTATGATTAGTGCCTGGATTGAGAATGATATGAGACAATATCAATCCACGAAGGCAGAATCATTAAATATCCCTAGTCAGAGCATTATCGAGATTGGACATCGATGAATGCGTAAAAGACTAGTATTACACTTGTGCACGTTTGTGAGAGCACAACGACATAGTTTTCATATATTGGGTATAAGATACTCATGCAAGTGTAATAGTTGGTTGTGTTTCACAGATGGTACGGGAAACAGCTTCGCTCTGGATAGACCCCTCGGAATTCCATTGGTAGTATGACTATGTGTCTATGGAAGTCCGAAATCAGGGTAGTGTTGGGGTTGGTGCTCAGAGCGCCAATTCCCGGTTGTATTTCTGTTGAATAATTTTGTAAAAAATTATTATTATGAATAATATATGCAGTTTCTATAATATAATCTATCTTATTACATGGTAAAGACGTAATGACCCTAGAATGATTAGTCATGATACAGTTGCAAAAGCGTCGTAACGGACATTGAGAAGTATCATGACATTGTCATTCTCAAACAGTTACTGGTCAAGGTTTACACTACTTGGTCAGTATAGTAAACCCGTTGAGACCGTACATGTCGTATACTGGAATATATGATTCCAATGGTTTCTCAATGAACCATAAGTCTTGGAGACTAGTATAGACGTGTAGGTGTTTATAGCGGATAAACACTGAACGACTCACCGAAGATTCTTAATGGATGGTATACCAGCGTCAATAAGAATCTTCTTGGGTTGAGTAGCACTTGTGATTCTTAGACTTGAGATGCCATTATGGGCACATGAGACATCTTCTACACTTAGATGGCAGTCACGTCACCGATCTATTTAGATCAGACCTCCGCCTGTTCGTTGGGTGTAGATAGATCCTCAGGGTGTCATATGTGTATCAAGATAGGATCCGTCAGTTCTGTGTATCAGAGCATAGGTAGTCCATATGATTAGCAATCAGATAAAACCATGGGCCCGTGGTAAAGTTTAGAAGCAAGTTCTAAACATTATTTTGAGATTGCTAATAGAATAGTCGACTGGATAATCCCGATAGAGATTTAACGTTTACATCTATATCTCTGGGATTTATCCGGATACCTGTGACGGAGGAATTATACATTTGCCATGACCTCGACCTGTATGGTTCAGCGAGATTATCTGTGATCGTTATAATCTATGGGTGGATAGATTATGGACACGAAATTAGATTTCGTGACGGATATACCTGAATCTAGAGAGTCTCAATAATGAAACATACTCGTAGAGCACTAGAGCAACATTAATAAATAATATTGATTATTTATAAAGTCGTTTAAAGGTTAAACGCAAGATACGTGCGAAAAGGACTAGATAGTCATTTGCCTAATTATTGTGTATTTACATTTAATACTTGATTAATTTAAATACACATTAATTAATAGTCAAAATGAGTTATTTGACTTATATCCTAAATGAATATATGTTTTTAATATTTAATGTAAATATTATACATATATTTAATATATTTGTATTTGATTAATTAATTGATTATTTAATTGTTAAATGATTAAATTAATTAAAATATAAATATCTTACATTAGGATATTTAAAGTAAATGATGTTAGTTGCTTTTGTTGAAAATAAAATATCTAATAAAGTTGTATTTAGATATTTATGCAAGTTGACCAAATAAACTTGAAATGAAAAATCAAATTACATTACTAGTATTTCATTTGATGAAATTCGGCCAAGGCCTTTTGGTAACAAGTATATATTGATTTTTATTTCACTTTACACTTAACCTAATACACTTTAAACAAAAAAAACTCCATTGAAGAAACTTTAAGAAAGCTTGAGAAAGAAAGAAAGATTAAAGATAGCTTGGAATTTAGTATGTTTTTCAAACTTGCTATTAGAGAGGAAATTGTTCCTTAGGTCTAGGCTTCAACATGTGATGTTATTAGATTATTTCTTTCTTTATTTCTTTGTGTTTTTGTTGATGGAAGTTTGATAGAAGTGTTGAGCATGTATGGTGAAGGAAGGTTGTGACTATTGTAGTTGTAAACTTTCTTTTATGGTTTTTGAAACCATGTTGCTATTCTAGAGTTATTGACCCACTATTAAATGACCTAGATTTGATCTTGAGTTGTTTCATTGTGTTGAGACTTGGATTGGATGGAATAATGATGATTGAAGTAATTGATTTAATGTATTTGGTCTAATTTGTCCAATTTGTGGAAATTGTAAAATTAGGGTTCATGAACAATTCCAAATTTGGGGCTTTTCATATATGTTGTGTATTTGTATGTGTATATGATGTATATAAGTTTCATGTTCATTGGATTACATCTTGATGTGTTTTGAAGCATGAAATGACAAAGTGCCCAAATGAGACATTAGTGGTGCTCTCGGCTTTGGATAAATAATTTGGGGAATTTGGTGCTTTTGGTGTTTTGATGTTATGAACATCATAAGTTCATCTTAGAAATAATTTAGAATCATTCAAAATTGATTGGATCAATTTCGGACTAAAAAGGACATAATACCAAAGCAAGGGCATTTCGGTAAATTCACTTAAAATTGTTTTATTGAATTTATTTTCATAATTTGATTATTGGAATATTAAATAAATATGTTTATTTAATTAATTCGAGAAAAAGTTTTGAAATCTGAAAATCGGATTTTCACCGCTTCCGCTGCGTTACCGGATCCACCCCCTAAATCCCCTACAAAATGGTATCAGAGCTAGTCTGATTCTAGGCCACTAAAATGATTAGCCTTCATTGAATCAATGCTTAATCATGTTTTCTTGACTTTATGCATGCTTATTAGGATCTAAATGGTTAGATTTAGGGTGATGACACTTAGCGGAAAATCCCTAATTAATAAGGTTTGAATGTAATTATGTATTTGATGCATGTTATATGGTTCGTCTTGTCAATACGGTTATGAATACTTCTTGTGACTGTAGGCATTGCATTTTCGCATGTGAAACTCGATGATGAGTCTCAATTGGAGGCACTACCTTTTTAGCTAAGGATATTGCGGGAAACGGAGGTCGGAAGGGGAAATTCAGGATAAGTACGTCATCAAGCTCGTTCCACAAGTTCACTATCTTCGTTAGTGCTGCGTTCGTTACTTCATTCAAACCTCAGGTAGATTGCGGACGTTCGTGCCACGTTCTAATTGGCGTTCGAACGGAGTCGGTGTTTCTGGTTTTGCTGCTAGCCTCGCACCCCAGCCCATTTAGCCCCCCAAAGCCCATAAAACACATCCCAATTTAATTAAATTAAACATTAAATATTAAGTAAAATATTTAAATCATTTACCAATTAAATAAAACATAAAATATAATCATACCTAATAAAGATAAATCAAATATATTAACTTCCTAACTAAGAAAATCACATACTAAATTAAAATAAGATATGCCTAATTAAAATCAATCATAAACCAATCAAGCTAATCAAATACTTGACTTCCTAATCTAATAAGATATCCACCAATTTAGATTAGTTGACTTCCTAGTTTAAAATATTTTGTCCCCCCCTCAATCTTGTATATACCTTTCCCATCTCTCCTAATTTGGAAACAAAAACCCCTTCCTTGTGAGACAAGGTGAAGCCCTAACCCTTCTCTATATAAACAACCCCTAACCTAGCCACCCTCCTCTCGAATCTCTCTAGCTCAGACATACAATTCACACAAAAATTATAGCAAGAAATACTAGACATCACAAGCAAACCACCCCCTTTATCCTTACCTTCACATCACTAAAACTACAAGCACCAAAACGACCCCTAACCACCACCGAAAACCAGCCCCATAAATCTCCAAAACATCACCGAAAATTACACCAAACACATCACCCTAAACCACTCCCAAAACAGTCCCTAAAATCCCTTAAAACATTGACATAAAATACAACTTACAATCCTTGAAGTAACCACACAAAACCACACCAAAAAGAACACACAGAACAGTCCATCAGGAACATCAAAATAGTCCACAAACAGTAAGCAGAGGACACAGAGGAAACGGTAGCAAAACCACAAGGAAACAGCAGCAAAACGGAGTCGGAACAGTAGCTTGAGCGGCCGAACAGTGAAGGAAGAGGCAAACCAGTGAACCAGAAAAGTTGCGGAGCTTTACCCCCTTCCGATCTTCGTGAAACGCGAGTCCGAGAGACAACTTAAAAGGTTAGAGCTGAGGGTATCTTTCACACTTATTCTTATTTAATTTCTGGTCATTTATTTTGATTATATTTTCTGTATTTTTGGCATTTGTTGTGTGTATGATGTGTGTTGTGGGTATTGGATGAATGGAAGAGTGTCGTCTCTTGTGGTATATAGGATGGAAACCCAGACGTAAATTCCGTAGCCGAATCCGAATGGATGGTAGTGCTGTACTTGGGATACAACTCCACGTACCACTTGAGTAAACGACACCTTCTCTTGTTTTGTGTTGCTTTGGTTTATTTATTTCTCGTCATTTAAATTCTGTATGTTGCTTATTCCCGTATGATACGATCAAGTGCATGGGCTTAGTAAGTGCGATGAAAGGTCCCCTAATTGGAGGGGTTAAAATCCTTCACCACGATGCTTTGCCGCACCGATTGATGTGTGTTCGGTTGAATGCGAGATACGTTCAATCAGGCATACTTAGTTTGATATGATTGTCTTTATTTTCGCATGCATGATTCAATCGAGCGCATGGGTTTAGTAAGTGTGATGTGAGATCCCCTATAGGGAGGGGCTAAAGCCCTTTACCACGATGCTTTGCCGCGCCGGTTGATGTGTGTTCGGTTGGATACAAGATACGTTCAATCGGGCGCACCATGTTTAATATTATTGCTTTTAATTCTTTGTATGCATGATTCAGTCGAGCGCATGGGCTTAGTAAGTGTGATGTGAAATCCCCTATGGGGAGGGGTTAAAACCCTTTACCACGATTCTTTGCCGCGCCGGTTGATTTATGTTCAGTCGAATGCGAGATACATTTGATCGGACATATTGAATTTGACATTGTCATCTTTATTCTTTGTGTTGCATGCATCAGGTCTGGTTCCGTTCGAACGCGTTCTCGGATGCTACACGAACGCGAACCTTCTGTTTACCATTCGCACGTGTTCTCAAATGCTACGGGAACGCGCACGCACTTTCTTAGTTTCATTTACTCATCAGTATGGTTCCGTTCGAACGCGTTCTCGGACGCTACACGAACACGAACCTTCTGTTTACCGTTCGCACGCGTTCACGAACGCTCCCCAAACACACACGCACTTTCTTAGTTTCATAATGCATCAGGCCTGGTTCCGTTCGAACGCGTTCTCGGACGCTATACGAACGCGAACCTTCTGTTTATCATTCGCACGCGTTCTCGAACGCTACGCGAACGTGCACCCACTGAATTGAGTCATCTTCATTAGATTTAACGCATAGTTTTCCTAGTAGCTATCCCCACATGTATGAATATGAACGTGTTTAATGTATTACAATTCATATGCTTATGTCATGATAACATTTGAGTATTATTTCTTGCGGTATATCGGATGGAAACCCAGACGTAAATTCCGTAGTCGATTCCGAATGGAAGGTAGTGCGGTCTGTACTTGGGATACAATTCCACGTACCACTTGAAAAAGTGCCCATATGTGTGCTTGTATGGTTAATATGTGTGCTTGTGTTTGCTTGAATGTAATATGCCAATGAAGTTGTATGTTCGTTGCTACTTTGATATATTTTTAAGCATGCAATTTTAGATGTGAGATATATGTGAAATGTGTGCATAAGTTTTATTTGGTATATGGGAATTTAGAAGCATGATACTTTGGGAAATAAGTTTTACTTAAACTTGATTAAATTATCACATAAATCATTTCATTACAAGTGACATAAGTAAGGGACCATTCCGAACCCAACGGTTTGAGGTCTTCTCTTGCGAGGGGTGAGTGCGGCCTTAAATCTTTGTCCCGGTTCACACCGGGTGGCGACTCCATGTTATTTCGTACTTCCCAACTAGGCCGCGATCCTAGAACAGCATCGCCCAGGTAGCTGTGTTCCCACAGTCTGATGACTCCACTGGGGATAGAGAATTGGCCCCGAAATATTGTCTTGTAATGATTGGATTTATGTTTTAATTGGCCATGTCTATAGTGGATAAAGTGGGGGGTTTAATCAAGGGCACTTTGAGGCTAGGTATTAGTTTGGTGTATTCCTTCACTCACTACCTTTCTAGAAGGAAAAGCTGTGAGGACACCTATATGGCCATTTACTCGTAGCCTTTGTGATGGACTAATTTGGAGGACTCGTTGTTTATTCCTGACACCAAGCGATAAGAGCCTAAGAGGCTTTGGGTACTTAAGTGAGCCTCGCTCCACCTTCCCTCTGGGGAATCTACAATGGGAAATCCATTTGACAGTCCGTCACACACCATAGCTCATTGGCACGTACCTTAGTGTATAAAAGGGATGCGCTCACTTGGTCGCTTGAACCCTTGAGTGGGGAGACCTAGTTGTAGGCTATCCTTCGCCGGTGAGAGCCTTTGTCCATACTCTTGCAAATCCACCCATAGACTGGTTTGTATGGTTAAAGTAACAATTATTTCCTTGAGAATGTGCTTATGGACCATCCTCATTTGGATGCGGTTGGACTATTGTCAGAAATGCGGGCTTGCTGGGCCATTTAAACTGGGGCAAGTTCGTACCGTATGACTATTAGGCCCAAGGCTTCTGAAATATTGATGGGCCATTATGTAAAAAAAAATTATATAGTTTGCATTATCTCTCTTCTATGCTTGTGTTTGGGAACATCATTGTTTGGATTCATTTGGACCATTTGTCATGGGATATGGGCTTGTTGGGCCATTTAAACTGGGACAAGGATGTATTCCATGACTATTGGACCAAAGGGGTCTAAGTGTTAGTGGGCCACCTTGTGCTTGTGTTCGGAATATTATCATTTGGATTTAGTTGGGCTCTTTGCCATAAGACATGAACTCGTTGGGCCATTTAAACTGGGACGGGTTCACTCTTATGACAGTGTCCCAAAAGCTTCTAAAATGATAATAGGCCGATTTGTTTGAGAATTTTATTTAATTTAGTATGTTATATGTTACATGCATCTCATGCACCTCATGCACACATATATCATATTAACACCGTCTATGTCTCAAAAGACAACATAGATACCGTTTAGGTTAGAGAAGGGACGAGGCTCACTAAAAGAACAAGTATGAGTGAATCCGATAATGAGGTGTCCCGTATGGATCAGTTAGAGAACAGTCTCGCCAAGGTCACTGAACAGTTGCAGGCTTTGACTACTGCTGTGGCTGGTATAGCCGGGTCTCGTGCTGGGGGTAGTTCTGGGGATGCAAGGCAAGAGGAACCTCCGAACATATTGGGGGATGATACCCCCACTTTTGATGATGATATGGCAGAGTATGCAGCGGGCAGAGTATCTGGGTCTCAGGCAGAGTTACAGAAACTTCGGGATCAGGTTGAGTCGGTTACCCGCAAGATGAGGGGTAAGAATGAGGATTTGCTGGATTATGACACACTGACTTTTGAGGAACAGTTGTCGGCACAGTTCAAGATGCCAGATATGGCTAAGTTTAACGGGAATGGGGATCCGAGGGTGCATATCCGACAGTTTGTATCAGTCATGAGTTCAGTTGGCTTATCTCAGCGCCAAGTACAGAAAATGTTTGGAATGTCACTTGAAGGAGCTCCCGTGGTATGGTACCACAGTTTGGAGAATAAAGTAAAGGAAGATTGGAGGGAGTTGGCCGATGCTTTCTTGAAGCAATATGTCACTGACTTGGAGATCGATCTGTCACTCCGTGATCTGGAGAATGTTAAGCAGAAAACGGAGGAGAGTTTTAAGGAGTATGTGGACCGATGTAGGGGTCAGTTATTGAAAATCCAGACTAGGCCTTCGGAGAAGGATCAGATCAAGATGATTATCAAGGGCACCAAGCCCTCCATTTACAGCAAGTTGAGGAGGATGACCTCCATGATTGCAGACTTTCGGCAGTTGAGGGAAACTGTCATGGATATTGAGGAAGAAGAGGCCGAGAATAGAAAATTCTATGGTCTGAACAGGAGGCCCATTGAGGGAACATCGGGAACAAAGCCCGTTTCTGCTGAAATTGCCGCTATCCGGAACAGGCAGTTTTCCAACTTGGGAAGGCTCCTGTCTAAGGTGCTAGAGAAATTGAAGAGGCAAGGGCTCTTAAAACCCTTGGATACCAAACCATTACCCAATCCCCTACCATCACATTATAACCTAAGCCTTTACTGCCACTTCCACCAACAAAAAGGCCATGACACCGACAACTGCGCCCGACTCCGCCATGAAATCCAAGACCTGATAGAATCCAAGAAAATACCCAACCCAGAAACAAAACAGCCTGACACACATAGAAACCCCTTACCCAACTACCGTGCCGTACCACCACCAGCCTACATGATCAATTCTGGCCTCTCAGAAGACTTTGTCCTGAAATCCTTTCACCCTCAAGCCTTTTGCCTGGGAATCTGGGATAGTACTAGTGAGGATGAGTTTGAGCAGGGAAAAACTTTTGGCTTGATTTCTCTAGCAGTGATGAGGAAGAAGTAAGGGGAATGACACGTAGCGGTCATTTTTATAATGATATGACGGAAAAGGGTAAAGAAGCTTTGACAGATGGTAGAGAAGTGGTTGAGACTGCAGAAAATACTGAAGGGGATGTAGTGCTGAGGCAATTGAGGAAGACTAGAGCACAAGTGAGTATCTGGGAACTGTTATGTGCATCTCGGGAGCATAGGTAGGCTATGGTTGAGGCCTTGAGTAAGATTATGGTACCTGGGTTTGAGATCTTCCAGGATTTGTTGGGTGAGAAACCACTGACTGAAGAAGTTGTGGAAGTAGAGATTTGGGAAGAAGAATTGATGAAGTTAAAGAGTCTGACTCTGGAAGAGGATGAGAAGCCTGAGGAAGACCTGATTGCAAAGGAAGAAGTGTCTATAGATGATGAAGACATTTACCTTCCTGATTTGTTTGAATGTACTTCCGCATTATCCAATAATAAAGACATTTCTTTTGCTTACTTGCCTGAGTCATTTCCATTTACTCTGCATGAATCAAGTATATTTGACATCAGCTCAGCCAGAACCATTGCATTTAACTTGGGTACACTTGAGAACCCCAAAGAAATTTTGATTGCAAGTGAAGTAACCTCCGAAGAGAGGGAGAAACTAGAAGAAGTGTTGGTCAGATATGCCAAAGTATTTGCTTGGTTCTATGAAGACATGCCTGGGGTAGACAGAAACATTGCCCAGCACACAATACCAACTTATCCGAATATGAGGCCAGTAAAGCAGAAACTCCGACGGATGAGACCAGAATGGGCTTAGAAAGTCAGAGAGGAAGTTAAGAAACAGATAGATGTGGGGTTCCTGGAAGTGGTAAAGTATCCTGAATGGTTGGCTAACATAGTACCGGTACTGAAGAAAGATGGGAAGGTCAGAATGTGTGTAGACTACAGAGATCTCAATAAAGCTTGTCCGAAAGATGATTTCCCTTTGCCGCATATAGATGTTCTGGTTGATAGCGCGGCTTTATCCGCTATGTATTCATTTGCAGATGGATTTTCAGGTTACAATCAGGTTCTCATGGCTGAGGAAGATAAACACAAGACATCATTTGTTACCGAGTGGGGTACTTATTGTTACAAGGTAATGTTGTTTGGGCTTAAGAATGCGGGGGCTACTTATCAGCGGATGGCCACTACACTTTTCCACGACTTGATGCATAAAGAGATTGAGGTGTATGTGGATGACATGATGGTGAAATCAGAAACAAGAGTTGGGCATATTGAGGCATTGGAAATGTTCCTTCAGAGAGTTGACAGATATAACCTGCGGCTTAACCCCAAGAAATGTGTGTTTGGGGTGACATCAGAGAAATTGCTTGGTCATACAGTGGGAATGGGCGGAATAGAGGTAGACTCCGAGAAGATCAAGGCAATCACAAAAATGCCCGCACCGAAGACAGAAAAGGAAGTCAGAGCATTCTTGGGGAAGATTCAGTACATCAGTCGGTTTATTGCCAAGTTGACATCGGTATGTGAGCCTATCTTCAAACTGTTGAGAAAAGATCAGCCAGTGAGATGGAATGAACAGTGTCAGACCGCCTTCGACAGAATCAGAGAGTACTTGGTGAAGCCACCTGTATTGAAACCTCTGAGGCCGGGTAGACTTTTGATATTGTACTTGGCTATAGAATCAGAAGCATTGGGGGGTATGATGGTACATGCAGATGAGATAGGCGTAGAACATGCAATTTATAATCTGAGTAAGAAGATGCTCCCGTATGAGGCTCGATATCAAGAGGTTGAGAAGATATGTCTTGCAGTGGTATGGGCTTCCAGAAAGTTGCGGCATTATTTCCAGTCCTACAAGATCCAGATGGTGGCAAAGGAGAATCCTCTGAAATATCTTCATTCAGTGCCTTCACTAGTGGGAAAGTTGGGCCGATGGTTGGTATTGTTGACAGAGTTTGACATTGAGTATCTCACCTCCAAAGTGATCAAGGGGCGAGTAGTAGCGAAGTTTCTGACATTGCAACCTGTTGAGGGGGATCAGTATAAGTTTGAGTTTCCAGATGAAGAGATCCAAGCAATAACAGTTCAGAGATGGAAGATGTATTTTGATGGGGCAGTGAATTACAAGGGAGCCGGAATCGGGATCGTGATAGTGACCCCCGAGGGAGAGACTTTACCTTTGGCCAAGAGGTTGACATTCAGGGTGACTAACAACATGGCCGAGTTTGAAGCATGTGCTTTTGGTTTGACAGCATTGATAGCCTTGAATGCCGGGAGTGTGGAAATCTACGGAGATTCTATGTTGGTAATCCAGCAGATGCGAGGAGAATGGGAATTGAAAGGAGAACGGTTGAAGCCTTACCTTTTTCACCTCAGAAAATTGGCACAGGTTATCCCCGAGTGTAAGTTTCAGCACTTACCGAGAGAAGAGAATCAGATGGCAGATGCATTGGCTACATTAGCAGCGACTTGGGAAAATCCGGAAAAGTTAGTAATGAGACCGTTGATACCGACGACAGCAAGTAAACCTGTTTATGAGATAGAAAGAATTCTGGAAGTTGAGGTTGACGACGGTAAACCTTGGTATCATGACATTCAGAGGTGTCTGGAACATGGTGAATTCCCGGAAGGGGCGGGCAGAAAAGACAGAATAGCCATTCAGAAGTTAGCTTCCCAGTATGTGACTTTGAAAGGGGAACTGTACAAGAGGCAGACAAACGGTATTCAGTTGAAGTGTTTGAGAAAGGAAGAAGCTCAACATGTAATGGAAGAAATACACGCCGGGGTATGTGGTCCGCACATGAACGGGTTGAATCTATCCCGCAAGATAGTGAGACAAGGTTTTTATTGGTCAACCATGGAAACAGACTGCGCGAAGATGGTAAAGCACTGTCATGACTGTCAAGCACATGGTAATTTGAATCACTTACCACACACAGAATTGCACGGGTTGTCAGAGCCGTGGCATTTCTCAGCATGGGGGATTGATATGATTGGGGAAATTCGACCAAATGCATCAAATGGGCATCGCTTTATAGTAGTGGCAGTAGATTACTTCTCGAAGTGGGTGGAAGCCGAATCATTCCGTAATGTTACAGCAAAACAGAGGGCAAAGTTTGTAGCTCGGAACCTCATTTGTCGGTATGGTATGCCGCATCATGTAGTGATAGAGAACGGGGTCCAGTTTCAAGGAGAGACGAAGGCAATGTTACAAAGGTATGGGATAGGCCACCATAAGTCATCACCGTACAGGCCGTAGGCAAATGGAGCAGTTGAGGCAGCCAAAAAGACTATAAAGACAATTTTAGCCAAGATGACAGAAAATTGCAGAGATTGGGCCGAGAAATTACCGTATGCTTTGTGGGGGTACATAACATCAGTAAGAACAGCAACATGGGCCACACCTTACTCTTTGGTCTACGGAATGGAAGTAGTATTGCCAGTAGAAGTGGAAATACAGTCCCTGAGAGTATTAGCGGAGGCAGAATTACCAGAATAGGAATGGGCCGCACAGAGATTTGGTCAGTTAGCACTATTGGATGAGAAGAGAACAAAGTCTTTGTATCACATGTAGTTGTATCAGAAGAGACTAGCTCGGGCATTCAACGAGAAAGTACGCCCCACCAAGATCAGAAAGGGTGATTTGGTACTTAAGCAGTCGAGGCCGTCGACTACAGATCCGAGAGGAAAATTCAGACCTAATTCGGAAGGACCTTACATAGTGCAGAAGGTAATAGGAAATGGGGCAGTGAAGCTATCAGACTTGGAAGGAAACGAGTTCACCGAGCCGATCAACGTAGACATATTGAAGCAATACTTTGCCTAAGGGAGAGAAGACTGAGCAGTCACCACGAGAATTGGCAGAAGATCTAACCCAACAGAATAAGAAAATCATTCATGCATACACGTAACATTGCATTCTCTTTGTGTTTGTTTCTGTTTCGTGTTCGCAGGTTCAAAGAAAGGAGAAAGCGGCAGGAATGAGCCAAGCAACGTCAACGCAATTTCAGTTTTTTGGGATGAGTCACAAGGGGCGAGGCCCATATCAGCCTGGGGGCGAGGCCCATATCATGTCATCTTCAGGTATGGAGACACATCATCAGTTCCAGGGCGAGGTCCCTTTGGTCAGCGGTTTTGGGTCGAGGTGTCCAGGGTCGAGGTGCCCCCGTTGTCAGTTATAGTTCCGGGTCGAGGTGCCCACTACATCATTAGTTCGAGGGCGAGGTCCCAATAGTCAGCGGTGTTGGGTCGAGGTGCCCCCGTTGTCAGTTATAGTTCCGGATCGAGGTGCCCAGGGTCGAGGTGCCCACAACATCATCAGTTCGAGGGCGAGGTCCCTATAGTCAGTGGTGTTGGGTCGAGGTGCCCAGGGTCGAGGTGCCCACTACATCATCAGTTCTAGGGCGAGGTCCCTATAGTCAGCGGTGTTGGGTCGAGGTGCCTAGGGTCGAGGTGCCCCCGTTGTCAGTTGTAATTATTGGGACGCGTCCCAGGATCGAGGTCCGCTGCAGTACCAACTCAACCCGAGGCGGCAGCCGAGTCAGTTATGTAAAAATACATTGCATAACTTTGATATGATTGTTCAAAGTCACACACTGCACAAGTCCCATCAAAGTGGGGGTGACTGTAGGCATTGCATTTTCGCATGTGAAACCCGATGATGAGTCTCAATTGGATGCACTACCTTTTTAACTAAGGATATTGCGGGAAACGGAGGTCGGAAGGGGAAATTCAGGATAAGTACGTCATCAATTTCATTCCACAAGTTCACTATCTTTGTTAGTGCTGCGTTCGTTACTTCATTCGAACCTCAGGTAGATTGCGGAAGTTCGTGCCACGTTCTAATTGGCGTTCGAACGGAGTCGGTGTTTCTGGTTTTGCTGCTAGCCTCGCACCCCAGCCCATTTAGCCCCCCAAAGCCCATAAAACACATCCCAATTTAATTAAATTAAACATTAAATATTAAGTAAAATATTTAAATCATTTACCAATTAAATAAAACATAAAATATAATCATACCTAATAAAGATAAATCAAATATATTAACTTCCTAACTAAGCAAATCATATACTAAATTAAAATAAGATATGCATAATTAAAATCAATCCTAAACCAATCAAAGCTAATCAAATACTTGACTTCATAATCTAATAAGATATCCACCAATTTAGATTAGTTGACTTCCTAGTTTAAAATATTTTGCCCCCCCTCAATCTTGTATATACCTTTCCCATCTCTCCTAATTTGGAAACAAAAACCCATTCCTTGTGAGACAAGGTGAAGCCCTAGCCCTTCTCTATATAAACAACAGACATACAATTCACACAAAAATTATAGCAAGAAATACTAGACATCACAAGCAACCACTCCCTTCATCCTTACCTTCACATCACTAAAACTACAAGCACCAAAACGACCCCTAACCACCACCGAAAACCAACCCCATAAATCTCCAAACCATCACCGAAAATCACACCAAACACATCACCCTAAACCACTCCCAAAACAGTCCCTAAAATCCCTTAAAACATTGACATAAAATACACTTACAATCCTTGAAGTAACCACAAAAAACCACACCAAAAAGAACACACAGAACAGTCCATCAGGAACATCAAAACAGTCCACAGACAGTAAGCAGAGGACACAGAGGAAACGGCAGCAAAACCACAAGGAAACAACAGCAAAACGGAGTAGGAACAGTAGCTTGAGCGGCCGAACAGCGAAGGAAAAGGCAAACCAGTGAACCAGAAAAGTTGCGGAGCTTTACCCCCCTTCCGATCTTCGTGAAATGCGAGTCCGAGAGACAGCTTAAAAGGTTAGACCTGAGGGTATCTTTCACACTTATTCTTATTTAATTTCTGGTCATTTATTTTGATTATATTTTCTGTATTTGTGGCATTTGTTGTGTGTATGATGTGTGTTGTGGGTATTCGATGAATGGAAGAGTGTCATCTCTTGTGGTATATAGGATGGAAACCCAGACGTAAATTCCGTAGCCGAATCCGAATGGACGGTAGTGCGGTCTGTACTTGGGATACAACTCCACGTACCACTTGAGTAAACGACACCTTCTCTTGTTTTGTGTTGCTTTGGTTTATTTATTTCTCGTCATTTAAATTCTGTATGTTGCTTATTCCCGTATGATACGATCGAGTGCATGGGCTTAGTAAGTGCGATGAAAGGTCCCCTAATTGGAGGGGTTAAAATCCTTCACCATGATGCTTTGCCGCACCGATTGATGTGTGTTCGGTTGAATGCGAGATACGTTCAATCGGGCATACTTAGTTTGATATGATTGTCTTTATTTTCGCATGCATGATTCAATCGAGCGCATGGGTTTAGTAAGTGTGATGTGATATCCCCTATGGGGAGGGGCCAAAGCCCTTTACCACGATGCTTTACCGCGCCGGTTGATGTGTGTTCGGTTGGATAAAAGATACGTTCAATCGGGCGCACCATGTTTAATATTATTGCTTTTAATTCTTTGTATGCATGATTCAGTCGAGCGCATGGGCTTAGTAAGTGTGATGTGAAATCCCCTATAGGGAGGGGTTAAAACCCTTTACCACGATGCTTTGCCGCGCCGGTTGATGTTTGTTCAGTCGAATGCGAGATACATTTGATCGGACATATTGAATTTGATAGTCATCTTTATTCTTTGTGTTGCATGCATCAGGTCTTGTTCCGTTCGAACGCGTTCTCGGAAGCTACAGGAACGCGAACCTTATGTTTACCGTTCGCACGCATTCTCGAACGCTACGCGAACGCGCACGCACTTTCTTAGTTTCATAATGCATCAGGTCTGGTTCTATTCGAATGCGTTCTCGGACGCTACACGAACACAAACCTTCTGTTTACTGTTCGCACGCATTCACGAACGCTACGCGAACACACACGCACTTATTTAGTTTCATAATGCATCAGGTCTGGCTCCGTTCGAACACCTTCTCGGACGCTACACGAACGCGAACCTTCTGTTTACCATTCGCACGCGTTCTCGAACGCTACGCGAACTTGCACCCATTTAATTGAGTCATCTTCATTAGATTTAACGCATAGTTTTCCTAGTAGCTATCCCCACATGTATGAATATGAACGTGTTTAATGTATTACAATTCATATGCTTATGTCATGATAACATTTGAGTATTATTTCTTGCGGTATATCGGATGGAAACCCAGACGTAAATTCCGTAGCCGATTCCGAATGGACCGTAGTGTGGTCTGTACTTGGGATACAATTCCACGTACCACTTGAAAAAGTGCCCATATGTGTGCTTGTATGGTTAATATGTGTGCTTGTGTTTGCTTGAATGTAATATGCCAATGAAGTTGTATGTTCGTTGCTACTTTGATATATTTTTAAGCATGCAATTTCAGATGTGAGATATATGTGAAATGTGTGCATAAGTTTTATTTGGTATATGGGAATTTAGAAGCATGATACTTTGGGAAATAAGTGTTACTTAAACTTGATTAAATTATTACATAAATTCTTTCATTACAAGTGACATAAGTAAGGGACCATTCCGAACCCAACGGTTTGAGGTCTTCCCTTGCGAGGGGTGAGTACGACCTTAAATCTTTATCCCGGTTCACACCGGGTGGCGACTCCATGTTATTTCGTACTTCCCAACTAGGCCGCGAGCCTAGAACAGCATCGCCCAGGTAGCTGTGTTCCCACAGTGACTACATCCGAGACCGTGCCTCTGCTGTGAGGGTGTAGCCGATAAAGATTTATTTATACCGGATGTATATTAGATACTAGGTAAATTCAAGTAAAAGCGGAATTCTGAATGTGCCCTAGCTGTCAGAATTACGTAAGTAACTTGAGTTTATCATTGACGAGTTTGACCTTAGTACGTCTCCTTGTAAGCCTGCCTTCGCAGCGACAACGAGAAACGGCCAGGACCGGATACTCAGGAGTCATTAGTGAATGATTGACAAATGAGTTGTCTACCTGATGAATATACGTAAGCGAGACCGTGCCTCTGGTGTGAGCCGAAATATATTCATGGGATCCACTTTTCACTATTAGTATTTAATTTAATTATTAAATATTGGTGTTATGTTTTAGGATTACAGTATTGCATGATTTAGTGGGTGGGGCATATTAGATTAAAAATCCATGATCTAGTTTATGCTTTTGATATTATATGAAACTACTTTATATCTGCTAACCATTTTTCATGATCTATATGATAGATTGGCGATGGCGGCACAATCCACAAATCAGTTTGCGCGTATGCTTGATGCGAACAAACTGAAAGGCGCTGAGAACTTTGCAGACTGGGAATTGGATTTGAGGATTGTCCTCGATTCCGAGAAGCTGGGTTATGTTCTTGAGGGTCCATTGCCCCTTGCAGTGGGCGTGGATGCTTCGGAGGAGGAACGCCAAGTTTTTGAAACTTAGAAGGATGATGATTTAAGGGTTAAATCATACATCCTTAGTTCACTGTCTCCGAAACTCAAGCAACAGTACTATGATATGCTAGATTCCTATAGTATGATGACGCGATTGAGACACTCGTTTGAGAACCAGGAACAAGTTATTGTTCACAAAGTCGCCATGGAACTGTTCCATGCGCGTCTGGATGAGGGGCAGAGTGTTAGCCCACATGTTCTTCAGATGATCGATTTGATCGATCAATTGAGGCAACATAATCTCATCTTGAATGAAATTCTCGGTAGGAGTGTCATTCTTGGTTCACTGCCAGCTTCATTTCGCCAGTTAGTGATGTACTTCAACATGTACGGGACTGTCTGTACCTACCAGGAGCTACATAGGATGTTGCTCACGGCAGAAGAGGACCTTAAGAAGAGAGTACCGACTCGCCCTCCTAGAACTACTTCTCTTTCGGCTTCTTCCCAAGGATGGTCCAAGGGAAAGAACAAGAAAGGTAAGAAGAAGAAGAAGGCTTTAGGTCCTCAACAATAGGCGAAGATTGCAAAGCCCAAAAGGGCTTCTGAAGACAAATGCCACCACTGCGGCAAAGTCGGGCACTGGAAAAGGAACTGTCCTGATTACATTGCCCAAGTGAGGAGAGACAGAGCTTCTACATCAGGTACTTTTATTTTTCCAGTTATCGATTTATCTTTGGCTTGTGAAGCCGTTACATCCAGCTGGATTTTAGATTCTGCTTGTCCCATTCACATTTGCAATTCATTGCAGGTGCTGAAGGAAAGTAGGAAACTGAAGCTTGGAGAGATGCAGTTGCGATTCGGGAGTGGAGACTCTTTGGATGAAGTTGCAGTGGGAGTATGCGAGATCTCATTGCCGAATGGGACACTTTTGTTATATAACTGTTATTTTGTACCGGGATGTGTCGCTAATATTATATCACTTTTTGTATTGGATACAGAAGGCTTTTGTATTAATAATAAGAATAGTTCTTTATATTTATATGATAAAAATAATATTCAGATCCTTAGTTGTCCAAACCAGCATGGCCATTATACATTGCAAACTTCTAAAGATATATTAAATACTGGAGTTAATAAACGTAGTTTACCTATAGTTAATAATACTGAACTTTGGCATATGAGACTTGGTCATATTGGCGTTAAACGCCTTACCCAATTGGTTAGGAATGGTTTGATATCAGATCTTACCATTGAGTCGTATCCAACTTGTGAATCCTATATTCAGGGTAAGATGACCAAAGCCCCATTTTCTGGTGTTGGACACTGTGTCACTAACTTGCTGGAACTCGTACATTCTGATGTATGTGGTCCACTAAGTCAAACTGCTCACAGTGGTTATTCGTACTTCGTTACCTTTACCGATGATTTGTCACGGTACGGTTATGTGTATTTGATGCGACATAAATCGGAAACCTTTGAAAAGTTCAAAGAGTTCCGAAATGAAGTAGAAAAAAAAACTGATAAATATATTAAATGCCTTCGATCAGATCGAGGCGGCGAATATATGAGTGGTGAGTTCATGGATTATATGAAGGAGAATGGGATTCTAGCTCAATATACTCCTCCAGGTACACCACAGCACAATGGTGTATCTGAAAGGAGAAATCAGACTTTATTGGATATGGTCCGATCAATGTTGAGTTTCACAGATTTGCCCTATTACTTATGGGGCTACTGTCTCTTAACAGCCGCACATCTTTTGAATAAGATTCCTTCAAAGGCTGTTCCTACGACACCGTATGAGATATGGTTCGGTAGGAGACCGAATCTTAATTATATTAAGGTTTGGGGTTGTCCTGCCTATGTCAGGGTGACTCAGCAAAGTAAGCTTTCGCCTCGAGGGCAAAAGTTTAGGTTTATTGGATATCCCTCGAACACGAGGGGATATATGTTCTATGGTACCGAGCATCGAAATGTGTTCGTAGCTCGCTTCGCAAAATTTCTAGAAGTAGAATTTTTGTCAGAAGGTGGTAATCATAGACAGGTTGAGCTTGATGAAGTCCAACCTGAAAACAACGAACCAACGGAGTAACCTGAAGTTCAAGTAGATGAAGGACCTTCAACACACACACTCCATAGGTCGGAAAGGGTATTTAGACCTCATGAATGCTTGTATTTGATACAAGAAAAGAGTCTGGATGTTCTCTTAGTTGAAGAGACAGATCCTTTCACCTATAGAGAATCAATGTTGGACATCGAATCCGTGAAATGGCAAAGTGCCATGAAATCCGAGATAGACTCAATGCATGAAAATCAAGTTTGGGACTTGATTCTGCTTCCCGAAGGAATTATTCCGATCGGTTGTAAATGGGTTTACAAGAGGAAGCGCGGGCCTGACGGTAAGGTTGAAACTTACAAGGCCCGACTGGTAGCAAAAGGTTACACGCAGCGACCTGGCGTCGACTACGATGAAACTTTTTCGCCAGTAGCAATGCTTAAGTCTATCCGAATTTTGTTTTCTATAGCTGTGTATCATGACTACGAGATTTGGAAAATGGATGTCAAAACGACTTTTCTAAATGGATTTCTTGATGAAGAAATATATATGGAACAGCCGGAAGGTTTCAAGTCCAGTGAAACCTCAGGTATGGTATGTAAGCTTAAGAAGTCCATTTATGGACTTAAACAAGCTTCACGAAGTTGGAATCTTCGATTCGATGAGATTATTAGATCGTCTGGTTTTCTCAAGAATTCGGAAGAATCCTGTGTGTATCAGAAGGCCAGTGGGAGCATGGTCGTATTTTTAGTCCTATATGTTGATGACATCCTAATCATTGGGAATGATTTAGGTATGTTGCAAAGCGTGAAAGCATACCTCTGTAAGAATTTCTCCATGAAGGACCTGGGAGAAGCTTCCTTTGTTTTAGGGATAAAACTCTATAGAGATAGACAAAGGAAGCTGATTGGGTTATCCCAATCAATGTACGTAGATAAGATCTTTGAACAGTATAGTTTTGGTAACTGTAAGACAGCAAACATACCGTTAAGACATGGGATTCATCTTTCTAAGAAGATGTGTCCACAAACGGAAGATGAGAAGGTTAGAATGTCTAACCAACCTTATGCTTCATGTTTGGGTAGCATAATGTATGCCATGTTATGTACGAGGCCTGATATCAGTTTCTTTGTTAGTGTAACTAGTCGATATCAGTCCAATCCAGGTAATGACCATTGGATGGCCATTAAACATATCCTAAATTATCTTAAAGGTACTAAGGATAAGTTGATAATATATGGAGGAAACGAACTGCAGGTTAAAGGGTATACAGACTCTGATTTCCAATCGGATCCCGATGATAGAAAGTCTACATCTGGATTTGTCTTTACCCTTAATGGAGGTGCAGTTTGTTGGAAGAGTTCCAAACAGGGATCTACAGCTGATTCCACCACTGAGGCGGAATACATTGCAGCTTCTGAAGCTGCAAAAGAGGCTGTGTGGATAAAGAAATTTATCACAAAGTTGGGAGTTGTCTCAAGTATCGAGAATGCGATTCTGTTATACTGTGATAATACTGGAGCCATTGCGCAAGCAAAGGAACCGAGGGCGCATCAGAAGTCAAAGCATGTGGAACGCAAGTACCACATCATTCGAGAGATCGTGTCGCGAGGGGATATTGTCGTGTCCAAGGTACCGAGTGAAGATAATGTAGCAGACCCGCTGACGAAGGCCATACCTCTGAAGTTGTTTGATAAACACGTGGAGTCGATGGGTATTAGATACAATCGATATTGGCACTAAAGCAAGTGGGAGATTTTGTTGGGGTTGGTGCTCAGAGCGCCAATTCCCGGTTGTATTTCTGTTGAATACTTCTGTAAAACATTATTATTATGAAAAATATATGCAGTTTCTATAATATAATCTATCTTATTACATGGTAAAGACGTAATGACCCTAGAATGATTAGTCATGATACAGTTGCAAAAGTGTCGCAACGGACATTGAGAAGTATCATGACATTGTCATTCTCAGATAGTTCCTGGTCAAGGTTTACACTACTTGGTCAGTATAGTAAACTCGTTGAGACCGGTAAATGTCGTATACTGGAATATATGATTCCAATGGTTTTTCAATGAACCATAAGTCTTGGAGACTAGTATAGATGTGTAGATGTTTATAGCGGATAAACACTGAACGACTCACCGAAGATTCTTAATGGATGGTACACCAGCGTCAATAAGAATCTTCTTGGGTTGAGTAGCACTTGTGATTCTTAGACTTGAGATGCCATTATGGGCACATGAGACATCTTCTACACTTAGACGGCAGTCACGTCACCGATTTATTTAGATCAGACCTCCGCTTGTTCGTTGGTGTGTAGATATATCCTCAGAGTGTCCTATGTGTATCAAGATAGGATCCGTCAGTTCTGTGTATCAGAGCATAGGTTGTCAATATGATTAACAATCAGATAAAACCATGGGCACGTGGTAAAGTTTAGAAGCAAGTTCTAAATATTCTTTTGAGATTGCTAATAGAATAGTCGACTGGATAATCCCGATAGAGATTGACGTTTACATCTATATCTCTGGGATTTATCCGGATACCTGTGACGAGGAATTATACATTTGCCATGACCTCGACCTGTATGGTTCAGCGAGATTATCTATGATCGTCATAATCTATGGGTGGATAGATTATGGACACGAAATTAGATTTCGTGACGGATATACCTGAATCTAGAGAGTCTCAATAATGAAACATACTCGTAGAGCACTAGAGCAACATTAATAATAATATTGATATTTATAAAGTCGTTTAAAGGTTAAACGCAAGATACGTGCGAAAAGGACTAGATAGTCATTTGCCTAATTATTGTGTATTTACATTTAATACTTGATTAATTTAAATACATATTAATTAATAGTCAAAATGAGTTATTTGACTTATATCCTAAATGAATATATGTTTTTAATATTTAATGTAAATATTATACATATATTTAATATATTTGTATTTGATTAATTAATTGATTATTTAATTGTTAAATGATTAAATTAATTAAAATATAAATATCTTACATTAGGATATTTAAAGTAAATGATGTTAGTTGCTTTTGTTGACTTAAATAAATATCTAATAAAGTTGTATTTAGATATTTATGAGAGTTGACCAAATAAACTTGAAATGAAAAATCAAATTACATTACTTGTATTTCATTTGATGAAATTCGGCCAAGGCCTTTTGGTAACAAGTATATATTGATTTTTATTTCACTTTACACTTAACCTAATACACTTTAAACAAAAGAAAACTCCATTGAAGAAACTTTAAGAAAGCTTGAGAAAGAAAGAAAGATTAAAGATAGCTTGGAATTTAGTAAGTTTTTCAAACTTGCTATTAGAGAGGAAATTGTTCCTTAGGTTCTAGGCTTCAACATGTGATGTTATTAGATTATTTCTTTCTTTATTTCTTTGTGTTTTTGTTGATGGAAGTTTGATAGAAGTGTTGAGCATGTATGGTGAAGGAAGGTTGTGACTATTGTAGTTGTAAACTTTCTTTTAAGGTTTTTGAAACCATGTTGCTAATATAGAGTTATTGACCCACTCTTAAATGACCTAGATTTGATCTTGAGTTGTTTCATTGTGTTGAGACTTGGATTGGATGGAAGAATGATGATTGAAGTAATTGATTTAATGTATTTGGTCTAATTTGTCCAATTTGTGGAAATTGTAAAATTAGGGTTCATGACCAATTCCAAATTTGGGGCTTTTCATATATGTTGTGTATTTGTATGTGTATATGATGCATATAAAGTTTCATGTTCATTGGATTACATATTGATGCGTTTTGAAGCATGAAATGATAAAGTGCACCAAATGAGACATTAGTGGTGCTCTCGGCTTTGGATAAATAATTTGGGGATTTTGGTGCTTTGGGTGTTTTGATGTTATGAACATCATAAGTTCATCTTAGAAATGATTTAGAATCATTCAAAATTGATTGGATCAATTTCGGACTAAAACGGACAAAATACCAAAGCAAGGGCATTTCGGTAAATTCACTTAAAATTGTTTTATTGAATTTATTTTCATAATTTGATTATTGGAATATTAAATAAATATATTTATTTAATTAATCCGAGAAAATTTTTTGAAATCTGAAAATTGGATTTTCACCGCTTCCGCTGCGTTACCGGATCCACCCCCTAAAAACCCATACAGGTAGGTGTATTTGGTCTTAACCTGAGACTTGCACTGCTAATACTTGCGACAATCAATATACTTTGATTGAGGTCGTCCAGGGCTTTAACCGTTATGTGTACGCCAATACTGGGTATGTTGAGAATCGTAGTTTATTGGGTGTCATGTCGAGACGGAAGTGCCACTCCAGTCATATGGAGTTGATGATCGCGCATGGATACAGAATTGTTCTCTATATAAGGTTGCAACCGTCGGGATAATATGACTTGGTCATGATTATCCAATATTAAAGAGACTAGTTGCTTGTCATCCGATATATGCTTCGTACAGGGCAGACACTGTACCAGCCCCAAGCCTCGCATGTGATCATCTGATACTGGACAGAAATACGCAATACTATGTATACTACGCCTGATACAGATCCTTTATTCCTGTAAGGATATTTCCAGAGAATTGGGTAGGCATGGCCCTTTGCTAGAGGCCAACCTTGTCTTGTAAATCGGTAAAATGTAGTATGAGGTACTTACGTGTTCGGATATTCCGACGACCGAATTTACTACCAACATATCCGGGGATCTCATGGGTCGCTTCCCAAAGATTCACCGATGACGTATGACTCACACTTTTATTTAATCTGGGATTAAATTGATGAGAGAGAGAATTAATCTGAGATTAATTGCGGAGATATTTTATCTGGGATAAAATATCATTTAAAGAGAGAGAATGATTAATTTGGAATTAATCGATAAATTAATATATTTGATATATTAAACGAAATTAGATTTCGACGTGGAATTAAAATTAGATTTTAATTCGGGAGAATGAATTAATTTAGAATTAATTTGTTAGCGACGTGAATAGTAATTATGCTTGGCATGATTATTTAATTAAATTAGATTTAATTACGACGCAACGGAAAATTCGTTAATTTGGAATTAGCGAACCCGAGCCCAAGATTATTTACGAGCGCATTCGCATTTCGAATTCGAGTGCGACACGCAAATCAAATCAAGCGTCAAATCGTTAGTCGCATCTAGCGTCACATCATTCGTCAATCAAGTGATGGATGTTTTTCACTTTGAGTGATTGACGCAAGTCACTATTCATGATTGATGGATTAATGTGAGTTGATGTGTGTGGTTGTTGGCATTAATGGTTTGACTTTTAAAGGTCAAATTCAAGTGAAATGAAATTGAAATTCAATTTTGTGTATAAGATACACAAATTTCACAAAAACCAAACACAATCTCTACTTTCTTCTCTCCCTTCTCTTCACGCCATTTTCTCTTCTTGTGATGCAGTGAACTGCCGTGGATTAGAAGAAGAAAATGGAAGCAAAGTGTGATTTTTATTGCCTCCGCGTCGCTCAACTGATCGATGTAAGTATTCCGCGACTTCTCGAATGTATTCACTTATGTTTCATGCTTGATTTCTAATCATTGGGACCCTAGATTTTCACTAACAGATGGACACACTCAAGTCGGACAATGTAATTCAACGTTTAATACAGCCATAGGAGCTACAGCTCGATATGAAGCTCCCCAAAACTACGTATCTTGGAGAAAGATACCGTGGGAGACGAAAATGAACTAGCTATTCCCTTCGCTAATTGTAAGTTTTCGATATTGTTTGTTATTTAACATTTTTATTTTATACTTATTTTTACTCGAATTTTCATGTAGGAATGGTTCGACTTCGATCTGACCAAAGTGAATGTCCAACAATATATTGACTACCACATGAGGAAAAGTTATAAAGATTATAGAACAAAAGTCCTGAAACAAATATTCGACGAACATGGACCTTCAAATGCTCCACAACACAAGCCTGATTTTATAGAGGAACAAGATTGGACATTCTTATGTGAGCTTTGGTGTAGCAAAAAACACGAGGTAAATTTTGAAATAAACGGAAATTTATAATTGTCTTTGTTTTCGGTACTTACCGTGTTGGTAAATGTAGGATAAATGTCACGCAAATGCGGAAAATCGAAGTCACTTGCATTTTAACCACTGTGGAGGTTCGAAGCCATTTATCCAACATCGTGCCGAACATTCTGAGGTAAATATATCCTAACGTAAAATTTAACAGTTAATTGTTTTTACTAATGTAGAATAATATTGAATTTATTTTATGTTTATAACAGAGTAGCACAGGTGAGGTGCAATCATTTCCAGATTTTTTCTGTGTGATGCATTACAATGAGAGAAACAAATGGATAAATGAAGAAGCCGAACGCTGCTATGTAAGTTTCAGTTTTTTAAAATAAAATAATAATATTATATATGTTAATTTTTTTCTCAAATTCTAATATTAACTTATTTTTTGAAACAGAACGAAATAATTGAACTCCAACATCTAACTCAGGAGACAGGGTCCGACCCCATACCAGATGAGCAGTTGTCGCAATTAGTTTTCAAGAATCAGACAGCTTACAACTTTGGCCTTGGCACTCGTAAGAAGCCAACGTCATCAGCACGCAATAGTGTTAATTCGAACAATGTCTCTCTTCGAGACGAGTTAGTCACCACCAAAGACGAGCTAGCCAACACCCGAGATGAGCTGAAGCAGACTAAGAAGAAGTTAGAACAGGTCACGGTGGATCACGAGAAGAAGATGGAGCATTTGGAAAAGCAAATGCTGGTTTTCCGTCAGATGTTGGAGGCCTCAATGAGTCAGGGTGCATCGGCCTCGAGCGTCCCCCCATCACAGTAGCAATTAATTTTATATTTGGTTTTATATAAACATTTTGAACAAATAGATTTAATATAATTTTTTTTTCTAAAAAAAATTTCAATATAATAATTATTATAATATTTCGTAATTCTGTTATTAATTAGATTTTTTCAATTAAATTAAATATTAAATTAGTTATTTTAGACCAAAAAGAAATAAATTATTAATTTTTTAAAAAACAAATTTTTTAACTATTAGCGTCGATTAATTCGACGCTAAAAATTGAATTTTGCCGTCGAAGATTTCGACGCTAATATGAACAAAAATCACCGCTGTAAGTATACATATATTACTTTTTTAATTTACTTTAGCGTCGAAACATGTCGACGCTAAAAGTCAATCTTTTAGCATCGATATATTTCGTCACTAAATATAACTTATAGCGTCGAAATATTTAATTTCGCGTCGAAATAAATTGGACGCAAAATATTGTTTTCAGCGTCGCATTTATTTATTTCGACGCTAAAATTGATTCTCGTCGACATTTTGGCGTCCATTTTTTGCGTCTAATTTTTTCGACGCTAATTATTTTTGGTGTCGAAATTGTGGCTTATTGCGTCGAAATAGTTCGACGCTAAAGGGTCTAATTCTTGTAGTGAACCAATAGGCTTTATGCCTCTGGTGCATCAACCAGTGTCCAAACTTGGTTGGTGTACATGGAATCCATTTTGTACTTCATGGAATCTTTCCATAAAGCGGAATCGATATCTTGTATCGCTTCCTCATACGTAGCCGGTTCGTTATCCTCAATGAGATTAATTTCAACATGAGGTATGATCAGAAACTCATACCTCTCAGGTTCTTTCGTGACTCTTTCCGACCTACGCGGTCCTTGTGTAATCGAAGATTGTAGTACAGTCTCATCCCTGATGGTCTGTTCATGTTCCGTTAAGGATAATGTGCCAGGAATAGTATCACTCTGATTTTCATCAAGTTCTACTTTCCTCCCATTAACCACTACATTTAGGAATTCCATTTCAAGGAAAACCGCATGTAGAGCAACAAATACTTTGTTCTCTTGTGGGTTGTAGAAATAATATCCTTTGGTTTCCCTAGGATATCTTACAAATAGACATTTATCCGATTTGGGTTCAAGTTTGGTACCTTCCAAATATTTTACGTATGTCCAGCAACCCTAAATCTTCAGGAATGAGAAACCCGGTTTCTTTCCTATCCATATCTCATACGGAGTCTGTTGAACAGACTTTGACGGAACCTTATTCAAAATAAGTATTGCACTGTTCAATGCATATCCCCAGAAGGAAATAAGTAGCTCTGTGCGACTCATCATAGACCTTACCATGTCCAATAAAGTTCGGTTTCTCCATTCAGACACACCGTTTAATTACGGTATTCTAGGAGGAGTCCACTGTGAAAGAATACCATATTCTTTCAAGTAATCTTAAAACTCATTGCTCAAGTATTCACCACCACGGTCCGATCGTAATGTCTTAATACTTTTACCGGTATGTTTTTCAACTTCGTGTCGAAACTCTTTGAATTTCTCAAAGGTTTATGACTTATGTCTCATAAGATACACATAACCATAACGCGATGCATCATCCGTAAAGGTTATGAAGTATTTATATCCACCTCTAGCCTGGCTAGACATGGGCCCACATACGTCACAATGAACGAGGGCTAACAGTTGGGTGGCACTTGCACCTTTACCGCTAAAAGGTGTTTTAGGCATTTTGCCTAATAAACAAGATTCACAGACATCATATGAATTAGGATCAAATCCGTCCAAGTACCCTATCTTCGAAAGTGTGGATATACGTGTCTTGTTTATATGTCTCAAATGACAATGCCACATATAAGTTTCATCTTTGTTACTTACTTTAAGCATTTTGTTTGTTACAACATATGTTTGAGATTGATTAATATTCAAAATATAAAGACCATTATTTGCAACAGCAGTGTAAATTTCCATATCGTTTTTATACACAAAACACCCGATGTTTCTAAATACAAAAGTATACCCACATTGGGCTAACATAGATACAGAAATAATGTTCCTAGTCAAACTAGGTACATAATAACAATCTGATAGTTCAAGTACATGCCCCGATGGCAGTTCTAAAATAAAAGTCCCAACGGCCAAAACGGCGACCTGTGTCCCATTTCCGATGCATAGATCAATCTCCCCTAAGGTCAGTCTCCTGCTAATCCGCAGATCCTACACATCAATACATATGTGAGTACCACAACCAGAATCAAAAATCCAATTTTTAAAACTAGTAGTAGACATGTTTATTTCTATAAAAAACATACCTGAAGCCGGTGCCTTGCCCGCTTTAATCTCCTTCATGTGTGCCTTGTACTCGCGGCAATCACGCTTCATGTGACCCCGCTTGCCGTACTGCAGTTATACATCTTGGGATTTGTCCTTGGGTTTCCCAGAACCCTTTGACGATTTAGCCTTGCCCTTCTTCTTGTGCTTCTTCTTCTTGACACCACCAGTCGCCTTAGGCCAAGCCTTGGGAGACTGAGATGTATAAGCAAAATGCGCCTCGCGCTTCTTGTCCTTAAGAAGCTCATTTTCAGCTTCCTTCAGAATAGACATTAACTCTCCAAGAGTATCATCTTGGTTCATCATGTTATAGTTCATAATGAACCCACTCCAAGTGTCGGGGAGAGACTGCAAGATCAAATCTATCGAAGTCCTAGCTTCAAAGACTATGCCCATCTGAGCCAAATAATCGATGTCAGCAATCATCTGTGCCACATGGGACTCAACATACGTATCCTCTGACATGCGTGAACTGAAGAGCTTATTGTGCAACTCATATATTTGCGATCTAAGATTAGATCGATGAAGATCGTGCAACCTCGCCAACATGTTGTAGGAATCCAAATCCCTATTCCGTCGACGGAATTGCTGAGTCATTGCAGCAAGCATAATAGACTGGGCAGTGGAGTTGTCATCGCTATGAGTCTTCCAAAGCTCTAGCTCAACCAAATGATCAGGTATGGGCTTAGGCCCAAGAGGCCTCTCTATAGTATATAGTAGCCTCTCGGATCCTAGGACTATCCTGAGATTCATTTCCTAGTCGGAAAAGTTCATGCCTTTGAAGACATTTCCCCTATGATAATGTCTCGGACACTGTTCTTTCCCATCATTTAGATTGTGATAGTCCAACTATCCAATCAACAATGTATGGGTACAGTCTAACTGTTACAAGAAAAATAATATAATATTAGTCCAACTAATAAAAAACAATTTGATGAAATATTTGAAAGCGCGTAAAGCTAAGTATCTGAACGAAATTGCAAATTCAATACTAGCCTCCCACTATTTTTCGACGAGCCTCTAACCATCTGTCGAGTACTCGGGAAACCCAGTTTCCTAGTGGGCTAGGATCCCGTTAAATAACACACAAGCTTGACTTTAGCCAACAAGCTGTATGATATTTAACTAGGTAGATCTCTAAGATCAATTGGATCTCATCCAATTCCTAGATCTGGTAGGTGGACTTCCAAGTCCGAAACATATATATGCCAATATATCCAATATATTTGCCTAACCTTTTTCCTCTGAATCAACTAAGCCTTGGTTTTGGCACAACAAGCTTAATGATTCCAATTAAGCGGGACCCATTGACTTTGGAAAGCTTCGTAATCGATGTCGATGGACAAGAAATGATCTTGACTTTGGCCAACAAATCACAACTTGGACAAGACATACGATATACAACAAAACCTTCATGATTCAAACACATTCGTGATGGACAAAGGCTTTGACTTTGGCCAACTAGCCAGGGCCAATCTTGGATCTTGAGTAATAATCACTTAATGGAAGGAAAAACGCTTAATATATTTTGAGGGTTTTTCGTGTAAATTGGCAACCAATTTATTATATTTGTTAGGTCTCATCATACACCCTTAAACATGCATTCTAAAAGCATAATAAGGCGCGAAAATAAAATAATAATGATATGTGGATATATATCTTACAAATTATTCCTAGAACAAATCACTTCCTTTCCTCTCCCCGACTAGCACTATTCTACTTCTACCCAATTACATAATACAATTAAAGAAACCTCATTAATATTTTGGGGAATTAGGTGAGAAGATAATACAAAGAATCAAGAGAGATAAGGCTGGACACGCAGATCCAATTTAATAAATTCTAAATTTACAACAATTTCTAAAATTACCCATTCCCTTATAATATCCATCCGATATACATTATCCATTCAACACATCCATGTATTCATTCATAGCATGTTATTTAATCAATCTAATCCAATTAATTAATCTTTGAATTAAGTGATGATCCAATGTTCAAACAACGATTTGATTTGCGCGAGTCCAACTCATTTGAGAATAAATACTCGAAATATGAATTCTTGAATTCTATCGAACTACTATATTAAATCCAATTTAATTTGTATTCAATAATAATTCTCTATTTAATTCTAAATTAAATAATTTACACATTTTAATGCGCTTTAATGACTTAGATTCCAAATCTAATCTAAACAGGTCTCAAAGCCGAATTAACAGCCAATGTAGTTTAATTAAAGTCCAATGGGCTTTCAATTGATTTCATAAGGCATGTACTTTGGTCAATATGAGTCAAACCCAAATACCAAGGCTCAAGTAAGGAATCACCCTTATATGCCAAGAAACCAATTTAGGCCAATTAGGCCCAATTAAAGTTTTAAAGCCCATTTATTATATTTAGACTTAATGGAATGATTTAGGCCCAATTTAGATCCAATCCAATTGGTCTAAATCAACTTGGCCCAACCAAGCCCATTAGGCCCAAATACAATAATCATAAGCCCAATTCCAAATTTAGCCCATTAATCAAATTCTAAAATTCATAATTTAATTAATCAAAGTGTTTAGTCATGATTAATCTTTTAATTAACATTTCCAAAATACTAATCTAATCCATTAATCGTGCTTATCATCATCAACTCATGTCCAACATAATTGATTCAAAAAATCATTTCATTTCATGCTATATACCTCACGACATTCTTAGGGTTTTTCGTCCGATTTTGCTTTCAATCCGATTGAATCTCAAATCATCATTTCCCAAGTCTTTCAAGTCATCCAATGATCAAAAGAACAAAAAATACCATGATCATTAGGTTCTTAAACTCTCGGCCAAGCCATCAAATTGGGGAAAATATAATCCAATTCATTTTTCATGAAATTGATCATGCATAATCCCATGTTATCATCATTCAAGCATACTCAATCTATCAATTTTATCAAATCATTCTTAAATCAATTTTACCCAAATTTTACCCTAATAATTTTCATGCTCAAACTTGGCTCTGATACCATTTTTGGTTTCTAATATGGTCCCAAGATCATATTAGAACAATGAAAAAGAATGAATACTCAAAGAAGGATGGCGTAAACATACTTACAATGAACGGATTTGGGATGTGTTGAGAAAAAAATGAACTCCAAGAACCTCTTTGTGTATTCGGCCAATGTGGTCTCCAAGTGTAGGTCTCCAAGCTCCAAGCTTTGTGAGGATTCCAAGCTCTTGATATGGTTTCCCTATCATATTGTATTGATACTTGAAGTGTGCTAGCAAAAGATGAAAGAAAAATAATTTCCTTTTTTTTTTTGGTGGAGAAGCTCACGGCAATGAGCTTTTGGGGGAGAGAGAGAGAGAGTTATTTTTGTTTTTGATTTTGTTTTCTAAAAACAAGTAATGCCTAAAGTGTTTCCAAACTTTGGTATATGGCTTTAAAAAAGTCAAAACCATTTTGGAGCCAAAATGACAATTAAAGCTCTCAACAACCATCATCATGAATAGTGACAAATTGTCTTTCACCAAAAAAATGACTTGACATCCATCACTTGAGTGACATATGATGTGATGAGTGATGTGACTTGTGGTCGCACTTTATTCAAAATCAGAGTGGCCTCACAACACATCCCGGGATCAGGTTCGTTAATTTCGAATTAACGAATTTTCCGTTACGATATAATTAAATCAAATTTATTATTTACGTCGCTTACGAATTAATTCTAAACTAACTCGTTTGCCCGAATTAAAATCTAATTTTAATTCCGCGTCGAAATCTAATTTCGTTTAATATATCAAATATATTATTTTATCGAATAATTCCAAATTAATCGTTTGTCTCTCTTCAAATAGTATTTTATCCTAGATAAAATTTCTCCGTAATTAATCTCAGATTAATTAAGTTCGAATCATACGTCATCGGTGAATCTTCGGAAGCGACCCAAGAGATCTATGGATATGTTGGCACTAAATTCGGTTATCGGACTATCCGAACACGTACCTACCTCGTACTATGTTTTTACCGATTTACGAGACATGGTTGGCTTCTAGCAAAGCACCACGCCTACCCAATTCTCCATAAATATTTTTAATGGAATATACGATCTTTATCTGGCGTAGTATATGTAGTATCGTGTATAGAGATCCAATATCGGATGTCACATGCAAGGCCTGAGGCTGAAATAGTGTCTGCCCCGTACGATGCATATATAAGATATTAAGCTACTAGTCTCTTTTAATCGGATAATCATGACCTTGTCATATTATCCCGATGGTTGCAACACAATAGAGAACCATATATGTATCCTTGCGTGATCATCATCTTCATATGACTGAAGTGATACCTCCCTCTTGACATCACACCCAATACATTATGATTCTCAATAAACCCAGAAGAGGCGTACACAGAACCTGTTAAAGTCCTGGATGACCAAAACCAAAACATATTGATTGTCGCAAGTACTAGCGATGCAAGTCTCAGGTTAAGACCAAATACACCTATCGTGATGCGGACTCCCATAGACACATAGACATACTACCAATGGGATTCTGTGGGGTCTATCCAGAACGAAGCTGTTTCCGTACCATCGATAAACACAACCTCCTATAACACTTGCATAAGTATCCAATGCTTAAATGTTTGAGAACTATGCTGTTATGCCCTCACAATGCCCAGAAGTGTAATAATTAAACCTTTGTGGATTGATACTGTCTCATATCATCTCAATCCGGAACTAATCATAAGGACTTTTACCATTTATATATCAAAGTAAATAAATTACAAAACGGTAAAATACAATTTCCCTTACTACATAGTTAATTTGTATAAAAACCACAATGTCATTTACAAATAGTAACATTATGGGTGATAACTGTCCAACAATAATTAGACAATCTAATTATATTAGGTTTGCTACAGTTAATCGAGCTAGCATAGGGACCAAATGGACCTATGGTTTCGAGCACCAATAATTTCGAAATATTAAATAAACTATTTAATCAAATATTATGAATTATTAACTGACCGGAGCTTACACACGCGTATATCGCAAACGCATGTATCGTTTAAGTAGTATAAAAAGTATCGATCCCACGAGGACTTAATACCCATTCTATCAATTTTAATGGGGCCAAATGATTACGGGTATCTAATGGATTGTTGTTTGATTAGGATGTTGACTTGAAAATTAAAAGAAGTAAATAAAATTGCGCAAAGTAAATTTAAGAAATTCCAAATTTATAAAACTATCTAGGGTTGTGAATCCTTCTAATATCTTTAAAAGATGAAGTGGTTATCTTACAGTTGGGTAATATATTAATTTATTAACATGGAACACTAAATTATGTAAAAGTCCTCTTCCGATGGTCGATTACAAATACCCAGTATAACCCAATTGAACCATATGTCTATGTCAACCAATTTACCTGGATTCATTAAGTTTAAGTTCCAATTATGGCTACCCCCGCCCGATATGTATATTCATATCCTGTAAGAAAATCTATTAAAGGGTTATCTATCCTCAAGGAAGATCGTGGGCTACTGAGTCTAAGGTCTTAAACCTAAAATCTCTTTTCGATGTTCATTTTAAGTTTACCAGTTCAATTTTATTAATGGCCAGTTAATAAAAAGTATTAAGATTAAGACTCAATAAATAAATCTTTATATTACGCAAACTATAATTTAACCCCTTATAAACCGGTGATATTGGATTTCATCACAATCCCAGATAACTGGCTTAGTTACGACACATATTTACAGGTAGTAAAAACTTAAATAAAATAAAAGACATAAAGTAAATCCTGGAATTAAATACTGAAAAGTAGATTGCTGAAAAGTAAATAAAGTAAAAATAAAAGTAAAAGTAAGAAGTAAAAAAAATAAAAGTACTGAAAAATAAATTGCTGAAAAGTAAATTGCTGAAAGTAAATAAAGTAAAAAGTAAAAAGTAAAAAGTAAAAAGTAAAAAAAAAAAGTAAATTACTGAAAAATAAATTTCTGAAAAATAAATTGCTGAAATTAAATAAAGTAAAAGTACAATAAAAGAAAATGCTGGGGGTTAGAGGATCAACTATTATTACTACTATTTTAGATATCTCCCTTAATATAATATATTAACTTTGCGTGATAATTACCAACCAGCCATATAGGCGGTATCCTGATTAAGTCAAATTAATAATTAATTACCAACCGACCAACCAGGCGGTATCCATATTTAGTCAGGTTAAAACCAATTTATAATTAATTATCAACCGACCAATATAGCGGTATCCTCTTTAAGTCAGGTTTTAAATCGTTTATTTATTATAATTAAGGGAGATTAATCTAAATAGCAATAATAAAAGCTTTACCTTTCACCCCAGCAAGGGAGACTTACCTCCTCATTGCTTGAAAAATAAAAACTGAAAAAGTAAAGAAAGGAAAGTGTTGTACGTAAAAGTAAATTGCGGAAAGTAAAAACCGAAAAGTAAAGAAACGAAAGTGTGAAACTAAAAATTAATACTAAAAACTAAAAATAAACAAACTAGATACAATCTTCTTGTTTATTCTTAAAGAATTTCAAAGAAGAAAGTATGAATTTTACAAATGAAATGGCTTGGTATTTATAGGCAAAATTTTACCTCCATCAAATCATCCATCAAATTCTCCACCAAATCCATTATTAATTTCTCCACTAATTACTCCACCAAATCCATAATTGCTCCACTAATTGCTTATCTTGTTTGGTGGTGATTTGATAATTTTATTAATTTTTATTAATTTATATTTTGCTTTGAAAATGATTGATAATGACTTTAATAATTACACACCACACACTTATGGATGGTTCATCAATTTCGGTCATGAAATCATCCGAATTAGAAAATATTTTCTCTTTTAAAGTTGTAGATCTTTGATTCTTCTTTACTCTGGCACTTGAATCATCTCAATCCGATATCTGAATAAAAAGTTATGCCCAAAATACGATAGATGCACAAAATTGGAATTTCCAAAACTGCATTTTGTCAAAACGCCCTTTCAAGTTTCCAATCTCCAAAATTAATATATCAAGTCCAATAGTTGCCCTTAATTGACCCACATTTCGTCCTAAATGATTTCATTGAGTCCCGATATTATTTTATCTGTAAAATATAATAAAACATATCAAAACATTCATCAAACCCGAGAAACTAAACAAAATATTAAGTAAAAGGGGCGGTAAATATTGATATATTTTCCGCTCATCCATTTTGCTAGTCCTCGAGTAATAATAATATAAAATTAAAATTAAACTAAGCCACTTTCGTAAGGATCACGGTTGCATTTAGCATATGCAACAATCCTTTAAACCCCTAGTGGACTAGTTGTAGTCTTGTGAGGTTTTATAGCAATGATACCCACAAACATTTTACAAAAGTAACAAGGTATTAAAACTAATGCATACAAAAGCAAAAAGACAAGAGAAAAGAGAATAAAAAAGTTAGTGACTAATCAGGTGAAACTTCTACTCCAAGTTACTAATTGTTTTGTTTCTTTCTAAATTACCAAATAAGTAAATTCTCCGATTTTAATTACCATTCTCCATATACACAGCCAACAAAGTATTATTCAACTCATTTTTGCCCATAACAGTCACAAGTGCAGTTGATAAGAGGATAATATTTTTGTCCTAAAGTTTTATCAGAATTCACACATTTTTGCAGCAATGGAATAATTTTTCTGATTTTTCTGATTTTTTTTTATTTTTTTTATTTATATACAATACCTTCCGTCTATGTAGCGAGCTTTGGGTCGGTGGCTCCCAAACCAGTTGGCTTTAAGGCACCAAGTGTTAAAACATCCCCACAGACTTAATTACCCAGACTTCAGATATATATATTTTTACAGCATCTTCGATCCATGTAGCGAGCTTTGAGCTAGTGACTCCAAAACCAATTAGTTTTAGGGCATTAGGTGTTAAAACACCATTACAGACTTAATAACTCGGATCTCAGACGTTTTTTTTTTTCACACATTTTTTTCTCTTTTTTTCTTTTTTTTTACTCCATCACTTTTTGAAATGCTTCATCCAATCAAACTAGAGCACTGGATATTACGATCTTTTCAATTACAGCTCACGTCTGTATGTTACTATGCATGTTGATAATACATGCCAACTGAGCATATGAAGATCCATTTTTAGTCAGATTTATGGAGAATTTATAATTAAATAATTTAAAAGGAAATAAACAGAAATTAACTTATTTCGAAATAGGTTTGAGATACGTCTCAGGAGTGGAAATTCCTTAATCAGTTATTTCTCACCAATTTCACCAAACTAATCAAATTAAAAACACAAAAACATGAAATATTTTTTTGATTTTTGTAAAATTTTTCAAATTTTTTGTATTTTTTCGAAAAAATTTTGGACTAAAATAACACAATAAAAACAAGATACTATTCCCCACCCCAAACCTAAATGAGACATTGTCCCCAATGTCTTAAACAGTAGAGAAGAGTTTAGAGAATAATACCTGGTTAGCTGAAATTCAATGGAAAAATTACCGATTAAGATCTATTTTCAACTTACGATTCTTATCACGATCGCTATCTGACCAGTTCAACTTGGATCGAATGGGGTCGAGTTTTGGTTCAAAGGCTAGGATTTGGTCAATTAACTCATTGGCTTTTCTCGCAGTTAAGAATATGTCCTTTATCGGTTTCGAGATGAGCCCAAGTTTGTTAGCATCTGCAAGAAATACGAAAAGAAAATTGAAAAATCCATCCACATTAAGTAATCCAATGGGTTTCTGGTGGATGTTCAAATTTTCCAAAGATGCTACTGTGAATATTTCCTCCAACATGCCTAGCCCGCCAGGTAAAGCAATGAAGGAGTCAACGTGATTGACCATTTCAATGAGTTGTTCAGTCATGTCTGGGATAATGCATTCCTCTCCGTTTGAATCTCCGATGAGGCATGTCTCTGCCAGACTCAAAGTGTGTGTGTGCAAAGGTTCTTTCACAGCTTAATCCTTAGGTAAGCTAACTCAATGATTTTGTTTCAAAAATTGGGATCGATGGGTCAAACCAACCTAGATGTCTCAGTTATGCTCTGCAATTGCTTTTCTATACTCAATGTGGTATGATTTTCTTTCTCCTTTGTCTCTCTCTTTTTTCTTTTCATTTTGAATTTCTTTTTTCTTTTTCTCTTTTTTTTTTCAACACACCTACCCTTTAAGGTAGCATTTCTCCTCAAGGTGGTCCTAATACTCGCCCATGGGTAGCTTCACGCTTATCGGTTATATGTGGTTCAATTCTTTTCTTTAGAGACTTTTCTTTCATATTCAACCATACCACACATCATAACATAAGCAAATTAAGATAGACATCTAAGCAAACGGTCATTCACCGACCTACAATTTCTTCAACTAGTCACTTTGCTAGCTACTCAGGTTTTCGCTGCTAAGAACCATAATTAGGTGTTTACGAGTCTAACATAGATCAATTACTCAAAGCATCAGATAAAAGCACATAGAGGGTTTATCATTTCTAAGGTTTCACTCTAAAGCAATGAATTTCATCATTGGACTTATGTCTAACTATCAAGGATTAAAAACAAACAATTTTTTTCTTATTTTCTCTCTTTTTTTTCTTTTTTTTTTCTTCTCTTTTTTTTCTTTTGTTTTTTTTTAAAGGCCCCCACAATGGTCTTTCTATCATTTCCGTATGGTTTTCTGTTTCTCGATTTCCTTTTCTCGATATCCATGTTTGCTAAACTCTTGTTGGCAAGTCTTCTTTTATCCCTAACCCAACGGATATCTATGATGACTTTTACGACACGAGGTTAACATGATGCATGTATGTATGAGATGCATGCGATGTATGAGATATAATGTGAATGTGGTTATCAAAAGCATAAAGGAGAAACTTCTATAGGATATTCAACTATGGTTCTCATGCGGGTTTACGGGAGTGCGGACAAAGGCTCTCGTTGACGAAGGTTTGCCCACAACCAGGACTCCCCACTCAAGGGTTCAAGCGATCAAATGAGCGCATCTTTTTTATACCTTACGGTACGTGCCAACGAGTTACGGCGTGTGACTAACTGTCGAATGAATTTCCCGTTGTAGATTTCCAAAGGGAGGGTGGAGCGAGGCTCACTTAAGTACCCAAGCCTATTAGGTTCTTATCGCTTGGTGACAGGAATGAACAACGAGTCCTCCAAACTAGTCTATCACAACAAGCTACGGGTGATGATTATCTAGGTGCCTTCACAGCTTTTCCCCGAAGGGTAGTGAATGAAGGAAGACACCCAACCATCACCTAGCTTCAACAAAGCCTTTGATTAACCCCCTCAACCCACTATAGAAACGGTCAACTAATGCAAAATTATACACATCACAAGACATGATTTCAGGGCCGATTCTCTATCCCCAGTGGAGTCGCCAGACTGTAGGACACAGAACTTGGGCGACGCATGTTGTTCTAGACTCAGGGCCTAGTGGGAGTACGGAGTAGTCCACGGGGAACTAAATCGGAGAATAAAGGAGCCGCCACCCGGTGTGAACCGGGACAAAGATTTAAGGCCGCACTCACCCCTCGCAAGGGAAGACCTCAAACCGTTGGGTTCGGAATGGTCCTTTACTTATGTCACTTGTGATGATATAATTTGTGCAATAAATCAACCGAATCTACTCAATAATCATGCTTAAAGGTAAACTAGATCTAATATATATTCGCTAAATAAATCCTAATCTACGTTTGCATGCTTAAAAATAAGTCTTTGAACAGCATACAAGATGTCACACAACAAGCACATTGAACCATTAAATCTAATTAACGAATAACTACTTAAACATGAATATAACCAAACTAAACATCATGCATGAAGAATAACATAATTATTCTTTGAAATTAGATAACGAAACTAAATTAAATCATGCTTAGAATAATAAATAAACAACCTAGAATTATGACATGCTCAAATATAAATTTGGATGAGACGAGATATGTGTATCTTAAGTGGTACGTAATGTTGTATCCCGAGTGCAGATCGCAATACCGTCCATTCGGAATCGGCTACGAAATTTACGTCCGGGTTTTCATCCTATATACCACAAAAGGGGAACACATATCCCCCTCATCCAACAATCACATCATGTCTCAAACGACTCTCATGCAATAATATTTTAAAATAAATAAAAGATAATGAAAGAAGATAGATAAAAGGGTGCCCTCAGGTCTAACCTCTTTTTTCGTCCAAGAAAGGGTGTTACACGTCCGTTAGAAGAGTGATTGATCCGATGCTTTTCCGATTTGTCTACTCAACGTCTTTCCTCATTGTTTTGATGCTTGGGCTGCTGTTTTAAGTCCGTTTCGCTGCTGTTTCACTGCTACGTTTCAGGTCACTGTTTTGGTCGTTTTGTGGACTGGTTTGGGTGATTTGGGAGGCCAAAGGGGTGCAGTTTTTGGTGATTTTTTAGGGGGGTTTTGTACAGTTTTTTAGTGCAGTTTTTAGGTGTTTCGGGGGCTGTTTTGAGGGCTAAAATAACTGCAAAACCGATCAGGTCAGTGGGCTTATTTGCGGCAGTAAAGGTGCAGTGTAGTAAGTGATTTTGGGACTGTTTCAGGAGTGTAATTGGAGCTGTGTTTGGAGGGTGTTTTGTGCGACTTTAGGGGTGTGTAGGGGACTGTTTTGGCGTGGTTTAAGGGCTGTGAAAGTGGTGGATACGGCGATGGAAGGGCTGTGAAAGTGGCTTTGGCGTGAAGGGTGTAGAATCAAGGTGATTCTCGGCAATGGGAGAGGGGTTTGTTTTGGGGGATTCGGCAATCGTGCTTTGGGAAGGCCTTGGGCGTGCAAGAGGAAGCTTGAAGAAGGTCTTGGGCGTGTGAATGTGATATGAATGTGCTAGGGTTGTGAATGGGGGTGAAGGTCTCTTTTTTATAGGCAAAGGAGAGAAGACTTTCCTAATTTAAGATTGTGATTGGATTTGATTAGGAAAAGGATCTAGGAGATTTCTTCTAATTAGGAATGGATTTTATTTGATTTTAGCATGTGATAAATGTGCATTTACCTATTTAAAGAGGGCATGGGCGTGAATGGGGCTCCATGGGCGTGGGTTTTGGTTTGTGGGTAGGTTTGGGTATTTTGGGTTTGGTTTGGGTTTGGTAAGTGGTTTATGTGGGTTTTGGGCCTAAGATAAGCTTTGAAACTGAAGTCCAACGAACAACCGAAGCCAAACAACGAGGCTAAATCCAACAAAATTCTATTTTCCAACTTTACTCTTCCAACGTCCGTTTCCCGTGGCTTTCATGACTAAAGAGGAGGTGCCTCCATACGAGACTCGTCATTGGGCTGATATGCAAAAATGCAATGCCTACAAGGTGAAATTGGTGAAAGATAGTTGTGCAAGGAGTTTCCACTCCTGATACAGATCTAAAACCCATTTTTGAAATATGTTAATTTTTGTTTATTTCCTTTTAAATTATTTAATTTGTAAATTCTCCGTAAAACGGACTAAAATGAATCTTCATATACTCAGTTGGCAAGTATTATCAATATGCATTGTAACATAAGGACATGAGTTGTAATTGAAAAGTTTGTAATATACAGTCCTCTAGTTTAATTGGAGGAAGCATCTATAAATGGCAATGGAGTAAAAAAAAAAAAAGAAAAAAAGAAGAAAAAAATGAAAAAAATGAGGAAAAAAACATATAAGATCTGAGTTATTAAGTTCGTAGAGGTGTTTTGACACCTAGTGCCTTAAAACCAACTGATTTGGGAGTCACTGGCCCAAACCAGTGAATAGGCGGTAATTATATGTCACCTAAAGACCAGCCATATAGGCGGTGCCACATTATGCCAAATAAATAGAACCAGCCATTAAGGCGGTAATTCCTTTTAGTGAACAATAAATTTTATATTATAATTAAGGGAGATTAATCTAAATTAAAATATTAAAACCTCACCCTTCCCCCAGTGGAAATTTAACTACTAAACATAAAAAGAAAGGAGAAGAAGAAGAGAACTACTGCTATTACAAAAAAAAATGCATAAATTACATTACTAAAGATAAACACACAAGATGCAATCCTTAAATTCCTTACAAAAACTTAAGGAAAGCATGAGAATTACGAATGAAATGGCTTGGTATTTATAGAAAAACTTAAAGGCGTCCACCAATTTCTCCACCAATTGCTCCACAAATTGTTCCACCAAACACTCCACCAAACATGCCACAAGACATGACATCAAACATGGCACCAACATGGCACCAAACATGGCATCAAACATGGCAGCAAACATGGCATCAAACATGGCACCAAACATGCAAGCATGTTTGGTGTAAGTTTGACAATTTTTATTTTTTTATTTTAATAATTTTATTTTATATTTTGTAAATGACTATAGTAGTTACACAAAATATATTGTATTCTTCATCAATTTCGGCCTTCCAAAATTCAGAATTCGAAACTATTTTGACTTTCAAAGTTGTAGAGCTTCGAGTCTTCTTTAATCTACAACTTGAATCAGCTCAATTGGACATCAGAAGAAACAGTTATTGCCAAAATACGAAAGTTGCGCAAAACATGAAATTTTGACTGCACTTCGTGACGCGTACAATAAGTTTCGTTTTTGACGTTTTTGTTTCCTCGGATTTCATCATTTTAGCCTCGAGTTGATTCCATTAAGTCCTAATATTATTTTTATCTGTAAAATAAACAAAAAAACATCAAAATATTCATAAAACCTCGAGAAACTATAAAAATATTAGGTCAAATGAGTGGAAAATAGTGATATAATTACCACTCATCACACCCCCCAAACCTAACATTTTGCTAGCCCTCTAGCAAAACATAAAATAAAATAACATAAAAATAAAGCTAAGCCACTTTCGTAGGGATCACGGTTGCATTTAGCATAAGCAACAAGCCTTTAAGCCCCTAGGTGTCCCTAGTGGACGAGTTGTAGTCTCGTGAGGGCTTGCAGCAATGATACCCACAAATATTTTACAAAATTAAAAAAAGTAGTAAATTAATGCACACAAAAGCAAGAAGACAAGAGAAAAGAGAATAAATAAGTTAGTGACTAATCAAGTGAAACTTCTACTCCAAGTTACTAGTTGTTTTGTTTCTCTCTAAATTACCGAATAAGTAAATTCTCCGATTATAATTACCATCCTCCATATACATAGTCAACAAAATATTAATCAACTCATTTTTGCCTACAACAGTCACAAGTGTAGTTGATAAGAGAGTAATATTTTTGTCCTAAAGTTCTATCAGATTTTACACCTTTTTTTTAGCAATGGAATAATTTTTCTGATTTTTCTGTTTTTTTTTTCTTTCTTTTTTTTTTATTTTAGTTTTTTATTATATACAATATCTTCCGTCTATGTAGCGAGCTTTGGGTCGGTGGCTCCCAAACCAGTTGGCTTTAGGGCACCGGGTGTTAAGACACCCCTACAGACTTAATTACTCAAACTTCAGATATATATATATTTTTTGCAACATCTTCGATCCATGTAGCGAGATTTGGGCCAGTGACTCCCAAACCAGTTGGTTTTAGGGTACTAGGTGTTAAAACACCCCTACAGACTTAATGACTCGGATTTCAGGTAGTTTTTTCACACATTTTTTTTTTTTTTTTTTTTTACTCCATTTCCATTTTAGATGCTTCCTCCAATTAAACTAGAGCACTGAATATTACAACTTTTCAATTACAGCTCATGTCTGTATGTTACTATACATATTGATAATATCTGCCAACTGAGCATATGAAGATCCTTTTTAGTCAGTTTTATGGAGAATTCACAAATTAAATAATTTAAAATGAAATAAACAAAAATTAACTTGTTCGAAAATGAGTTGAAATACGTATCAGGAGTGGGAACTCTTTACACAGCTATTTCTCACCAATTTCATCTTTTAGTCAAAATAAAAACAAAAACGCAAAATATTTTTGTAATTTTTGAAAAATTTTCAATTTTTTTTTGTATTTTTCGAAAATTTTTGACTAAAAATAAAAACAAAAAGAAATAAAAAAGATACAAATTAACTAATTCCCGACCCCAAACCTAAATGAGACATTGTCCCCAATGTCTTAAATAGTAGAAGAAGAGTTTAGGAAACCGTACCTGGTTAGCTGAAAATCTACGAAAAACTACCGATTAAGATCTATGTCCAATTTACGCTTCTTACACGATCGCTGTCTGACCAGTCCAACTTGGAGAGAATGGGGTCAATTTGGTTCAAAGGCTATGATTTGATCAATTAATTCTTCTGCCTTTGTAGCAGTTAGGAAAATCTCATCCACTGATTTCGTGACGAACTCCTGTCTCTTTGCTTCCGCAAGGAAAACAAACAGAAAATCAAAGAATTGCTCAATATTTAGTAACCCAATGGGCTTCCGATGAATGTTTAAGTGTGCCCACGATGCTACTGTGAACATTTCTTCAAATGATCCAAGTCCTCCTGGCAATGTAATAAATGCATCTGCTTGTATTGATCATTTCCTGAATTTGTTCGGACATACCTGATACGATGCGTTCATCACCATTCGTGGGTCCGATTAATTGTTCGTTTGCCAAAGATCTTGGGATGATTCCCAGAACATGTTCGCCACCATCCTGAACGGCTTTTGAAATACTACCCATCATTCCAAGATTGCCACCGCCATATACTAAGTGCATGTTCTTCTCAGCTATCACTCGACCCAATTCTTTTGCAGCCTCGATGAATTCTGGTTTGTTACCAGAATTGGATCCACTGAAAAGACAAATTCTCTTGAATCGCTGCTGTGATGTTGCTTCCATTTTCTCTCTTATTTGAATGTGTATCTCTAGATGTGTCGAAGAAAGAAATGATGAGCTGAATTTATAGAACCTGAAATGGGTGAGTAATAATTGCACTAGTATCTGCCAAATGACAATTATTAGATGAACGTAAAATAAATTGTGAAAAATCAAAAAGTAAAATCTTGTTGGCGAAAATCAAGATAAAAAAAAAAAAAAGCAAATCAAATCAATAATTAAGGCAACATAATTGTGTACTCAATACGCCACTCACTAGTATAAATTCATGAGGATGCGTCTCAAGAATTCATTCCTTACTCAGCTATCACTCATGATTTATCTTTCATCTTGCGATCTTCAAACACCATTCCTTCTGTCTTAAAATGCTCCTTTTATGCTTTTACCTGAAAAACTAACACACAACATCAAAAATTCTATAACATGTATACACGAAAATTACAACAAATTGCATGGGTTGCCTCCTACTAGCGCTAAATTTTTCGTCTTCAGTCAGACGTGACTGAAATTCATCTGTTAAGGAGGTTTAAGGGTCGTTTTGGATGTCCGATTAAAGACAATCCCATGAGCGTTGCTTTTGAATGGTCTCTTCCAACTGTAAAGTGGCAAAAATAATGTTGTCTCATTTAGTGCTTGTGCCACCTTTTTGATCTTTGTCGCTCCAGTGGTTCCTAAAAAGAAAAAAAAGAAAATTAGGAGGTCTCGTATGGTGCTTGACTTGGAATGGAAGTTCCATTTTTCAAGCTTCTGGGCGATATCTTTGATTTGTACTCCCAAAAACAATGATGTGTCCCTTGAATGCACTGGATCTTTAATAACGTCAGACATTTGCTCCTCCTTTTTCTCTACTTCTTGCTCCACCTTTTCTTCACAATTGTATTTTAGGATTTCCGTGTTCAGTTCTTTTTCTGTCATCTGCGAAATGCATACCTCATAAGTGGCTGTTTGAGGATGTAAATATGTTTATGACATTAGGTCTTCATCCTCTGATACGGCTGGAATGGATGGTTCAGGTTGATCTTCATCAAACATCATGGTAAAACATGCTCCAAGGTCTTCATTTTGAGGATTGAAAGTTTGATCCTCCATTGTTGGTGCAGTTGGTACAAGAAACTCAGCTTCATCTTCGTCAGAGTCAGAATAATAAAAATCAAATCGAGACTTTATCAGTTCGGGCTCCTGAACTGATACCTCTGTTTTATGATACTGTTCAGCCTCCTCTTCTGCTGAAATGTCATCGTGAAATACTTGGTGATCTGAAAATGCTTCTTGAGGTATGAAGTTCTGATTTTCTGTTAACTGTCTGATCTGATCTGTCATTCTCGGTATGGATTCTATTTGACTCTGAACTTGTACATCAATTTGAGCTGCCCGTTCTTTGAACCAATCTTTAAGCATGTGAAGTATCTGATCTTCCTCTGATGGTTCTGGTTCTTGATGAATATCATAGATAGATGGTGGATAAGATGGAAGTTGTGGTTCTGTGAAATATGTTGGTTCTTCGTACCATGAATGATTCCAATAATTCTGCCACTCTGAACGGTATATACATTGATCGCTCGGGAAGTTACCATCACATATCACACTTCTCCCCATCTCATTCTGATGAGCAAATGTAGTATTGTTTGGCTCTGGCACCCAGTGATATTTATTGGGCTGGAAAACAGGCCTCAGAAAACCGGACTGCTGCTCCCAGATATGAGGTATATCTTCTTATAAAGCACGTAATCTCTCAATCTCCCAGTAGTGTTCCATTTTTCAACCACCTGAAATTAAAGGAAAGAAATAAAATTACAAATAAAAATAAAGAAAATTAGATACAAGTAATTAGTTAGCTTCAAAATTAATAACTCAAGAAATATAAGTCCCTGGCAATGGCGCCAAAAACTTGACCGGTGCATTCACACGCGTATAATGCAAGCGCACGTATCGTTCAAGTAGTATAAAAATATCGATCCCACGAGGACTTAATTCCTACTTTTGTTATTAATTATGATACTATTTATTTACAGGTATCTAATTATAGAGAAAAGAGAATTGATTGCTTTTGGTTGGTTGAATGCGGATTACTAAATAAAATAAATACAAACTCAAAATAAAAAGGCACAAAAGAAAATACTTAAGACAATAGTAGAAAAGACTCAAAGATCTAGGGTCGTGACTCAACACAATATTATTAAAAAGATGAATTGATTCCCTTACTTATGTGTAATAATTTAGTTTACTAACCTGAAACACGATGATATGCAAAAGCCTATTCCGATGGTCAGACGCAAATACCCAGTATAACCCAATTGAACCATATTCCTATGTCAACCACATTACCTGGATTCATTAAGACCAAGTTCCAATTATGGCTACCCACGCCCGACAGGTATATTCCTATCCTATAAGGAAATCTATTAAAGGGTTATCTATCATCAAGACGGATCGTGGGCTATTAAGTCTAGGGTCTTAAACTTAAAATCCCTATGTCTAGTTCATTTTAAGTTTGCCTAGTCAATTTTATTAATGGCCAGTTAATAAAAAACATTAAGACTAAGACTTAATAAATAAACTAAAGAATTACCCAAAAAAAGAAAATCAATTATTGAGTGTGCATATTGTGTTTTATCACTTCCCTAGAATAAAAATAAAATGATGGGGGTTAGAGGATCCACTTTTACTATTTATAATTTAGAAATCTCCCTTACTATAAGCCAACCAGCCATGTAGGCGGTATTCCTTACTAAGTCAGATTTAAATGAAGTCCAACCAGCCATAAAGGCGGTATTATTATTTGTTCATAAACCAGCCATATAGGCGGTAATTATCTGTCACCTAAAGACCAGCCATATATGTGGTGCCACATTATGCCAAATAAATAAAACCAGCCATTAAGGCGGTAATTCCTTTTAGTGAATAATAAATTTTATATTATAATTAAGAGAGATTAATCTAAATTAAAATATTAAAAGCTTCACCCTTCCCCCAGTGGAAATTTAACTATTAAACCTAAAAAGAAAGGAGAAGAAGAAGAGAACTACTGCTATTACTAAAAATAAAAATGCATAAATTACATTACTAAAAATAAACACACAAGATGCAGTCCTTAAATTCCTTACAAAAACTTAAGGAAAGCATGAGAATTACAAATGAAATGGCTTGGTATTTATAGAAAAACTTAAAGGCTTCCACCAATTTCTCCACCAATTGCTCCATAAATTGCTCCACCAAACACTCCACCAAACATGCCACAAGATATGGCATCAAACATGGCACCAAACATGGTACCAAACATGGCATCAAACATGGCACCAAACATGCAAGCATGTTTGGTGTAAGTTTGACAATTTTTATTTTTTTTTTATTTTATATTTTGTAAATGACTATAGTAGTTACACACAAAATATACTGTATTGTTAATCAATTTCGGCCTTCCAAACTTCAGAATTCGAAACTATTATGACTTTCAAAGTTTTAGATCTTCGAGTCTTCTTTAATCTGAAACTTGAATCAGCTCAATCAGACATCGGACGAAAAGGTTATGGACAAAATAAGAAGCGCAAAATAGGAAATTTTGACTACACTTCGTGACGCGTACAGTAAGTTTTTTTTTTGTCGTTTTTTTTCCTCCGGATTTTATCGTTTTAGCCCCGAGTTGATTCCATTAAGTTCTAATATTTTTTTTATCTATAAAATAAACAAAAACACAGCAAAACATTCATAAAACTCGAGAAACTATACAAACTATTAGGTCAAATGAGTGGGAAATAATGATATAATACCACTCATCAGTTGCCGGGGACTTATTTTTCTTGAGTTATTAATTTTGAAGCTATGTAATTTATTTGTATCTAATTTTTTTTTATTTGTAATTTTTATTTCTTTATTTTATTTTTAGGTGGTTGAAAAATGGAACACTACTGAGAGATGGAGAGATTACGAGCCTTATACGAAGATACAGCCAAAGTCTGGAAACAACAGTATGATTTTCTGAGGACTGCTGACAACTATCACTGGATGCTAGAACCAAGCAATACTACATTTGCTCATCAGAACAAAATGGGGAGATGTGTGATTTGTGATGGTAACCACCCGAACGATCAATGTATATACCGTTCAAAGTGGGATAATTTTTGAAATCGTGCATGGTATGAAGAGCCATCACATTTCACAGAACCACATTTTTCATCTTATCCACCATCCACTTACTATGATCTTCATCAAGAGCCAGAGCCATCAGAGGAAGAACAATTGTTTGACACGGTCAAAGATTTGTTCGAAAAAAGAGATGAAAAGTTGGATATAATGCGTGAAACATTTCGGAATCAACTTGAAAGTATCCTGAAACAAACAGAATCCATACAGAGAATGACAGATCAAATAAGACAGTTAACAGAAAACCAGAACAACATACCTCAAGAACCATTCTCAGATGACACTGATGAAGCCTTCGAATCATGATGATGCTTTAGAAGAAGAGGCTGACCAGTATCAACAACAAGAGGTATCAGTTTAGGAGCCCAAATCAGCGAAGTCTCTATTTGATTTTTATTATTCAGATTCTTACTCTGATGATGAATTTGAGCTGTTCGTACCAATAAAAATTGAGGATGAAATTATGTATCCTCAATTCGAAGATCTTGGATCGTGCATTGCAATGATGTTCGAAGAAGAATTACCAACCACAAAGGATAAAAGCTTACAGACATACACAACTTTACATCCTCTGGCCGATGATTTTAGAGAATGCTTTGAACTGATGTTTGATGAAGATTTGCCTGAATCATCTAATCCATCCATATCAGAGGATGAAGACCTAATGTCAGACACATCTTTAAATCATCAGGTAGATAATTATGAGGAATATATTTCACAGATGACAGACGAAGAATTGAACGTGAAAATCCTAAAATACATCTGTGAAGACAAGGTGGAGCAAAAAGCAGAGAAATGGAGGAGCAGATGTCTGAACTTAGTGAAGATCCAGTGCATTCAAGAGAAACATCATTGTTTTGGGGAGTACAAATCAAAGATATTGCCCAGAAGCTTGACAGAATGGAAATCCCATTCCAAGTCAAGCACCATACGAGACCTTCTGATTTTCTTTCTTTCTTTTTAGGAATCACTGGAGCGACAAAGTTTAAGAAGGTGGCACAAGCACTGAATGGTACAAAACTCTTTTTGCTACCTAACCGTTGGAAGATACCCTTCAAAAGCAACGCTCATGGGATTGTCTTTAATCGGACATCCAAAACGACGCTGAAACCTCATTGACATATAGATTTCAGTCATGTCTGGCTGAAGATGAAAAATTTAGCGCTAGCAGGGAGGCAACCCATGCAATTTTTTTGTAATTTTTATTTTCATATTTTGTGTATACATGTTGTAGAATTTTTAACTTTGTGTGTTAGTATTTCAGGTAAAAGCACAAAATGAGCATTTTTAAGACATAAGGAATGGTATTTGGAAATCGCAAAGATGAAAGATAAATCATGAGTGATGGTTGAGTAAGGAATGAGTTCTTGAGTCACATCCTCATGAATTTATACTAAGGGAGTAACGTATTGAGTACACAATTTTGTTGCCTTAATTTTGCTTTGATTTGCTTTTCTTTTATTTTTATCTTTATTTTCTCCGATAAGATTTATACTTTTTGATTTTTCACGATTTGTTTTAACGTTTTTCTAATAATTGTCATTTGGAAGATACTAGTGCAATTATTACTCACCCATTTTCAGGTTCTTTAAATTCAGCCCGTCATTTCTCTCTTCGATGTTGGTTTTATTCTAGGTCCCAAAATCATCAAACAAGCATGAAGATGTGTGAAATACATATCAAAGAAGTTGCGGAATACTTACATTGATCGGTTGAGATGATTTGGTGAAGAACAAAATTGATTTTCACCTCCAAAAACGCAACTGCAGTGACCAGTCCACTGCCTACTGTTTTTCAGATTTTGAGCTGAGATTTGAAGCTTCAATCTTCGTCTAACAATTCCCGGCTCGTGGGTGGGTTTCCCTAACACCTTCGTATGCCTCTTAGAAGTGTACTAGCACTTGGATCTTGCCACAAAACCCTCAAATATCCTCCATGGTTCACGCAATTTCTGGACAGTGAGCAGCCCCTTGGGCGCCACTTTGAGATGGAGAAAGAGAGTTGGAGAGATAGATGGAGAGAGAGAGATATGTCTAGGGTTTTCAAAATTCATCTAATGAATAAAATGAATTACCAAAGTGTAGAGAAATATTTTGCTTTTACCCTAAACTTGGTAGGTGTGGGTAAATGGTTTGTAAAAGCAAAACAAGGTAGTTGGGTGGTAGGTACACCTACCACACATGGGCCCCACATATTTGAATTCAAAATTCAAATATCTCTACGAACATTTGCCGCGGCTCGGTTTCGTTTAATCCAATTAAACGAACTTCCGTCGTTAATAATTAAATCTAATTTAATTAAATATCGATGCGACGCAAATATATTACGAACGTCGTTCACGAATTAATTCTAAATTAATTCGTTCGTTCGCGTTAAAGTCCAACTTTAATTTCGTAATGAAATCCAATTCATATTAATATATCCGATATATTAATTTTAACCCATTCGAATAAATTAAATAGAAAAATCATATTTAACTATTAAATTTATTCTACCGATTAATTCCAAATTAATCACGTTCTCTCTCTTTAGACGATACTTTATCCCAGATAAAATATCTCCGTAATTAATCCCAGATTAATTTTCTCTCTCATCAAAATAATCCCAGATTAATTAAAGTGCGAGTCATACGTCATCGGTGTATCATTGGGAAGCGACCCATGAGATCTCCGGATATGTTGGCAGTAAATTTGGTTATCGGACTATCCGAACACGTACGTACCAAGTACTACGTTTTACCAATTCACAAGACAAGGTTGGCTTCTAGCAAAGCGCCATGCCTACCCAATTCTCCGGAAATATCCTTACATGAATATATTGATCTGTATCAGGCGTAGTATACATCGTATAGTGCATATCGATCTAGTATCGGATGGTCACGTGCTAGGCCTGGGGCTGGAGTCGTGTCTGCCCCGTACGAAGCACATGTTGAATGTCTGGTAACTAGTCTCTATAATCGGATATACATGACCTAGTCATAATATCCCGATGGCCGCGCAGCATTTAAGAGCACTAATACCGTATCCTACGTGACATCATCTCCACTATGACTGGAGTGATACTTCCGTCTTGAAATCACACCCAATACTCTACGATTCTCAATATACCCAGTATTGGCATACACAGAACCGGTTAAAGCCCTGGACGACCTAAACCAAAGTATATTGATTGTCGTAAGTATTAGCGGTGCAAGTCTCAGGTTAAGACCAAATACACCTACCCTGATTTCGGACTCCCATAGACACATAGTCATACTACCAATGGGATTCAGAGGGGGTCTATCCAGAGCGAAGCTGTTTCCCGTACTATCGGTGAAACACAACCTCCTACTACACTTGCATAAGTATCCAATACTTAAATATATGAGAACTATGCCTGTTATGCCCTCACAACGTGCACAAGTGCAATACTAGTCTTTTACGCATTACCGATGTACAATCTCGATAATACTCTGACTAGGGATATTTAATGATTAATCCTTTGTGGACTGATACTGTCTCATATCATTCTCAATCCAGGATTAATCATAGGGACCTCCTATCATTTATATATCTAAGGTGATCTAATCACAAATGACAAGATAGCAATCTCCCTTGTCACATAGTTAATTTGTACAACAACACCATGATCTGTACAAATAGTGACGCTATGGGTCATAATTGTCCAACATTCGACACATCCATATACACATTCAAATAAGAGAGAGAAAATGGAAGCAACTTCACAGCAGCGATTCAAGAGAATTTGTATTTTCTGTGGATCCAATTCTGGTAACAAACCAGAATTCATCGAGGCGGCGAAAGAATTGGGGTGAGTGATAGCTGAGAAGAACATGCACTTGGTATAAGGCGGTGGCAATCTTGGATTGATGGGAAGTATTTCAAAAGCCATTCAGGATGGTGGCAGACATGTTCTGGGAATCATCCCAAGACCTTTGGCAAATGAACAGTTAATCGGACCCACGAATGGAGATGAATGCATTGTATCAGGTATGTCCAAATAAATCCAAGAAATGATCAATACAGTAGATGCGTTTATTGCATTGCCAGGAGGACTTGGAACATTTGAAGAAATGTTCACAGTAGCATCGTGGGCGCACTTAAACATTCATCGGAAGCCCATTGGGTTACTAAATATCGAGCATTTCTTCGATTTTCTGTTTGTTTTCCTTGCGGAAGCAAAGTGACAGGAGTTCATCACGAAATCAGTGGATGAGATTTTCCTGACTGCTACAAAGGCAGAAGAATTGATTGACCAAATCCTTGCCTTTGAACCGAAACTGGACCCCATTCTTTCCAAGTATAACTGGTCAGATATTGATCGTGATAAAAAGCGTAGATTGGACATAGATCTTAATCGGTAGCTTTTCGTAAATTTTCAGCTAACCAGGTATGACCTATTTAACTCCCCTTCTACTGTTTAAGACATTGGAGACAATGTCTCATTTAGGTTTGGGGGAGGGGAATAGTAGATTAGTATTTTTTTATGTTTTATTATTTTATTTTTATTATGTTTTTATTTTTAGTCCAAAATTATTTTCAAAAAATACAAAAAAATTGAAAAATTATCAAAAATTACAAAAATATCTTACGTTTTTATTTTTATTTTGACTAAAAAGGTGAAATTGGTGAGAGATAGTTGTATAAGGAGTTTTCACTCTGGATACGTATTTCAACCTATTTTTGAAACAAGTTAATTTTTGTTTATTTCATTTTAAATTATTTAATTTGTGAATTCTCCATAAAACTGACTAAAATGAATCTTCATATACTCAGTTGGCAAGTATTATCAATATGCATAGTAATATACTGATATGAGTTGTAATTGAAAAGTTTGTAATATTCAGTGCTCTAGTTTAATAGGAGGAAGCATCTATAAAAGACAATGGAGTAAAAAAAAACATATGAGATCTGAGTTATTAAGTCCGTAGGGGTGTTTTAACACCTAGTGCCCTAAAACCAACTGGTTTGGGAGTCACTGGCCCAAAGCTCGCTACATGGATGGAAGATGTTGCGAAAATATATATATATATATATATATATATATAATATATATATCTAAAGTATGAGTAATTAAGTCCGTAGGGGTATCTTAACATCTGGTGCCCTAAAGCCAACTGGTTTGGGAGCCACCGGCCCAAAGCTTGCTACATAGATGGAAGATATTGTATATAAATAAAAAATAGAAATAAAAAGAAGAAATAAAAAATCTGAAAAATTATTCCATTGCTACAAAAAGGTGTGAAATCTGATAGAACTTTAGGACAAAAATATTACTCTCTTATCAACTACACTTGTGACCGTTGTAGGCAAAAATGAATTAATTAATTTTTTTTTGGTTGTGTATATGGAGAATGGTAATTATAATCGGAAAATTTACTTATTCGGTAATTTAAAAAGAAACAAAACAACTAATAACTTGGAGTAAAAGTTTCACCTGATTAGTCACTAACTTCTTTATTCTCTTTTCTCTTGTCTTTTTGCTTTTGTGTGCATTAGTTTTAACTAACTTTTTACTTTTGTAAAACGTTTGTGGGTATCATTGTTGTAAGCCCTCACGAGACTACAACTCGTCCACTAGGGACACCTAGGGGATTAAAGGCATGTTGCATATGCTAAATGCAATCGTGATCCCTACGAAAGTGGTTTAGTTTAATTTTAATTGTTTCTTGTATTTTATTTTGCTGTTTTTCTCGAGGACTAGCAAAATGTTAGGTTTGGGGGTGTGATGAGCGAAAACTCTATCAATATTTACCGCCCCTTTTACCTAATATTTTGTTTAGTTTCTCGAGTTTGATGAATGTTTTGATGTTTTTTTGTTTATTTTATAGATAAAAATAATATTGGGACTTAATGGAATCAACTCGGGGTTAAAACGATGAAATACAGAGGAAAAATGGTCAAAATGAAATTTTATTATACGCGTCACGAAGTGCAGTCAAAATTCCCAGTTTTGCGCAACTTTCGTATTTTGGCCATAACGTTTACGTCCGATGTCCGATTGAGCTGATTCAAGTTGCAGATTAAAAAAGACTCGAAGAGCTACAACTTTGAAAGTCAACATATTTTCGAATTCTGAAGTTTGGAAGGCTGACATGGATGAACAATACAGTATATTTTGTGTATCTATTATAGTCATTTACAAAATATAAAATAAAATTAATAAAAAAAAATAAAAATTGTCAAACTTCCACCAAACATGCTTGCATGTTTGGTGCCATATTTGATGCCATGTTTGGTGCCATGTTTGGTGCCATGTTTGATGCCATGTCTTGTGGTATGTTTGGTTGAATGTTTTGTGGAGCAATTTGTGGAGCAATTGGAGGAGAAATTTGTGGAAGCCTTTAGGTTTTTCTATAAATACCAAGTCATTTCATTTGTAATTCAGATGCTTTCCTTAGGTTTTTGTAAGGAATTTAAGGATTGCATCTTCTGTGTTTATTTTCTGTAATTTAATTTATGTATTTTAATTTTCAGTAGCAGTAGTTCTCTTCTTCTACTCCTTTCTTTTTATGTTCAGTAGTTAAATTTCCGCTGGGGGAAGGGTGAGGCTTTTAATATTTTAATTTAGATTAATCTCCCTTAATTATAATATAAAATTTATTATTCACTAAAAGGAATTACTGCCATAATGGCTGGTTTTATTTATTTGGCATAATTAGATTCGTGTAATAAGAGAGATTTCTAAATTAGAAATAGTAAAAGTGAATCCCCAACCCCAGCATTTCATTTTTATTCTAGGGAAGTGATGAAACACAATATCCACACTTAATAATTGATTTTATTTTTATGGGTAATTCTTTAGTTTATTTATTACGTCTTAGTCTTAATGCTTTTTATTAACTGGCCATTAATAAAATTGATTAGGTAAACTTAAAATGAACTAGACATATGGATTTTAAGTTTAAGACCTTAGACTTAATAGCTCACGATCTTCCTTGAGGATAGATAACCCTTTAATATATTTCCTTACAGGATAGGAATATACCTGTCGGGCGGGGGTAGCCATAATTGGAACTTGAACTTAATGAATCCGGCTAATGTGGTTGACATAGGAATATGGTTCAATTGGGTTATACTGGATATTTGCGTCTGACCATCGGAAGAGGCTTTTGCATATCTTCGTGTTCCAGGTTAGTAAGCTGAATTATTACACATAAGTAAGGGAATCAATTCATATTTTTAACAATATTGTGTGGAGTCACGACCCTAGATCTTTGAGTCTTATCTTTTATTTTCCTTAGTATTTTCTTTTGCGTCTTTTGTTATTTTCCTTAGTATTTTCTTTTGTTTATTTTATTTATTTTAATTAACAAATCCACATTCAACCAACCAAAAGCAATCAATTCCCTTCTCCCTATAATTAGATACCTGTAAATAAATAATATTAATAATTAATAACAACAGTAGGAATTAAGTCCTCGTGGGATTAATATTTTTATACTACTTGAACGATACATGCTCTTGCGTTATACGCGTGTGAATGCACTGGTCACTAATTCCCTCCCAAAACCTAAGTGAGTCATTGTCCCCAATGTTTTAAATAGTAGTAGAAGAGTTTAGGAAACTGTACCTGGTTAGCTGGAAATCTACGAAAACCTAACGATTAAGATCTATGTCCAATTTACTATTCTTACCACGATCGTTGTCTGACCAGTCTAACTTGGAGAGAATGGGGTCAATTTTTTTTTCAAAGGCTATGATTTGATCAATTAATTCATCGGCCTTTGTCGCAGTCAGGAAAATATCTTGAACAGATTTGGTGACGAATTCTTGTCTTTTGGCTTCCGCAAGAAATACAAACAGAAAATTGAAGAAATGCTCAATGTTAAGTAAACTAATGGGCTTCCGATGAATATTCAAGTGCGCCCATGATGCCACAGTGAATATTTCTTCAAAATGTTCCGAACCCGCCTGGTAATGCAATGAAAGCGTCAATAGTATTGACCATTTCACGGAGCTGTTCAGACATATTCGATACAATGCGCTCATCTCCGTTTGTTTGTCCAATTAAGTGCTCGTCTGCCAAAGGTTTTGGAATGATTCCCAAAACATGACCGCACCTTCCCGAACGGCTTTTGAAATGCTTCCCATTATTCCAAGATTGCCACCGCCATATACTAGGTGCATATTTTTCTCTGCCATGACTCGCCCCAATTCCCTTGCAGCCTCGATGAATTCTGGTTTATTACCAGAATTGGATCCACAGAAAACACAAATTCGCTTGAATGGCTACTGTGAAGTTGCTTCCATTTTCTCTCTTATATTTGGATGTGTATCTGGATGTGTCGAAGAGAGAAATAACGAGCTGAATTTATAGAAACTGAAAATGGGTGAGTAATAATTGCACTAGTATCTGCCAAATGACAATTATTAGATGAACGTTAAAATAAATCGTGCAAAGTCAAAAAGTTTAGATCTTGTCGGCGAAAATAAAGATAAAAACAAAAGAAAAGTAAATCAAATGAATTATTAAGGCAATGGAATTGTGTACTCAATACGCCACTCGTTTGGTATAAATTCATTAGGATGCGTCTCAAGAATTCATTCCTTACTCAGCCATCTCTAATGATTTAGCTCTCCTTTTTGTGATCACCAAAACACCATTTCTTCTATCTTAAAATGCTCCATTTTTGCGTTTCCTTGCAAAAATAACACACAAAATTAAAAACTCTACAACATGTATACAAAAAATATGAAAGCAAAAATTACAACAAAATTGCATGGGTTGCCTCCTTGCTAGTGCTAAATTTTTCGTCTTCAGCCAGGCGTGACTGAAATCTTTCTGTCAATGAGGTTTCAGCGTCGTTTTAGATGTCCGATTAAAGACAATCCCATGAGCGTTGCTTTTGAAGGGTCTTTTCCAACGGTGAGGTGGCAAAAAGAATTTTGTCAAAGTCGGTACTTGTGCCACCTTCTTAAACTTTGTTGCTCCAGCAGTTCTGAAAAGAAAAAAAGAAAATCAGGAGGTCTCATATGGTACTTGACTTGGAATGGAAGTTCTATTCTGTCAAGTTTCTGGGTGATGTCTTTGATTTGTACTCCCCAAAACAATGATGTTTCTCTTGAATGCACTGGATCTTCAATAAGTTCTGACATATGCTCCTCCATTTGCTCTGGTTCTTGCTCCACCTTTTCTTCACAGAGGTATTCTAAGATTTTCGTGTTTTGTTCCTCATCTGTCATCTGTGAAATGCATGCCTCATTATTATCAGCCTGAGGATGTAAAGATGTTTCTAACATTAGGTCTTCATCCTCTGATACAGCTTGAATGGATGGTTCAAGCAAATCTTCCTCAAACATCATGTTAAAACATGCTCCAATATCTTCATTTTGAGGATGGAAAGTTTGATCCTCCGTTGTTGGCGCAGTTTGTACAAAAAGATCAGCTTTGTCCTCGTCAGAATCTGAATAATAAAAGTCAAATAGAGACTTTGCTGGTTTGGACTCCTGCACTAATACCTATGGTTGTTGATACTGTTTAGCCTCATCCTATTCTAAAGTGTCATTCTGAACTGATTGGTACTCGAAGGCTTCATCAGTGTCATCTGAAAATGGTTCTTAAGGTATGTAACTCTGATTTTCTGTAATGGTCTTATTTGATCTGTCATCTTCTGTATGGATTCTGATTGTCTCTGGATACTTTCGAGTTGATTATGGAATGTTCCAAGCATTGTATCCAACTTCTTATCTCTTTTCTCGAACCAATCTTTGAGCATGTCAAACAATTGTTCTTCCTCTGATGATTCTGGTTCTTGATGAAGATCATAGGTATATGGTGGATAAGATGGAAAATGTGGCTCTGTGAAATGTGATGGCTCTTCATACCATGAAGGATTTTGATAGCTCTGCCATCCTGAATTGTAGTTGTACTCGTAATAATTGCTTGGGTGGTTACCATTACATATGTCACACCTCCACATTGCGTTTTGTTGAGCAAATGTAGTATTGCTTGGTTCTGGCATCCAGTGATAGTTATTGGGCTGTACAACAGGCCTCAGAAAACCGGACTGTTGCTCCCAAAATTGGGGTGTATCTTATTGTAAGGCTCGTAATCTCTCCATCTCCCAGTAGTGTTCCATTGTTCAACCACCTGAAAATAAAAGAAAGAAATAAAAATTACAGATAATAATAAAGAAAAAATAGATACAAGTAAATTAGATAGCTTCAAAATTAATAATTCAAGAAATATAAGTCCCCGGCAATGGCGCCAAAAACTTGACTGGTGCATTCACACGCGTATAACGCAAGCGAACGTATCGTTCAAGTAGTATAAAAATATCGATCCCACGATGACTTAATTCCTACTGTTGTTGTTAATTATTGATACTATTTATTTACAAGTATCTAATTATAGGGAGAAGAGAATGATTGCTTTTGGTTGGTTGAATGTGGATTTTCTTAAATAAAATAAAATAAAGACACAAAAGAAAATACTAAAGAAAATAGAAGAACAAACTCAAAGATCTAGGGTCGTGACTCCACACAATATTATTAAAAAGATGAATTGATTCTATTGTTTAAGTGTAATAATTCAGTTTGCTAACCTGGAACACGAAAATATGCAAAAGCCTCTTCCGATGGTCAGACACAAATACCCAGTATAACCCAATTGAACCATATTCCTATGTCAATCACATTACCCTGGATTCATTAAGTTTAAGTTCCAATTATGGCTACCCACGCCCGACAGGTATATTCATATCCTGAAAGAAAATCTATTAAATGGTTATCTATCCTCAAGGAAGATTGTGAGCTATTAAGTCTAAGGCTGAAACCTAAAATCCCTATGTCTAGTTTATTTTAGATTTACCATATCAATCCTATTGGTGATCAGGCAATAGGAAGCATTAAGACTAAGACTTAATAAACAACCTAAAGAATTAACCATAAAAAGAAAAATCAATTATTAAGTGTGGGTATTGTGTTTTATCACTTCCCTAGAATAAAAATAAAATGCTGGGGTTAGGGGATCCACTTTTACTATTTATAATTTAGAAATCTCTCTTACTATAATATAGAATTTATCGGTGATAACCAACCAGTCATGTAGACGGTATTCATTATTAAGTCAGATTTAAATGAAGTCCAACTAGCCATAAAAGCGGTAATAATATTTGAACATAAACCATCCATATTGGCGGTAATTATCTATCACCTAAAGACCAGCCATATAGGCAGTATCTACTTATGCCAAATAAATAAAACCAGCCATTAAGGCGGTAATTCCTTTTAGTGAATAATAAATTTTATATTATAATTAAGGGAGATTAATCTAAATTAAAATATTAAAAGCTTCAACATTCCCCCAGTGGAAATTTAACTACTAAACATAAAAAGAAAGGAGAAAAAGAAGAAAACTACTGCTATTACTGAAAATAGAAAGACATAAATTAAATACTTAAAATAAATACAAACAAGATGCAATCCTTAAATTCCATACAAAAACCTAAGGAAAGCATGAGAATTACAAATGAAATGGCTTGGTATTTATAGAAAAACCAAAAGGCTTCCACCAATTTCTCCACTAATTGCTCCATAAATTGCTCCACCAAACACTCCACCAAACTTGCCACAAGACATGGCACCAAACATGCCACCAAACATGGCATCAAACATGGCACCAAACATGCAAGCATGTTTGGTGGAAGTTTGACAATTTTTATTTTTTATTTGATTAATTTTATTTTATATTTTGTAAATGACTATAGTAGTTACACAAAATATACTGTATTGTTCATCAATTTCGGCAATGAAAACTTCAGAATGCGAAGTTATTTTGACTTTCAAAGTTGTAGATCTTCAAGTCTTCTTTAATCTGCAACTTGAATCAGCTCAATCGGACATTGGACAAAACAGTTATGGCCAAATTACAAAAGTTACGCAAAATTGGAAATTTTGACTGCACTTCGTGACGCGTATAGTAAAATTTCGTTTTTGACCATTTTTCCTTCAGATTTCATCATTTTAGCCCCGAGTTGATTCCATTAAGTCCAAATATTATTTTTATCTGTAAAATAAATAAAAACACATCAAAACGTTCATAAAACTCGAGAAACTATACAAAATATTAGATTAAATGAGTGAGAAATAGTGATATAATTACCACTCATCACCTCTTCACCCCAGCAGAATGAGATTACCTCCTCATGCTGTAATAGAAAACACACAAAATTTTATTAAACAAATTAAAATAAATTACAAGAAAACTTAAATAATATACAGGACACTTTCCTTTAGATTTTCATGGAGAAACTCCTCCAAAGAAAGCATGAAAAAATTACAAAGTTAAGCTTGGTATTTATAGGAAAATCTAAAGGCTTCCACCAATTTCTTCGCAAATTGCTCCACCAATAGCTCCACCAAATATGGAACCAAACATGGCACCAAACATGGCACCAAACATGGAAGCATTTTCAGTGGAAGTTTGACAATAATTACTTTTTTTTATTTTATTAGTTTTATTTTACATTTTGAAAATGACTATAGTAACTACACAAAATATATTAGATTTTTAATCAATTTCGGCCTTTCAAAATTCAGAATTAGAATTATTTTGACTTTTAAAGTTGTAGATCTTCGAGTATTATTTAATCTGCAACTTGAATCAGCTCAATCGGACATCGGATGAAAAAGTTATGGCCAAAATACGAACGTTGTGCAAAATTAGAAATTTTGACTACACTTCGTGACGCGTATAGTAAATTTCCATTTTCACCATTTTTTGCTCCGAATTTTATCGTTTTAACCCCGAGTTGATTCCATTAAATCCCAATACTTTATTTATCTGCAAAACACATAAAACACATCAAAACGTTCATCAAACCCGAGAAACTAAACAAATTATTAGGTAAAAGTGGTGGAAAATATTGATATATTTTCCGCTCACCAGGCGCATCGCGACACGACGTGCGCCTCAAGCTTGCTAACGTGCGCCAGGTCCACATGTCAAAATCTAAGAAGTTTGACTTTACTAATATGCTCCGTGCCACGTGTCACCATTACAGAAGAACTGCTAACGTGCTATGCCACGTGTCATCATCTTATAGTGCCGACAATCGCCATCGCCACGTGTCACCATGTGTCACTCCACGTCACCGCCAAATCATCGTCCACATCTATAGTTGATCGAGTCAAAGTGCAATGTCATCGCTACATCATCATCAACTAATCACAGCATGCCATGTGTCGCAATCCTTTGGTGCCGACAATCTCTTTCGCCACATGTCGCCACGTCAGCGCCACGTTAGTGCCATGTCATCGCAACGTCAGCATAATCATTGAGTTGTAGCCGTCTTGCCACATATCACCTTTTCACCTTATCCAGAATTGCCACGTGTCGAGCCCTCCGCAAGCCACGTCGAAAATCACGGGCGTCGCGACGCCAATAGCTTTAGCGTCGCGACCATAGAGGCCTAAAATACCTATAAATTCAGCTCAGTTTTCTGATTTCAGATGTACCATTCTCTCTGAATTCTCTGATATAAATAGGGAGTTTCATTCCTAGTTTGTTTTAAGTTTTGTAATTAATTTTAATTACATTTTGTAATAGTAATAGTAATTTCACTTTTTGTAATAGTAATAATAATTTTTTTACTTTTACAGTTTTACTACTTAACCATGAGGAGGTAACTTCCCCCTGCTAGGGTGAAAGGTAATTCTTTTACTATTACTATTTATATTAATCTCCCGTAATTATTTCACTATTTAAAATCTGACTTAATAAGGATACCGCTATATTGGTCGGTTGGTAATTCAATTTAATCTAGTTAAAACTGACTAAGTAAGGATACCACCGGATTGGTCGGTTGGTAATTAAATTTCCTTACTGCCTATATGGCAGGTTTATTTTGGTTCCGCCTATATGGCTGGTTGGACTTAATTTGACTTAATCAGGTTATCGCCTATATGGCTGGTTGGTAATACTATCACAAGTTTATATATTATATTATGAGAGATATCTAAAATAGTAGTAGTAAAAGTAATTCATTTTACCTTAGCATTTTATTTTATTGTAATTTTACTTTTCAGTATTTACTTTCAATAATTTACTTTTCCGCATTTTACTTTATGTCTTTTACTTTTAAGTTTTCACTAGCCCTAGTTATATGTCGTAACTAAGTTAGTTTTCTAGGGTTGTGATGAAGTCTAATATCACCGGTTTATAAGGGGTTATAACATAGTTTGAGTAATATAAAGATTTATATATTGAGTCTTAATCTTAACGCTTTTTATTAGCTGGCCATTAATAAAATTGAACTGGTAAACTTAAAATGAAATTGGAAAATGGATTTTAAGTTTAAGACCTTAGACTCAATAGCCCACGATCTTCCTTGAGGATAGATAACCCTTTAATATATTTCCTTACATGATAGGAATATATCTGTCAGGCGGAGGTATCCGTAATTGGAAATTAATCCTAATGAATCCAGGTAATTTGGTTGACATAGACATATGGTTCAATTGGTTTATACTGGGTATTTGTAATTGACAATCGGAAGAGACTTTTATATAATTTAGTATTCCAGGTTAGTAAATCAATATATTACCTAACTGTAAGATAACCACTTCATCTTTAAATAATATTGGAAGAATTCACAACCCTAGATAGTTTTATAAATTTGGAATTTCTTAAATTTACTTTCGTACAATTTTATTTACTTAATTTAAATTTAATTTTTAAGTCAACATCCCAATCAAATCAATCAATCCATTAGATACCAGTAACCATTTGACCTCATAAAAATTAATAGATTAGCTATTAAGTCCTCGTGGGATCGATATTTTTTATACTACTTGAACGATACATGTGCTTGCATTATACACGTGTGATTTCACACCGGTCAAGTTTTTGGCGTCGTTGCCGGGGACTTATTTATCTTTCACTATTAGTTTTGGGATTAGATACCTATACTTGTATCCAATTTTATTTTTACTTATTGTTTTTGTTTTCACTTGTTTCAATGTCTCAGACACTTCATGAGACGAGCTAGAAACTTTGAAATATGTCCGCTTGACCCTGAGATTGAAAGAACCATCAGACAGTTGATAAGGGAAAGATGAGACTTGCACCACAAATTCCTATTCGAGACAACCATTCCAGTGGTAGACGGCCTCATTTCTTGTATTGTCCTTCCTCCCTTACGAGCAAATGTGGGTGACATCAAAACTTGCATTCAGATGATTCAGCAGTCAGTTGAGGTTAAAGGAAGTGCAACTGAAGATCCTAATGCCCACATGAGCAACTTCCTGGAAGTTTGTGGCACTTTCAATTATAACTGAGCATCAGAAGAAGCAATGAGACTGCGAGTTTTTCTATACTCCTTGAAAGACAGAGTAAAGGCTTTGCTACATTCACTACCAGCTGGTTCCATCAAAACTTGGAACACTCTAGCCATTAAATTCCTTGCAAAGTACTTTCCACCAGCGAGAACAGCAAAATAGATGAATGACATCACATCCTTTGTACAGCATGACTTAGAAACTCTCTATTAAGCTTGGGAAATGTACAAAGATTTGCTCCGGAAATATCCTCTCCATGAAATTCCAAAATGGCTTCAATTCCAAACTTTCTATAATGGACTTTCTTAATTGATGAGAACCACAATTGATGCTGCTGCTGGAGGAGCATTGATGGCAAAATGAGAAGATCAAGCCTGAGACCTAATCGAAGTGATGACCAACAACAATTCCTTATGGCCAATATAAAAGAGCATGATTCAAAGAATTGCAGGAATTTTATGAAGTTGGAGCCAATTAAGCAGTCGGTGCCAAGCTGGATCAGATATGCAAATTTATGGAGACTCTTAGCACTCAAAGCAATATTGGAGCCATAAGTTCACCATATGGAGGAGCACCAGAACCAAAACTAACTTGAATAGATGGTGAATTATGTCAATAATTTCAACTCGACTTGGCTACATTCATTATTAGCAAGTTCCATCATAACTTGGAACAATCTAGCCACCAAATTCCTTACAAAGTACTTTCCACCAGCCAGAACAACAAAATTGAGGAATGACATCACATCCTTTATACAACTTGACTCAGAGACTTTTTATGAAGCTTGGGAAAGGTACAAGGATTTGACCCGGAAATATCCTCACCATGATATTCAAAAACGACTTCAAGTCCAAACTTTCTATAATAGACTTTATGGACTGATGAGAACCATAATTGATGATGCTGATGGAGGAGCTTTGATGGCAAAATGAGAAGATCAAGCTTAGGACCTAATCGAAGAAATGACTTGTGGCCAACAGAAAGGAGCATAATTCAAAGAATTGTTGGAATTTATGAAGTTGGAGCCAATACAGCAGTTAGTGCCAAGCTGGATCAGATATGTAAATTCATAGAAACTCTCAGCACGAAAAACACTAATCGATCCACTAGTTCACCATATGGAGGAGTACTAGAACCAAACTGACATGAAGATACAATGAATTATGTCAAAACTTTCTACAAATAAGGGAACAATCCATATTCCAACATCTACAACCCAGGTTGGAGGAATCATCCCAAATTTTCATGGAGAAATAATTTAAGGCAAAAGAACTATCCACCACCTGGATTCCAGCAACATAACAAAAGCTAGGAGTTTGAAAAAGAACTAGCAATGAAGGAATGGATTGCAGAGATGTTCAAAAAGAAACAAGCAGCATATGATGCTATGTTTCAAAGCCAATTTGCTTCCATCAAAGCATTGGAGAATCAAATTAGACAACTGGCCAATGCTCAGAGTTACAGACCGCCAGAGAATCTTCCCAGCAACAAAAAACCAAATCCAAGAAACCGATTGAAGGAGTAATATTAAGCCATTACTTTGAAAGACGGTACTGAAATAAACAAAGATGTTGGAATCAAGGCAATAATTAAGGAAGTTCAAAAAGATGTAGTTCCACAGATGGAGGAAAAAGAAGCAAAGGAAAAGAAAAAGATCAGATCATTCCAGCTCTACTTTTTCCACAACTTCTTCAGAAAAACAAACTGGACAAGCAGTTTGCTCGATTCCTGAGGTGTTCAAAAAGCTGTATATCAACATCCCATTTGCAGAAGCATTGGAAGAAATACCCAACTATGTCAAATTCATGAAAGACATTCTTTCACAAAAACGGAGATTAGGAGACTACGAGACAATAACATTATCAGAGGAATGCAGCGCCATCATTCAGAGGAAACTTTCCCCGAATTTTAAAGATCCTGGCAGTTTCACAGTTCCATGCACCATTGAGGAACATTACATCAGTAAGGTTTTATGTGATTTAGGTGCAAGTGTTAATTTAATGCCTTTTTTCAATTTATAAAAAACTATAAATTGGAGAAGCAATGCCTACTTCAGTTTCTCTGTAACTTGCTGATCGAATGCTCGTATTTCCGAAAGGAGTCATTGAAGATGTGCTGGTCAAAGTTGACAAACTCATTCTCCTAGCAAATTTCATTATCCTTGACATGGAAGAAGACAAAGATGTGTCGATCATTCTTGTGAGACCATTCTTGACAACAGGTCGAACTGTGATTGACGTACAAAAGGGAGAACTAACCATGAAAGTTCAGGACTAAGAAGTTACGGTCAATGTTTTCAAAGCCATGAAATTCATGAGCAATGAAAAGGAGGAAGAATGTTTCAGAATTGATGTTGTTGATAGTATCATCCAGGATACTGATACAGTTTCCACAGACAAACTTGAAGCTTGCATCACCAACATGACTGATAGTGAGTTAGATATTGAAATTCTGGAATGTATCAACTATCTTGACAAGCCGTTTCGTTTTAAAGTGACTCCACCAATTGAAAGCTTGGAACTACCAAAAAAAGATCGAATCAAGCCCTCAATTGAAGAACCACCACAGTTGGAGTTGAAATTACTTCCGAGTCATCTCAGGTATGCATTTATTGGAAACTCTTCTGAACTACCTATTATTATTATTTCTTATTCATTAACATTAGAGCAGAAAGAAAAGTTGCTGAGAGTGTTACGAGAGCACAAGAAATCCATTGGCAGGACTATAGTAGACATTCGAGGCATTAGTCCATCATTTTGCATGCACAAGATTATGATGAACGATGAGTATAAACCCACAGTGGAGCATCAACGGAGACTCAATTTTAATCATGGAGGAAGTCGTAAAGAAAGAAATCATCAAATGATTGGATGCTGGCATCATTTATCCCATCTCAGACAACACTTGGGTGAGTCCTATGTAATGTCTGCCAAAGAAAAGAGGAATTACTGTGGTCACTAATGAAAAGAATGTGCTAATTCCAACAAGAACGGTGACTGGGTGTAGAGTATGCATGAATTATCGAAAGCTGAACAAAGCCACAAGGAAGGACCATTTTCCATTGCCATTCATTGATCAAATGTTGGACAGACTGGCGGGACATGAGTACTATTTCTTTCTGGACGGATATTCAAGGTACAATCAGATTTCCATCACCCCAGAAGATCAGGAGAAAACCACCTTTACATGTCCCTATGGTACTTTTGCTTTCCGTAGGATGCCATTTCGATTATGTATGCCCCAGCCATATTTCTGTGTTGCATGATGGCCATTTTCTCAGACATACTGGAATAGTGTATGGAGGTATTCATGGATGATTTCTCTGTGTCTGGAGATTCTTTTGACCACTGCGTGTAAAATATGGAACATGTGTTACAAAGGTGTGAAGATACAAACCTGGTACTCAACTAGGAGAAATGCCACTTTATGGTGCATGAAGGCATTGTTCTTGGACACCGAGTCTCATAAAAGGATATCGAGATAGATAAAGCAAAGATTGAGACAATTGAAAAACTACCTCCACCAACATCTGTCAAAGGGATTCAGAGTTTTCTTGGACATGTTGGTTTTTACAGGAGATTTATCAAAGACTTTTCCAAGATTGCAAAACATCTTTGCAATATTTTGTAAAATGATGTGCCTTTCAACTACACCAAAGAATACCAAGAATATTTTGAGATCTTAAAACAGAAGCTTGTCTCTTCCCCCATTATAGTAGCACTAGACTGGGCCCTTCCATTTGAGGTGATTTACGATGCTAGTGATTTTGCTGTAGGAGTAAGTTTGGGACGACGCAAAGCAAAGATTTTCCACACAATTTATTACTCCAGCAAAACTCTGAATGAAGCTCAACTCAACTACACAGCCACTTAAAAAGAGTTGCTTGCAGTTGTATTCGCTTTTGACAAATTCTGCTTCTATCTACTGGGTCCCAAAGTGGTGGTCTACACAGATCATTCAGCAATCAAATATCTGATCACAAAGAAAGATGCCAAACCCAGATTGATCCGTAGGATACTTCTTCAATAAATTCGATGTGGAGATTCGAAACAGAAAAAGGACAAAAAACCGAGTTACAGATCATCTATCGAGGCTCGAGAATGGAGAAACAGCTGGTAAAGAATTTTCAATCAAAGAAACTTTTCCATATGAACAGCTATTTGCCATGAAACAGCACGATGTCCCTTGATATGCTGACTATGTCAACTATATTGTGTCAGGAAAATGGCAGTTGGAATGGACAACTCAGCAACGGAAGAAGTTTTTCAAAGAAGTCAAGCACTATGTTTGGGATGAGTCGTACCTGTTCAAACGTTGTGCTGATCAATTACTCAGATGGTGTGTTCCACATGAGGAGGATAACAGTGTTTTACAGCACTTTCATTCATCACCATATGGCGGACACTTCAACGGGAACAAAATAGCTGCAAAAATCCTACAATCAGGTTTGTTCTGGCCCACTCTTTTTAAAGATGCATATCTTTTTGCTATTCAATGTGACAGGTTCCAGAGAATGGGTAATATTTCGAGGAGAAATGAAAGACTGTTGTAAAATATTCTAGAAGTGGAGATATTCGATGTTTGGGGTATTAATTTCATCGGACCCTTTGTTCCATCATTTGGAAACCTTTACATCTTGGTTGTTGTAGACTACGTCTCTAAATGGATTGAAGCAATTGCACTGCCATCCAATGATTCAAAAGTAGTGATCAAATTCCTGAAAAAGAATATTTGCACCTGCTTCAGAACATCTAGGGCAATCATCAGTGATGGTGGCTTACATTTCTGCAACAGATACTTTGATGCACTTCTATCCAAATATGGAGTTACTCACAAGGTTGCCACTACCTACCATCCACAGTCAAATGGACATGTTGAGGTTTCAAACAGGGAAATCAAAAGAATCTTGGAGAGAACCGTTGGATCAACAATGAGAGATTGGTCTACAAAACTTGATGACGTATTATGGGCTTACCGTACAACTTACAAGACACCCATTGGTATGTCCCAATATTGATTGGTGTTTGGAAAGCATACCATATGCCTGTTAAGCTTGAACAAAAGGCGTACTGGGCACTGAAGAAGTTGAATGTTGATCCAGAAGCTGCAGGAGAGAAAAGACTTCACCAACTCAATGAATTAGAAGAATTTCGCTTACAGGCTTATGAGAATGCCAGATTGTACAAGGAAAAGACCAAGAAATGGCATGATCGAAAAATAGTGCACAGACAGTTAAAACCAAAACAACAGGTGTTGCTGTATAACTCGAGGCTGAAACTACTCCATTGAAAGTGAAAATCAAGGTGGTTAGGTCTATTTGTGATCACTCAAATTTTACCATACGGAGCTGTTGAATTACTGGATCCCAGCACCAACAACACATTCAAGGTTAGCAGTCAGCGTGTCAAGCACTACTAGGGAGAATCATTTGAGCGACAAAAAGAAAGTGTCACACTTTCAGATCCAGCATAACGTTCGAGCAGTCACGTCTAGGTGACAACGTTAAACTTAACACTCGTAGGGGGCAACCCATGTAATTTGTGTATATATTGTGATTTAGTGTGATTTCATTTTTTGTGTTTAGTTTTTGCAGATTAACTCATTTCAGGATGGAAGAAGTTCTCACAAATCTTCACAAGCAATTTCCTTCTCTCCATAAAATATCTCTAATGAAAGTTTACAAAGCTCGCTTGGAACAGATGAGACTACTAAAGATCCATGGTGTTCCTAATGATATTCGTTGGGTAATCCAAGTAAGGGTCCGATTAGTAGGTGAGTATTCTGATTCTTATAATTCTTATTTGCCTGGTTTTGGAAGGAGCACCTATGCAAAGAAACATAGAGGTAAGCAAATGGGTGTTTGTTTCAGATGTGCACGTTAGAATTGCAATACTCGTTGTCGTTCTTTAGAAATGGTGTTTGATAATCGCGAAGATAAAATTAAATTCATTAGGGATGGCTTAAGTATGGAGTCTTTAGATGATATATCTTCGACTCTTGAGACGCATCCCAGTGGATATGTTCATATAGCCATTCACAAATTACATACACAATTCCAAAAAGAAAGCAACAGTTAAGTCTCGAGAATCTGACTCAAAAAGACACTGTTTGCCAATTTATAAGAAAATTGGATGGGAAGCTTGTCCCTGACGCATAGACGTCAATCAAGTCGCTACATTTCTTGTACATATTATATCTCTTTGTCTTTTCCTAATAATTGTGATTTTTTTGTTTTCTTTTATTTTCTCTGACAGGATCAAGACCTTTTTGACTATCACGATTTACTTTACTGTTTAACTAATAATTGTCATTTGGCGGGTACTAGTGCTATTATTTTACTCACCATTTTCAGGTGTTATAAATTAAAATCATCATTACACTTTTGAAGACATCCAGAGTAAAACATGGAAGCTACTTCAAGAAGACGAGTTGAAAACATCTGCGTGTTTTACGGTACTAGTGTTGGTGTTAAACCATAATACATAAAAGCAGCACAGGAATTGGGTCGAATCTTAGCTGAAAGGAATATGCACATAGTATATGGCGGTGGCAATCTTGGACTTATGGGGATCGTTTCAAAGGCCGTAATGGAAGGAGGCTGTCACGTTTTGGGAATCATCCCAAAACCCTTGGCAGAGGCAAATCTTATTGGACCATCAAACGGAGAAGAACTAATTGTGCCAGGTATGTCTGAACGACTAGTATAAATGATTAACCGTGCTGATGCTTTTATTTCTTTGCCAGATGGCTTGGGCACATTTGAGGAAATTTTTATAGTGCTATCTTGGGCGAACTTGAACATACACCAGAAACCGATTGGGCTGTTTAACGTTGAGGGATTTTATGATTTTCTTTGTGTATTTCTTGATGATGCCCGGAGAAATGGGTTCGTGACAAAACCTATGAAAGAACTCATCTTTATTACTAGATCTGCCCCGGATCTAATTGAACAAATCTAAGCCTTTGAACCACAAATTGACCCTATCATTTCCAAGATAAAATGGTCCGAGGATGATCATGGTAAGAAGCGTCGGATTAATCTGGATCTTAACCTTTAATTTTCCTGTAGAATTTTAGCTAACCAGGTACTATCTTCTAAACTATTCTTCTACTGTTTAAGACATTGGGGGTAATGTTTGATTTAGGTTTGAAGGAAGGGAATAGTTAATATCATCTTGTTTTTATTTTGTTTTTTTAGTCCAAATTTTTTGAAAAATAAAAAAAATTGAAATTTTTTCAAAGATTACAAAAATATTTTGCGTTTTTTGTGTTTTTATTTTGACTAAATAGGTGAAATTGGTGATAGATAGCCGAGTAAGGAGTTCCCACTCCTGATACGTATTTCAACCCATTTTCGAAACAAGTTAATTTTTATTTATTTCCTTTTAAATTATTTAATTTATCAATTCTCCATAAAATTGACTAAAATGGATCTTCATATGCTCAATTGACAGATATTATCAATATGCATAGTAACATACATACATGAGCTGTAATTGAAAAGTTTGTAAAATTCAGTGCTCTAGTTTACTTGGAGGAAGCATCTCAAAAAGTGATGGAGTAAAAAAAAAAACACTTGAGATCCGAGTTATTAAGTCTGTAAATGTGTTTTAACACTTAGTGCCCTAAAGCCAACTGGTTTGGGAGTCACTGGCCCAAAGCTCGCTACATGGATCAAGGATGTTGCAAATATATATATATATATATATATATATATATATATATATATTATATATATATATATATATATATATATATATATATATATATATATCTGAAGTCTGAGTAACTAAGTCTGTATGGGTGTCTTAACACCTGGTGCCCTAAAGCCAACTGGTTTGGGAGCCACAGACCCTAAGCTCGCTACATAGATGGAAGGTATTGTATATAATTTAAAAAAGAAGAAAAATAGAAAAATTATTCCATTACTACAAAAGGTGTGAATTCTGATAAAACTTTAGGACAAAAATATTACTCTCTTATCAACTACACTTGTGACTGTTGTGGGCAAAAAATGAGATTGATTAATATTTTGTTGGCTGTGTATATGAAGAATGGTAAATATAATCGGAGAATTTACTTATTCGGTAATTTGGAAAGAAAGAAAACAATTGGTAACTTGGACTAGAAGTTTTACCTGATTAGTCAGTAACTTATTTATTCTCTTTTCTCTTTTCTTTTTGCTTTTGTGTGCATTAGTTTCAATACCTTTTTAGTTTTGTAAAATATTTGTGGGTATCATTACTGTAAACCCTCACGAGACTACAACTCGTCCACTAGGAACACCTAGGGGTTTAAAGGCTTATTGCATACGCTAAATGCAACTGTGATCCCTACGAAAGTGACTTAGTTAAAATTTGCTTATGTTATTTTATTTTGTGTTTTGCTTGAGGACTAGCAAAATGTTAGGTTTGATGATGTGATGAGTGGTAAATCCATCACTATTTCTCACTCATGTGACCTAATATTTCATATAATTTCTTCATTTTTATGAATATTTTGATGTGTTTTGTGTTATTTTGTAGATAAATAAAGTTTTAGGACATTCTGGAGGTGATTTGGAGCCAAAACAGTGAAAATTGGACAAAAGGGAATTTTTGTAATTTGATGTGTCGCGACGCGCAACCCGCGTCGCGACGCCTAACGGGTGATGGGTCCACGTGTAAGAATCTGAGAATTTTGACTTTGCTAACATGCGCCGGGCCACGTGTCACCATCACAGCCAATCTGCTAACGTGCGCCGTGCCACTCGTCATCATCTTATGGTGCCGACAATCGCCATCACCACGTGTCACTCCACGTCACCGCCACATCATCATCCACATCACCAGTTGACCGAGTCAAAATTCCATGTCATCACCACGTCATCATCAACCAATCACAGCATGCCACGTGTCACAATCTTATGGTGCCGATAATCCCCATCGCCATATCAGCGCCACTTCAACGCCACGTCATTGCCACGTCAGCATAATCATTAAGTTGTAGCTGTCTTGCCACATGTCAACTTATCCAGAATCATCACGTGTCGAGCCCTTTGCAAGCCACATCGAAAATCACAGGCGTCGCGACGCTAAGAGCTTTAGCGTCGCGACCCTGGAAGCCTATAGACGCCTATAAATTCAGCTCAGCTTTCTGATTTCATATGTACCATTCTCTCTGAATTCTCTGAAGTAAATAGGGAATTTCCTTCCTAGTTTCTTTTAATTTCAGTTTTGTAATTAATTTTAATTACTTTCTGTAATAGTAATAGTAATTTCACTTTCTATAATAGTAATATTAATTTTTTTTTTACTTTTACAGTTTTACTATTCGACCATGAGAAGGTAACTTCCCACTGCTAGGGTGACAAGTAATTATTTTACTATTACTATTTAGATTAATCTCTCGTAATTATAATATTTCACTATTTAAAATCTGACTTAATAAGAATACCGCTATATTGGTCAGTTGGTAATTCATTTTAATCTGGTTAAACCTGACTAAGTAAGGATACTGCCAGATTGGTCGGTTGGTAATTAAATTTCCTTACCGCTTATATGGCATGTTTATTTTGGTTCCGCCTTTATGGTTGGTTGGACTTAATCAGGTTATCGCCTATATGGCTGGTTGGTAATGCTATAACAAGTTTATATATTATATTATGAGAGATATCTAAAATAGTAGTAGTAAAAGTAATTCGTTTTACCTTAGCATTTTATTTTATTGTAATTTTACTTTTCAGTATTTACTTTCACTAATTTACTTTTCCACATTTTACTTTATGTCTTTTACTTTTAAGTTTTCACTAGCCCTAGTTATATGTCGTAACTAAGTTAGTTTTCTAGGGTTGTGATGAATTCCAATATCATCGGTTTATAAGGGGTTATAACATAGTTTGAGTAATATAAAGATTTATGTATTGAGTCTTAATTTTAACGCTTTTTATTAACTGGCCATTAATAAAATTGAACTGGTAAACTTAAAATGAACTTGGAAAAGGATTTTAGGTTTAAGACCTTAGCCTCAATAGTCCACGATCTTCCTCGAGGATAGATAACCCTTTAATAGATTTCCTTACAGGATAGGAAAATACCAGTCAGGGCGGGGGTAGCCACAATTGGAACTTAATCCTAATGAATCCATGTAATTTGGTTGACATAGAAATATGGTTCATTGGGTTATACTGGGTATTTGTAATTGACCATCGGAAGAGGGTTTTACATAATTTAGTGTTCCAGGTTAGTGATTCAATATATTACCCAACTGTAAGATAAACACTTCATCTTTAAATAATATTGGAAGAATTCATAACCCTATATAGTTTTATAAAATTGAAATTTCTTAAATTTACTTTCGTGCATTTTATTTACTTAATTTTAATTTATTTTTTAAGTCAGCATCCTAATCAAATCAATCAATCCATTAGATACCAGTATCCATTTGGCCTCATAAAAATTAATAGATTAGGTATTAAGTCTTCGTGGGATCGATACTTTTTATACTACTTGAATGATACGTCCGCTTCGTTTACGTGTGTGATTTCGCAATGGTCAGGTGTCTGTGGGGTTCACCAGGGGGGATAAAGATGAGATGGTTAATTATAAAGAGCGGCTATTATTGCCAAAAATGGGAGAGTCATGCATATCATATGCCAAGGGGTGCATCGCATATCAGAAGCATGGGCCCATCCAGAGGGCACCAGCAACTGGAATGGTCCATATCATTAAACCTGGCCATTCATGGGATGGGGGATAGATTTTTAGGGAAAATACTATCCTGCTTCGAGCAAGAGGCACAACTTCATTATCGTCACCACAGATTTCTTTACCAATTGGGTGGAAGCTATTCCAGTAGTAGAGATCTCTCAAGAGCAAGTCATCAAGTTCATAAAAGAGCATATCATTCACCGATTCGGTATACCACAAACAATAATGGTGGACCATGGTACTTCATTAAATGGCAAGAGGGTAAAAAGCTTCCTGGCCGAATATGGGATTCGGTTAGTAAACACCACTCTGCATTGCCCTCAATCAAATGGTCAAACAGAATCGTCCAATAAAACCCTTAAAGGGTTGATTCAGAAAATGGTGACGGACAATGATAGGTGATGGGACGAGTGTTTGAATCAGGCTCTATGGGCGTATAGAACGTCACCACGAATGAGTACCTCGGTCATGCCATTTCATTTAGTATATGGTCAATAGGCCGTACTACCAGTTAAAGTTAATATTGAGTCCATTAGGGTGATGTTGCAAAAAGAATTAACAAAAGAGGACTACAATGAAGCAATGATCCAAAATTTATTGGAATTGGACGATATTAAATACGATGTCATTAATCGTTTGGAAGCACAAAAGAAAAAAATGGCCAAGGAATACAATCTGAAAGTCATGGCTAATTCGTTCAAAAAAGACGAATTAGTGTGAAAACTATATTACCACTTGGTGCCAAAGATCCGACATATAGAAAATGGTCGCCTAATTAGGAAGGCCCATTCGAGGTAAAATATGTATTGCCAAATGGGGCCTATCATTTAAAAAGTTTGAATGGAAAAGTACATGTTAGGGCGATAAACGTTAAATACTTAAAAAAAATATATGCTCTCTATAGGAAACACTTTCCTTCGCACAGCGAAAGCGGTTAGGCCCACGGATCGAACTTGAAAAATTTTTCATGCTTTGCCATTCCTTTGGCCGAATGGTAACAGTGGGTATAATGAAATTTTGCTATGTTTTGAACAAGATTTCAGCCCCGAAATACCCCGAAATAGTCCCCGAATAGCCACTTGAACTGCAGTGAAATAGCGGACTGTTTTGCACCGTTTCACGCGCGAACTGCAGTCAAAACAATCCATAATTTGCGTGAACTGTTGTAGGTTTTTAAGTCTGATTTTTTCACTTAAAAACAATCCTAACTCAGCCATAAAAAAAACCCCAAAAGTGTTTCCCAAAACCTGAATTAAAAAACCAAACAAAACCGAGCCCCAAATTGTATGATATGCGCGCAGCAGTGGGGAAATTTTTTCCTCACTGTCGTGACTTGTAGGTGAGGGGGAGAAGAGATTTTCAACGCCAGAAGATCTTGGCGAGTTATGTCTCATTACTTACAGAGGGTAGTGTAGGCTTCACTCACAAATAAATCCCTAAACATTTTAGAGATTAAATCACAAAACGTTTATGGCTTTGAGCCATTCCTATTTGTTAGAATCATCCATTACACTACTATAGGTCAATGGATCATCTATACCATCACTGGAGGTGACAACTTGTGCCTCTCCAACCCCTAAGTAACATTCAGGTTGTCGTACAACTCTCCCACTACGTCTAGGTGGTAGATCATTCTGACTGGGTAGCATCTGACTATCAAATGTCGAAGGTGCTATGTATTTGTCAACTTTTATAGATGATGGTATGCTGGTCGAACCAGTAAGTAACTCCTCTAGTAATATTTTACTACGAGGCTTGAACTCCCTCATATAGTCCTCCTCTAGAAATGTAGCATTTGTCGATACAAATACTTTATTATCATCAGGACTGTAGAAGAATCCACCCCTAGTACACGCGTATAACGCAAGCGCACGTATCGTTCAAGTAGTATAAAAAGTATCGATCCCACGAGGACTTAATACCTAACCTTTTAATTTTTATGAGGTTATCTGATTACGAGTATCTAATGGTATGTTTGATTTGATTGGAAAAAGGTGATAATTCTAAATTTAAAACAAGTAAATAAATTTTGCTTAAATAAAGTTATGAAAATTCAAATTTATAAAAACTATCCAGGGTTGTGATTTATTCCAATATTATTTAAAGATGAAGTAGTTATCTTATAGTTGGGTAATATATCAATTTATTAATATGGAACACTAAATTATGTAAAAGCCTCTTCCGATGGTCAATTACAAATACCTAGTATAATCAAATTGAACCATATGTCTATGTCAACCAAATTACCTAGATTCATTAAGTTTAAGTTCCAATTATGGCTACCCCCACCCGACAGGTATATTCCTATCATGTAAGTAAATATATTAAAGGGTTATATATCCTCAAGGAAGATCGTGGGCTATTGAGTCTAAGGTCTTAGACTTAAAATCCCTATGTCTAGTTCATTTTAAGTTTACCTAATCAATTTTATTAATGGTCAGTTAATAAAAAGCTTTAAGATTAAGACTCAATAAATAAATCTTTAAATTATCCAAACTATAATCTAACCCTTATAAACTAGTGATATTGAAATTCATCACAACCCTAGATACTTAACTTAGTTACGACTCATAACTAGGGCTAAAAACTTAAAAGACATAAAGTAAAATTGCGAAAGGTAAATGCGGTAAAATAAATGCTGAAGAGTAAATTACAATAAAATAAAATGCTAAGGTAAAAGGAATTACTTCTACTAATTACTATTTAGATATCTCCTATAATATAATACATTAACTTGTGATAATTTTATCAACCAGCCAATATAGCGGTATCCTCATTAAGTCAAATTAAGTCCAACCAGCCATAAAGGCGGAACCAAAATTAACCAGCCATATAGGCAGAAAGGGAACTTAATTACCACCGACCAGTCTGGCAGTATCCTTACTTAGTCAAGATTAACCAGATTAAAATAAATTACCAACCGACCAGTATAGCGGTATCCTTATTAAGTCCAATTTTAAATAGTGAATATATTATATTTATGGGAGATTAATCTAACTAGCAATCGTAAAAGAATACCTTTCACCTCAGCAGGGGGAAGTTACCTCGACATGGATGAATAGTAAACTACAAAAAGTAAACAGTAAAAATAAATTAATATTACTATTCAAATAGTAAAAATTACTATTACTATTACAAAACTGAATTACTATTACTATTACAAAACTGTAATTTAAAAGAAACTAGGTAGAAAACTCTCTATTTACATCAGAGAATTCAGAGAGGAAGGTATATCTGAAACTGAAATTATGAGCTCTATTTATAGGCGCGGATAGGCCTCGGGCGTCGCGACGCTGGAACAATGACATGTGTCACGCGGAGGCGGCTGCATCTCAATGATTGAGCTGACGTGGCGAAAATGATTGTCGGCACTGTAGGATTGCGACACGTGGCGACATGTGGCAAGCTGTGATTGGCTGATGATGACGTGGCACTTTGACTTGGTCAACGAATGACGTGTCTGATGACGTGGCATGACACGTGGCAAGTTGACTCGTTGACTTCCTAATGTGACAGATGACGTGGCGATACGTAGGATGACACATGGCACACCTGGCGATGGCGATTGTCGGCACCGTATGATGATGACACGTGGCACGATGCACGTTAGCAGATCGACTGTGATGTTGACACATGGCACAACGCATTTTAGTAAAGTCAAACTTCTCAAATTCTGACATGTGGTAGGTGGTGCACGTTAGCAACTTCGGCACATTCTGGGCGTCGCGACGCGGTCTTCTTGGCATCGTGATGCTGAAATGAGAATTTTGCCGTTTTTTCTAATTTTGTCCATTTTGCCCCCAAATTGTCTCGAATGCTCTCCAAACTTTATTTATCTGCAAAATAACACAAAATACATCAAAACGTTCATAAAACTCGAGAAACTGTACGAAATATTAGGTCAAATGAGTGGGAATAAGTGATGTGATTACCACTCATCACACCCCTAAACCTAACATTTTGCTAGTCCTCGAGCAAAACAGAAAATAAAACAACATGAAAATAAAATTAACTAAACCACTTTCGTAGGGATCACGGTTTCATTTAGCGTATGCAATAAGCCTTTAAACCCCTAGGTGTCCCTAGTGGACGAGTTGTAGTCTCGTGAGGGTTTACAGCAATGATACCCACAAACATTTTACAAAAGTAAAAAGTTAGTGAAAACTAATGCACACAAAAGCAAGAAGACAAGAGAAAAGAGAATAAAGAAGTTAGTGACTATCAAGTGAAACTTATACTCCAAGTTACTAGTTGTTTTGTTTCTTTCTAAATTACCGAATAAGTAAATTCTCCAATTATAATTACCATTCTCCATATACACATCTAACAAAGTATTAACAACTCATTTTTGCCCACAACAGTCATAAGTGTAGTTGATAAGAGAGTAATATTTTTGTCCTAAAGTTCAATCAGATTTCACACTTTTTTTGTAGCAATGGAATAATTTTTCTAATTTTTCTGATTTTTTCTTTGATTTTCTGATTATTTTTTATTTATATACAATGCCTTCCGTCTATGTAGCGAGCTTTGGGTCGGTGGCTCCCAAACCAGTTGGCTTTAGGGCACCAGGTGTTAAGACACCCCTACGGACTTAATTACCCAGACTTCAGATATAAATATATTTATTTTGCAATAACTTTGATCCATGTAGTGAGCTTTGCGCCGATGACTCCCAAACCAGTTGTTTTTAGGGCCCAGGTGTTAAAACACCCTTACAGACTTAATAACCCAGATCTCAGACGTTTTTTTTTACTCCATCACTATCTGAGATGCTTCCTCCAATTAAACTAGAGTACTGAATATTACAATCTTTTCAATTACAGCTCATGTCCGTATATTACTATGCATATTGATAATACCTGCCAACCTAGCATATGAAGATTTTTTTTAGTCCGTTTTATGGAGACTCATAAATTAAATAATTTAAAAGGAAATAAACAAAAATTAACTTATTTCGAAAATAGGCTTGAGATACGTCTCAAGAGTGGAAACTCCTTACTCAACTATCTCTTACCAATTTCGCCTTTTTAGTCAAAACTAAAACACAAAAATGGAAAATCTTTTTGTAATTTTGAAAATTTTTCTTTTTTTTTTTTGTATTTTTCGAAAAATTTGGACTAAAAATTAAAGACAACATAAATTAAAAACAAGATATTAATTAACTAATTCCCTCCCCCAAACCTAAATGAGACATTGTCCTCAATGTCTTAAACGGTAACAGAAGAGTTTAGAAATTAGTACCTGATCAGCTGAAATGCAGAAAACTAAAAGTTAAGATCAAGATTTATCTTATGTTTTTTACCACGATCATCTTCGGACCATTTAATCTTTGAAAGGATAGGATCAACCTGTGGTTCGAAGGCTAAGATTTGATCAAGTAAATCATTGGCAGATCTGGAAGTGAAGAGCAGTTCCTCAACATGCTTTGACATGAAACCATTTCTCATAGCATCACCAAGATATATATAAAGAAAGTCATAAAATCCATCACTGTTAAGCAACCCAATCGATTTCTGGTTAATGGTATATTCAATAAATACTAAACATTTAAAACATTCTGCCTTTGTGCCCAAGCCTCATGGTAAAGCAATGAACGCATCAGCTCTGTTAATCATTTCTACTAATCTCTCGGACATATTCTGCACGATCAATTCCTCTCCGTTTGGTGGTCCAATTAGATTTGCCTCTGCCAAAGGTTTTGGGATGATTCCCAAAATTGGACTACCTCCTTCCTGTACGGCCTTTGAAACGATCCCCATAAGTCCAAGATTGCCTCCTCTGTATATCAAGTGCATATTCCGCTCAGCAATGACTCGACCCAACTCCTATGTTGCTGCTACAAATATTGGTTTAGTGCCAACACTAGTGTCGTAAAACACATAAATGTTTTCAACTCGTCTCCGTGAAGTAGCTTTCATTATTATTTTCATGTATTTTGTCTCTCAAATCTGGATGTCTTCAAAAGTGCAATGACGGGCTGAATTTATAACACCTGAATAGGGTGAGTAAAATAATAGCACTAGTACCTGCCAAATAACAATTATTAGTTAAACAGTAAATTAAATCGTGATAGTAAAAAAGGTCTGGATCCTGTCGGAGAAAATAAGAGAAAATAACAAAACAAATCAAAATTATTAGAAAAAGACAAATAGATATAATGTGTACAAGAAAAGTAACGGCTTGATTGACATCCATGCGTCAGGGACAAGCTTCCCATCCAATTTTCTTATAAATTGGCAAACAGGGTCTTTTTGAGTAAGATTCCCAAGACTTAACTGTTGTCTTTCTCTTAGAAATTGTGTATGTAATTTACGAATGGCCATATGAACATATCCACTGGGATGCGTCTCAAGAGTCGAAGATAGATCATCTAAAGACTCCTTACTCAAGCCATCCCTAATGAATTTAATTTTATCTTCGCGATTATCAGACACATTTCCTAAAGAACGACAACGAGTATTACAATTCCAACGTGCACATTTGAAACAAACACCCATTTGCTTAGCTCTACGTTTCTTTGAATAGGTGCTTCTTCCAAACCCAAGTAAATAAGAAGTACAAGAATCAGAATACTCACCTGCTAATTGACCTCGTGCTTCGATTACCCAACGAATGTCATTAGGAATACCATGGATAATTAGTAGTCTCATCATTTCCAAGCGAGCTTTGTAAACTTTCATCAGAGAATTTTAAGGGAGAGAGGGAAATTGCTTGTGAAGATTTGTGACAATTTCTTCTATCTTGAATCTGCAAAAAAAAAAAAAAAAAAACTAAACACACAAAATTAAATCACACCAAATCATAATATATACAAAGATTGGATGGGTTGCCTCCCTGCGAGCGCTAAGTTTTAAGTCGTCAGCTAGACGTTTTTACTCGAACGTTATGCTGGATCTGAAAGTGTGACACTTTCTTTTTATCGCTCAAATGATTCTCTCGAGTAGTGCTTGACACGTTGACTGTTAACCTTGAATGTGTTGTTGGTATTGGGATCCAGTAATTCAACGGCTCCATGTGGTAAAACCTGAGTGATCAAAAATGGACCTGACCACCTTGATTTTAACTTTCCAGGGAACAACTTCAGCCTTGAGTTGTACAAAAACACTTGTTGCCTTGGTTCCAACGGTCTGTGCACTATTTTTCGATCATGCCATCTCTTGTCTTTTCTTTTTTTAGTCTGGCATTCTCATAAGCCTGCAAGTGAAATTCCTCCAATTCATTGAGTTGGTGAAGTCTTTTCTCTTCTGTAGCTTATGGATCAAAATTCAACTTCTTCAGTGCCTAGTATAGCCTTGTGTTCAAGCTCAACTGGCAGATGGCATGCTTTCCGAAATACCAATTGATATGGGGACATACCAATGGGTGTCTTGTAAGCAGTACGGTAGGCCCATAATGCGTCATCCAATTTTATAGACCAGTCTCTCCTTGTTTATCCAACGGTTCTTTCCAGGATTTTTTTGATTTCCCTGTTTGAAACCTCAACCTGTCTATTTGACTGTGGATGGTAAGCAGTGGCAACCTTATGAGTAACTCCGTATTTGGATAGGAGCATCAAAGTATCTGTTGCAAAAATGTGAACCACCATCACTGTTGATCTCACGAGGTGTTCCGAACCGAGTGAAAATATTCTTTTTCAGAATTTTTGATCACCACTTTTGAATCATTGGATGGCAGTGCAATTACTTCGACCCATTTAGAAACATAGTCTACAACAACCAAGATGTACAGGTTTCCAAATGATGGAACAAAGGTTCCCATGAAATCAATACCCCACATATCGAATATCTCCACTTCCAGAATATTTTGCAATGGTCCTTCATTTCTTCTCGAAATATTCCTCATTCTCTGGCACCTGTCATATTGAAAAGCAAAAAGATAAGCATCTTTAAAAAGTGTGGGCCAAAACAATCCTGATTGAAGAACTTTTGCAGCATTTTTATTTCCACTGAAGTGTCCGCCATATGGTGATGAATGACAGTGCTGCAAAACACTATTGACCTCCTCCTGTGGAACACACCGTCTCAATAATTGATCAGCATACCGTTTGAACAGGTACGGCTCATCCCAGACATAATGCTTGACTTATTTGAAAAACTTCTTCCGTTGCTGAGTTGTCCATTCCAATGGCCATTTTCCTGATACAATGTAATTGACATAATCAGCATAACAAAGGGGCAACATGTTGTTTAATGGCAAACAGCTGTTCATCTGGAAAAGTTTCTTTGATTGACAGGTCTTTGCCAGCTGTTTCTTCATTCACGAGCCTTGATAAATGATCTGCCACTTGGTTTTCTGTCCCTTTCCTGTCTCGAATCTCTACGTCAAATTCTTACAGAAGAAGTATCCAACGGATCAATCTAGCTTTGGCATCTTTCTTTGCGATCAGATATTTGATTGCTGAATGATCTGTGTAGACCACCACTTTGGGACCCAGCAGATAGGAACGAAATTTGTCAAAAGCGAACACAACTACAAGCAACTCCTTTTCAGTGGTTGTGTAGTTGAGTTGAGCTTCATTTAGAGTTCTGCTAGAGTAGTAAATGGCATGGAAAATTTTTGCTTTGCGTTGTCCCAAAACTGCACCTACAGTAAAATCACTAGCATCACACATCACTTCAAATGGAAGAGTCCAGTCTGGTGCTACTATGATGGGGGCATAAACCAGCTTATGTTTCAAGATCTCGAAGGCTTCCTGGCATTATTTGGTGAAGTTGAAAGGCACATCCTTTTCGAGAATATTGCAAAGAGGATTTGCAATTTTGGAAAAGTCTTTGATAAATCTCCTGTAAAAACTTGCGTGTCCAAGAAAACTCTGAATTCCTTTGACAGATGTTGGTGGAGGTAGTTTTTCAATTATCTCGATCTTTGCTTTGTCTACCTCGATCCCCTTTTGTGAGATCCGGTGTCCAAGAACAATGCCTTCCTGCACCATGAAGTTGCATTTCTCCCAGTTAAGTACCAAGTTTGTGTTTTCGCACCTTTGTAACACATGTTCAAGATTTTGCAAGCAATGGTCAAATGAATCTCCAAACACAGAAAAATCATCAATGAAAACCTTCATACTCTGCTCCAACATATCTGAGAAGATGGCCATCATGCAACGTTGAAATGTGGCAGGGGCGTTACATAATCCAAATGGCATCCTGCGGAAAGAAAAAGTACCATATGGACATGTAAACATGGTTTTCTCCTGGTCTTTTGGTGCAATGGAATCTGATTGTAACCTGAATATCCATCAAGAAAGCAATAGAACTCATGACCCGCCAGTCTGTCCAGCATCTGATCAATGAATGGTAGCGAAAAATGGTATTTTCTCGTGGCTTTGTTCAGCTTCCGGTAGTCCATGCATACTCTCCATCCAGTCACCGTTCTTGTTGGAATTAACTCATTCTTTTCATTGGTGACAACAGTAATTCCTCATTTCTTCGGCATACACTGTATAGGACACACCCAACTACTGTCTGAGATGGGGTAAATGATACCAGCATCCAACCATTTGATGATTTCTTTCTTTACGACTTCCTTCATGATTGGATTGAGTCTCTATTGATGCTCTACTGTAGGTTTGTATTCATCGTTCATCAGGATTTTGTGCATGCAAAATGATGGACTAATGCCTTGAATATCTTCTATAGTCCAGCCAATGGCTTTCTTGTGCTCTCGCAATACTCTCAGCAACTTTTCTTCATGTTCCAATGTTAGTGAAGTAGAAATAATAACAGGTAATTCAGAAGAGTTTCCAAGAAATGCATACCTGATATGACTAGGAAATACTTTCAGCTCTAATTGCGGGGGTTCTTCAATTGATGGTTTGATTCGATCTGTCTTTGGTAACTCCAAGCTTTCAATTGGTGGCAGTACTTTGAAACGGAACGGTTTGTCAAGAAAATTGATACATTCCATAATTTCATCATCAAGCTCACTGTCAGACATATTGGTGAAGCAAGCTTCAAGTTTGTCAGTGGGAATTATATCAGTATCATGGATGATACTATCAACAACATCAATTCTGAAGCATTCTTCCTCTTTTTCATCACTCGAGAATTTCATGGCTTTGAACACATTGAAAGTAACTTCTTGATCCTGAACTTTCATGGTTAGTTCTCCTTTTTGTACATCAATCACAGTTCGACCTGTTGTAAAAAATGGTCTCCCAAAAATGATTGGAACATCTTTGTCTTCTTCCATATCTAGGATGATGAAATCCGTTGGGAGAATGAGTTTGTCAACTTTGACCAGCACATCTTCGACGACTCCTCTCGGAATTGCGAGCGTTCGATCAGCAAGTTGCAATGAGACTGAGGTAGGCATTGCTTCTCCAATTTGCAGTTTCCTGTAAATAGAAAATGGCATCAAGTTAACACTAGCACCTAAATCACATAAAGCCTTACCAACATATTGTTCTCCAATGGTGCACGGGACTGTGAAACTGCCAGGATCTTTCAACTTCGGGGAAAGTTTCCTCTGAATGATGGCGTCGCATTCTTCCGTCAATGCTACAGTCTCGTAATCTCCCAATCTTCATTTTCTTGAAAGAATGTCTTTCATGAATTTTACATAACTGGGCATTTCTTCCAAGGCTTCTGCAAATGGAATGTTGATGTGCAGCTTTTTGAACACCTTCAGGAATCGAGCAAATTGTTTATCCAGTTTGTTTTTCTGAAGACGTTGTGGAAAAGGTGGAGGTGGAGTGATCTGTTCTGGTTATTTTTCCTTAGCTTTTTTTCCTCCTTCTGTGGCTTTGTTTCTTTTGGAACTTCTTCAACTGTTGCCTTGATTCCAACATCTTTGTTAATCTCAGTGTCATTTTTCAAGGTGATGGCTTGACATTACTCCTTCCCTCGATTCCTTGGATTTGGTTTTGTGTTGCTGGGAAGATTTCCCGGTGGACTTTAACTCTGAGCATTGGCCAATTGTCCAATTTGATTTTCCAGTGCTTTGATAGAAGTTGATTGACTTTGGATCATAGCTTCATATCTTTTCAACTGAGCTAGGACTTCTGCCATTACTGGTTCTTTTTCATGCTCATGTCCTTTGTTCTGTTGTTGGAATCCAGGTGGATAGTTTTTCTGTTGAAATCCAAGTGGTGGATTGTTCTTTTGCCCTGAATTGTTTCTCTATGAAAGGTTGGGATGATTCCTCCACCCTAGGTTGTAGGTGTTGGAATATGATTGTTCCACTGTATGTTGAAATTGTTGACAAAATTCACCGTTTCTTCAGGTTGAGTTGGCTCTGGTGCTCCTCCATATGTTGAACTTATGGCTCCAATGTTACTTTGAGTGTTGAGAGTCTCCATGAATTTGCATATCTGGTCCAACTTGGCACTGACTGCTGTGTTGGCTCCCACTTCATAAATTCCTGTAATTCTGTAATCATGCTCATTTCTGTTGGCCACAAGGAATTGTTGTTGGCCATCTCTTCGATTAGGTCCCAAGTTTGATCTTCTCCTTTTGACATTAAAGCTCCTCCAGCGGCAGCATCAATAGTTGTTTTCATCAATCCAGAAGGTCCATTATAGAAAGTTTAGACTGAAGCCATTTTGGAATCTCATGGTGAGGACATTTTCAGAGCAAATCCTTGTACCTTTCCCAAGCTTCGTAAAGGGATTCCAAATCTTGTTGTACAAAAGATGTGATGTCATTCCTCAGTTTTGCTGTTCTGGCTGGTGGAAAGTACTTTGCAAGGAATTTGGTGGCTAGAGTGTTCCTTGTTGTGATGGAACCAGTTGGTAGTGAGTGTAGCCAAGATTTTTCTCTGTCTTTCAAAGAGTATGGAAAACCCACAGTCTCATTGCTTCTTCAGCTCCTCGGTTGTAATTGAAAGTGCTGCAAACTTCCAGGAAGTTGCTGATGTGAGCATTAGGATCTTCAATTGCATTTCCCCCAAACTGAACTGATTGCTGAATCATCTGAATGGAAGTTTTGATGTCACCCGCATTTGCCGGTAAGGGAGGAAGTACAATACAGGAAATGAGGCCATCTACCACCGGAATGGTTCTGTCTCGAATGGGAATTGGTGGTGCAACCTCCAAAGGTTCAGGTTCCATGTTAACAATTGCTTTTTGGCCTTCTCGCATTTCCCTTCTCAACTATCTGATGGTTCTTTCAATCTCAGGGTCAAGCGGATGGATTTCAAAGCTTCTGGTTCGTCTCATTAAGTGTATGAGAACCCGAAACACAAGAAAACAAAAACAATAAGTAAAAAGATAAGATATAAGTAACGAATCTAACCCCTAAACTAATAGTAAAAGATAACTAAGTTGCCGTCAACGGCGCCAAAAACTTGATTGGTGCTTACACACGTGTATAACGCAAGCGCACGTATCGTTCAAGTAGTATAAAAAGTATCGATCCCACGAGGACTTAATACCTAACCTATTAATTTTTATGAGGTTATCTGATTACGAGTATCTAATGGTCTGTTTGATTTGATTGGAAAAATGTGATGATTCTAAATTTAGAACAAGTAAATAAATTTTGCTTAAATAAAGTTATGAAAATTCAAATTTATAAAACTATCCAGGGTTGTGATTTATTCCAATATTATTTAAAGATGAAGTAGTTATCTTATAGTTGGGTAATATATCAATTTATTAACATGGAACACTAAATTATGTAAAAGCCTCTTCCGATGGGCTATTGAGTCTAAGGTCTTAAACTTAAAATCCCTATGTCTAGTTCATTTTAAGTTTACCTAATCAATTTTATTAATGGCCAGTTAATAAAAAACTTTAAGATTAAGACTCAATAAATAAATCTTTAAATTACCCAAACTATAATCTAACCCTTATAAACCGATGATATTGAAATTCATCACAACCCTAGATACTTAACTTAGTTACAACTCATAACTAGGGCTAAAAACTTAAAAGACATAAAGTAAAATTGTGAAAGGTAAATGTGGTAAAATACATGCTGAATAGTAAATACAATAAAATAAAATGCTAAGGTAAAAGGAATTACTTCTACTAATTACTATTTAGATATCTCCCATAATATAATAAATTAACTTGTGAAAATTTTACCAACCAGCCAATATAGCGGTATCCTCATTAAGTCAAATTAAGTCCAACCAGCCATAAAGGCGGAAATAAAATTAACCAACCATATAGGCGGAAAGGGAACTTAATACAAACCGACCAGTCTGGCGGTATCCTTACTTAGTCAAGATTAACCAGATTAAAATAAATTACCAACCGACCAATATAGTGGTATCCTTATTAAGTCCAATTTTAAATAGTGAATATATTATATTTATGGGAGATTAATCTAACTAGCAATAGTAAAAGAATTACCTTTCACCTTAGCATGGGGAAGTTACCTCGACATGGATGAATAGTAAACTATAAAAAGTAAACAGTAAAAATAAATTACTATTACTATTCAAATAGTAAAAATTACTATTACTATTACAAAACTGAATTACTATTACTATTACAAAACTGTAATTTAAAAGAAACTAGGTAGAAAACTCCCTATTTACATCAGAGAATTCAGAGAGGAAGATACATCTGAAATTGATTTCTGAGCTTTATTTATAGGCGCGGATAGGCCTCGGGTGTCGCGACGCTGGAACAGTGACACGTGTCACGCGGAGGCGGCTGCATCTCAATGATTGAGCTGACATGGCATGACGTGGCGACACATGGCGAAAATGATTGTCGGCACCGTAGGATTGCGACACGTGGCAAGCTGTGATTGGCTGATGATGACGTGGAACTTTGACTTGGTCAACAGATGACGTGTCTGATGACGTGGCATGACACGTGCAAGTTGACTCATTGACTTGATGACATGGCAGATGACGTGGCGACACGTAGGATGACACGTGGCACACGTGGCGATGGCGATTGTCGGCACCGTAGGATGATGACATGTGGCACGGTGCACCTTAGCAGATCGGCTGTGATGTTGACACGTGGCACGGCGTATTTTAGCAAAGTCAAACTTCTCAAATTCTGACACGTGGCAGGCGGCGCACGTTAGCAAATTCGGCCCATTCTGGGCTTCATGACACGGTCTTCATGGCGTCGCGATGCTGACTTGTCCTGCTGGGCATTGTGACGCGGGATTCTTGGCGTCGTGACGCTGAAATGACAAATTTTCCCTTTTTGTCCAATTTTGTCCATTTTGCCCCCAAACTGTCTCCAATGCTCTCCAAACTTTATTTATCTACAAAATAACACAAAATACATCAAAACGTTCATAAAACTCGAGAAACTATACGAAATATTAGGTCAAATGAGTAGGAATAAGTGATGTAATTACCACTCATCACCTACAAATAGGCACACATGAGAACATGGTTCCAGCTTTGTAGTCTTATTATTCAGCACATGTGCTGGACACCCCCATATGAGGAAATGTCGTAAAATAGTTTTACGACCATTCCACAACTCTAAGGGAGTCTTAGGAACAGACTTAGATGGAACTACATTAAGGATATACATTGCTATTTGCAGTGCATATCCCAAGAATGAACTAGGTAGTGAGCTATAACTAAACATAGATCTCATCATGTCTAGTAGGGTTCGATTTCTCCTTTCTGCAACACCATTTTGTTTTAGTGTTCCAGGTGCTGTGAGCTGGGATACTATCCCATGCTCAACTAAGAATTCCTTGAAATCTCTGTTGAGCTATTCCCCTCCCCGATCTGAACGAGAGTTTTGATGGTCTTACCTAATTGGTTCTCAACCTCAGCACGATACTACTTGAGCTTTTCAAATGTATCTGATTTGTGATGAATTAGGTAGACATACCATACCTTGAATAATCGTCAATGAATGTGACAAACTATTCATAACCATCTCAGCCTTTTACATTCATCGGTCCGCAAACGTTTGAATGTATTAGTTCTAGTGGTTGACTGCCTCTTATACATTTTCTTGTAAAAGGTCTCTTGGTCATTTTTCCTTCTAAACAGGATTCACAAACTGGTAAAGTCCCAAGCTTTAACTGGTTTAAGGTTTCGTTCTTCATCAATCTATTTATCCGGTCAAGGTTGATGTGACTAAGTCTAAGATGCCATAGATATGTGTCATCGTGAGAAATCTTTGGCCGTTTTGTTTTAGATTTTTAAACCTTAAACATTTCACTGTTGAGTAGTGACCTATGTGTTAACGGTCTTAACACATACAAGTTATTTTCTGAGTTTCCTGTGCATATAGTTAATCCATTTCTACCAATAATAACCAAATTGCTATTAAAAGAAATTGAATAACCATCATCCATAAGTCTAGAAACATAAATCAGATTCCTGCGAAAACTAGGAATGAATAACACATTGTTCAAATTTAAATAACCATTATTAATAAAATTTAAACTAGAAACTCCCACTGCTCTTGCTGAAACGACATCCCATGTCCCGACCCTAATGGTGTAATCACCTTCAGCAAGGTCCCTCCATGAATCAAGTAGCTGTAAAGAAGAACAAACATGGTTAGTGGCCCCAGAATCAATAATCCAAGTGGATTTATCATCCTCCACTAATAGAGATTAATAACGAGTAAATCATATTTACCTGTTTCCTTTTTCTCCTTCAGCTCAGCAAGGTATTTAGGACAATTCCTTTTCCAATACCCATTCTTGTCGCAGTGGAAACATTTTCCTTTGGGCTTGGAATCCTTGGAGCCTTTCTTGTTCTTATTTTTCATTGGCTTACCTTTAGCCTTTCCAGTGTCTTTCTTCTTCTTCTTTGCAGATTTAAAAGATTCAGCAACATTTGCCTCTGCATTGGACTTACGAGGATCCACAAGCATGGACTTGTAATGGGTGAGCTCATTAAGTAGTTGGGTCAAAGTGAAAGACAACTTGTTCATAACATAGTTGCTTTTAAACTGCAGGAAACTCTTCGGAAGAGTTTCCATAATCATGGTCACCTGGCTACGCTCGTCAATACGAGTTCCACGGTTCAGTAGTGTTGAGATAAGTCATCATCCTTAAGACGTGCTCTCGGACTGATGTCCCATCCTTCATCCTAGCAGTCATCGCTGAGACCATGGCCTCATAGCATTGATGCTCCGAAGGCTGCCCAAACATGCCCTGCAATGACTCCATCATCTGAGATGCTAGAGCCATAGGTTCATGCTTTGCAGCAAGAACCTCAGACATCCCTACTAGCAAATAGCAACGGGCTTTCTCATTTGTTGTGACCTATTTCTTGTAGGTATCGCGCATAGCTTGGCCAACATTTCTGGCCGGCTCAGGAGGACTTTTCTTCGTCATGACAAACTTCAGGTCTTCACAGACCAAGATAGCATTCATGTTACTTTTCCATTTAACATAGTTTTCTCTGTTCAATTTATCATTTGAGAGTATGGAAATAATTAGAGAAACCATGGCTGAAAATAAAATAAACATGCATTTGACATTCATTCATTGCATATTAAAATCATCAAAGAATTTTGGCATAAAATTAAACATGATGCATGAACCATGAATAATGAATTAGAAACCTAAGAGAATTACTATGCCATAGAAATCTATTATCCCACAAATAAGTGCCGCCATAGGGTAAGTCAAGTACTCGCATGATAGATCGAGACAATCTTAGTCGATTTAATATATGCGGGAATAACTCTTATTCCTATATTAAACAACTACCATTTTATTTGATCAAGGAATTTCATTAACAGTTAATTATTCCTTTGTGAGTGTAACCCGCCGTTTCGGGATTCTTTGACTTAACGAGAGAACTGCCGCCGTAGGGTAGGTCAGTTCACAAGATACATCTAGAATCCCTATCCTTTCGGAACCCAAACCTGATATTGATCCAAAATAAACACCATCCGTAGGGGACGAAAAAAAAAGCCGTCTCGAGGCACCTTTTGAATCTCACATTTTTAGACTAACAATGGAGATCGTATCATGTACTGTCGTATATCCCTATCCCACTCACTATTTCAAAAATTAAGGTTTCTATCTAAAATATCTAATATTTTATTTTAACTATTGTGGATAAACTTATGGCGGCTAAATCATAATTGTTATTTACACTAGTTTGTCATAAGTGAGCTAAATCAATTTAACTATTAAAATTATGTCACTAATATTTATTAGTCTCTACTAATATAATTATTTTATTAAACTAATTTAATTAGAGTGGTATAAATGAGCTACAATATTTTAACTCTTAAAATACTAGGCATTTAAGGGTTTAAAATCATGGAATTCTAAATGTTCAAAATTCAATTAAACATTTTAATAAATTTTTAAAACGTCATAAAATCCAATGGTACGTGGAATTATATACCGAGTGCAGACCATATTTCCGTCTGATGAGTGGTAATTATATCACTATTTCCCACTCATTTAACCTAATATTTTGTATAGTTTCTTGAGTTTTGTGAATGTTTTGATGTGTGTTTATTTATTTTGCAGATAAAATAATATTGGGACTTAATGGAATCAACTCGGGGCTAAAACGATGAAATTCGGAGAGGAAAAGGTCAAAAATGAAATTTTTCTATACGCGTCACGAAGTGCAGTCAAAATTTCTAATTTTGCGCAACTTTCGTATTTTGGCCATAAATTTTTCGTCTGATGTCCGATTGAGCTGATTCAGGTTGAAGAAGACTCGAAGATATACAACTTTGAAAGTAAAAATAATTTCGAATTCTGACGTTTTCATGGCCAAATTTGATGAACAATATGGTATATTTTGTGTATCTACTATAGTCATTTACAAAATATAAAATAAAATTAATAAAATAAAAAAAATAAAAATTGTAAAACTTCCACCAAACATTCTTGCATGTTTGGTGTCATGTTTGATGCCAGGTTTGGTGCCATGTTTGGTGTCATGTTTGATGCCATGTCTTGTGGTATGTTTGGCGGAGTGTTTGGTGGAGCAATTCGTGGAGCAATCGGTGGAGAAATTGGTGGAAGCCTTTAGGTTTTTCTATAAATATCAAGCCATTTCATTTGTAATTCTCATACTTTCCTTAGGTTTTTATAAGGAATTTAAGGATTGCATCTTGTGTGTTTATTTTTAGTAATTTAATTTATGTATTTTAATTTTTAGTAGTAGTAGTTCTCTTCTTCTACTCATTTATTTTTATGTTCAGTAGTTAAATTTTCCGCTGGGGGTAAGGCGAAGCTTTTATTATTTTAATTTAGATTAATCTCTCTTAAATATAATATGGAAATTATAATTCAAAATATAAATGATTACCACCTTAATGGGTGGTTTTATTTATTTGACATAATGTGGCACCGCCTATATGGCTGGTCTTTAGGTGATAGATAATTACCGCCTATATAGCTGGTTTATGGGCAAATAATAATACTACCTTTATGGCTGGTCAGACTTAATTTGATTTAATAATGAATACCGCCTTTATGGCTGGTCGGTAATATCACGTTTAATTTCCGTATTATATTAAGAGATATATCTAAATTATAAATAGTAAAAGTGGATCCCCAACCCCCAGCATTTTATTTTTATTCTAGGGAAGTGATGAAACACAATATCCACTCTTAATAATTGATTTTCTTTTATGGGTAGTTCTTTAGTTGTTTATTGAGTCTTAAGCTTAATGCGTCTTGTTGTCTGATCACCAATAAGATTGATGGGGTAACTTAAAATGAATAGACATAGGGATTTTAGGTTTCAGCCTTAGACTTAATAACTCACGATCTTCCTTGAGGATAGATAACCCTTTAATAAATTTCCTTGCAGGATATGAATATACCTGTCGGGCGGGGGTAGCCATAATTGGAACTGAAACTTAATGAATCCAGGTAATTTGGTTGACATAGACATATGGTTCAATTGGGTTATACTGGGTATTTGCACTACAAGAAAAAAGGCCTTTACTGACACTAAGGTTAGTGACACTAGGCTAAAAGTGTCAGAAACGACGTGTAAATGGGCCTATTTCCGTGTTTTTCACTTAAATATCAATAATTACTGACACTATGGTATCAGCGATTTTAGTGTCAGTAATTACTATTACAATAGTATCAGTAAGAAATAAAAAAAAAAAAAAACGCGTAGTCGTCTGGAGTCGAACCAACACCTCGCGGAAGTGACGTTTTTCGCATATATTACTGACACTAGAGTATCAGTAAATTTAGTGTCAGTAATTAATGATACCTTAGTATCAGTAAAAAAATTAAAAAAAAAATTATTTCCTTAAGTCTGCTGGGACTCGAAATTGTAACCATTGATATAATTTTTTTTTTATTGTAAGGCTTTACCACTGAGCCAAATCGTGACTTTTGTTCCTTAAACCGCGGTTTATATAAAAATATATAGTATTTATCGGGTCAAAACCTGAACCGTGGTTACCAAATCAATCTTAGTAATTTAGGGTTCCTCTCATTCCCACCTTTATTTCCCCCTTCTTTACTCTCAAATATGAATCTCTCACCACGAGAACAAAGAGAAGCGATCAACGTCACCGACGCCAAAAGCATCAGACGCGTTGCCGCTGCCGTTATACCTAACTAACGCCGTCTTCTTCACGCTGTTCTTTTCCGTTGCGTATTATCTGCTTCACCGTTGGCGTGACAAGATCCGTAACTCAACTCCCCTCCACGTGGTCACTCTTTCCGAAATCGCCGCCATTGTCTCGCTCATCGCTTCCTTCATCTACCTCCTTGGCTTCTTCGGCATTGATTTCGTCCAGTCGTTCATATCACGCGCCTCTCCTGACGCGTGGGATCTCGAAGACGATAACGAACAAATCAACGAAATCATCTCCCGTCCTCCCGCTCCGATTTCCAAATCAGTCCTTCCCGAGCCCATAATTACAACTCTGTCCTCTGTCGAAGACGAGGAAATGGTTAAATCTGTTATCGACGGTGCGATCCCGTCTTACTCGCTCGAATCCAAGCTCGGTGATTGCAAACGAGCGGCTGCGATTCGACGCGAGGCCTTGCAGAAAATGACTGGGAGGTCGTTGCAGGGATTGCCGTTGGATGGATTTGATTACGAGTCGATTTTAGGCCAGTGCTGTGAAATGCCGGTGGGATACGTACAGATACCGGTGGGAATTGCCGGGCCGTTGTTGCTTGATGGGTTTGAATACTCAGTTCCGATGGCGACCACTGAAGGGTGTTTGGTTGCGAGTACTAATAGAGGGTGTAAAGCAATCTATGATTCCGGTGGGGCCGCTAGTATGTTGTTGAGAGATGGGATGACGAGGGCGCCTGTTGTTAGATTTGCCACTGCTAAGAGAGCTTCTGAATTGAAGTTCTTTTTGGAGGATCCGAACAATTTCGATACTTTGGCCGTCGTTTTTAACAGGTCATTGATTTGTTTCTCTTTATGTTGTGTTTGAGCTTGTTTTTTTTGTTTTTTGAACCTAAGCTTGTTTAAGTTTGAGATATTATGTTATAGTTGTTTTAGTTAGGTGGTGAGTGTTTTTCATTGGATTTCTAAATTTGTAGCTTTGTAACTTTTTTAACTTCAGATTATGAAAATGAAAAGAAAACTAATAATGGGAAATTAAAATTTCAAGATATTGATACAGATGATGAGTTCATAAAGCTATAAGATAGGGAATTTTTTTTGTCTCTATTTAGTTTGTTACCGGTTTTTGGGTGATTGTTTCCCTTTTGTTTCTATCTAGTACGTTACTGGGATTGTGCATGGCCACATGGCATTCAAACTTATAAACTGAAAAAAAAAACCAACAACTTATGAATCTAAGCACTAAAGATATAATAAACTGTTTGCTCATTGTTTTAACCTAATGTATTCAAGCCAATGTTCTTATGGATGGTCTCCTCTTCTCCCTCAAGTCATTGACAGCCAAAATGGACCCCACTAAGTATTTTGTTTTCTTTCTCAGATTTATCAGTTTCATAGTGAAGTTTCTCTTGCTAAAGTGTACTATTGCTTTAGATTAGGCTTAGGTTTCTAGGAATTTGATATGGAATTGGAATAGGATGTGTATTTGGAGACGGTAAAATTAGATATTTAAGTCTTAGTCCCGCTGAATTTTGATTTTCGGAATTCTACCGTATGAAGAATTATTTTGTTAGAATAATAGAGCTGTGATTGCTGAAAATTGGTTATAATGTGGTGAAGGGATGTGGTTCAGATGAAATGAACAACATCTTGAATTTGTTTTCTAGTCCACATTATGCAATGCATGAAATTTTCACGACAGTGAGTTTAGATGTTCTTTTGTTTATCAATTCACGATCTTTCAGTTCTAAAATTAATTTCACTTTTAGTTCAATGAAATAGTATTTTATTGAGTTTTTTATATGATTGCCTTGTTTGTTGTATCTCATGGAGGTTTTCATTGCTTTCTTCTGGAGTGAATTATGATTAAATATTTGTTAACAATTGACTTGGTTGGTAGGTTCTCTTACTCTTATAGGTGTACAACAGGACTTGGAATTTGAAAGGGGTGGGAGGAAGCCTGAAGTTTAACTATATAAGAAAAGAATTATGATTGAGTCTTGGATATCAAAATTTTTGTAATGTTTATACGGTTTCATAGTGGTAATTACTTGATATTTTATTTGTGCAGTGCAGAGAAAGGAAACTGGGGGTGCCCCAATTACCAGGCCAAGGTTGTTCATTTCACAGTTTTCGCACTAATACATACAAGCTTAGTTTCATGGAGAGTCCATCTGGAATAAAGGTTAGTCAATATGTATAGAGTATTTATCATTGTACCATAGAGATGTGCTTGATTGCTGATTGAGGAAATATCCATTGATATCATGTCGATGCCTCAATTGAAAGATCTCACTTTAGGAATTCACCAATGCATTATTAAATATATATCTCATTTGAGGCTTGAAATTGGGCTTGAGGTTGATGTCTCAAATGATTATTATTTTTTTTCTTTTTCAGTTGGACTTAAAATTGATAAAGGGTGGATCAGTGTTTTAGAGGAAGTATTCCCTAGACCACTGGTTTGGTTTTAGCAACCTGCTAGGTTTCATGGACAGGAGATGATGGTTATTTGACATTAGATCCCTTTTAACGGGTTATGCATATATCAAACATAGTTATACATTCCATAATCTTCTCTGTCAAACAAGTGATACTTTTCTTTGAGTCGAGATCAAATACCGCCAAGGTATCAAATAGCATAGGGGCCAGGATTAAATATGAGGTTTAAAAAAACTTCTGACAGTCTAGGACCTGAACAGATCAAGTTTTTGGTTGAAATGAGCCAGGCATCCTAGGTGTCGAACTGACTTTTGAATTTTTTCGATTACCAGGCTGCCTTATTGGTTTGGTTGAACTTGAGCATTATCGATGATTGACTTCTATAAATTCAATGGAGGACCTTGGTAGCATCAAGAATGCCAGTTGACAACTTAATGGTACTAAAGCTAAAGCTTTACTGTCAATAACTTTTGTCACATAATTTTCTTGACTTTGCGCTTAACAATTTAAAGCTTGTGTGCTACATTTTTTGACATCTGCCCTTGAACTTATTCAACAAGAAAAATTCTGTTACTGTTTGCTGCAAGTACAATTAGAGATTTATCATTGCTCATGCTTCTGCTGTGCAGATTATCTTGGTCACTCATCCCAGGACTGGTGATCTGCGTGAATCCCTGAAGTACATATACAACTTATATGTTGAATATGTTGTCAAGAATCCACTCTATTCACCAGGAACTCCAATCAGGTAACTAGTCCCTATATATTGATAAATTCTGCATTTATTAAATATTATTATGTTGAGCTTTTTAAGTAGGTATTCTTTACCTTCAACCGAGTAGTAAAAAGAAGATAGGAAAAACTAACCGAACAAATGCATGCCTATATGCACAAACCCGCACACCCCCAAGCCCACACACTTGAACACTACATAGAATGTGATGCAGTAGGACAGGACTACAGAGTGTTTATAAGAAATTAAGAACTCGGGCATTCATGTGTTGGTATGAGCTAATTTACTCTATATTCACACATGCTTTAAGGACTGGTATGGCTGCTTATTTATTCTTTTAACTTCTGGGCTGTCAGTATAATGACTGATACACTTATAATTGCTGTGTAGGAGTGAGCTATTTAATACGACACTTGATCAATATGTAAGAACTATTGCATAGTTTAAAGATATAATAAACTGTTTGCTCATTGTTTTGGTGATTATGTAGCGGTATGAAAGATACAACTTGTTATTATGGATGCCATTTGGTTTTTTATATGCATGCTCTTAGGTTGTTGGTATGGTTATTGTCAATAAGTGCTTTATGTGACAAAAATTAGATTAGGGTTATATTTTGTATTTTTATTTGGATGTATTTAATGTTTTTATTTATGAAGATATCGATTTTTTTTGGAAGTCCATCTAATTCTTAACATTTGGTTTATAATTTCAGATTTTGTGCCAGATATCATATTGTTGGGGGATTGTTGCAGGCTTCTCAACAAGTATCATGAATTTTGGTGGGGGCATGACATTTTGATGGGACTTTAAGAGTAGTTTTTGAAATATATATATGTTAATTTAAAGATTGTCTATGGAGTTTTTGTATTCATCATGTGATACTGTTGAATTGATTAATACGATTAATCTATTATATTGCGAATTTTATATAAATGTAATTTTTTAGTTTTTTATTTCATTGAGTTGGTATATATATATATATATATATATATATATATATATATATATATATATATTTTATGATTAATTTAATTACAAAAAATAAGAAATATAATTGTGAAATAATACGATTTTTAAATTTTAAAAGATATTGACGGATATTGATACTATAGTAACAATAATTACTGACACTAAAAATCAAATATATGCGATATACTGATACTGCAGTAACAAAATTTACTGACACTATAGTATCACTAAATACTGATGATATAGTGTCAATAATTTACTGACACTAAAATAGTGTGAGAGATTACTGATACCATAGTGTCAATAATTTTCTGATACTACAGTATTAACGTTTACTGACACTAAGAATCACTGACACTAGAAACTAGTGTCAGTGATTTCTGGCTGCGGCAACACTGACACATTTATATAGTGTCAGTAAAACCCTTTACTGACACTAATTTAGTATCAGTAAAAGCCTTTTTTCTTGTAGTGTTGCGTCTGACCATCGACAGAGGCTTTTGCATAATTTCGTGTTCCAGGTTAGCAAACTAATTTATTACACATAAATAAGAGAATCGATTCATCTTTTTAATAGTATCGTGTGGATTCACGACTCTAGATCTTTTGAGTCTTTTGTAATTTTCCTTAGTATTTTCTTTTGTTTATTTTATTTTTATTTTAATTAAGCAATTCCACATTCAACCATCCAAAGCAATCAATTCCCTTCTCCCTATAATTAGATACCTGTAAATAAATAGATTCAATAATTAATAACAACAGTAGGAATTAATTCCTCATGGGATCGATATTTTTATACTACTTGAACGATATGTGCGCTTGCGTTATACGCGTGTGTAAGCACCGGTCAAGTTTTTAGCGCCGTTGCCGGGGACTTATTTCTTGAGTTATTAATTTTGAAGCTATCTAGTCTACTTGTATCTAATTTTCTTTATTTTTATCTGTAATTTTTATTTCTTTCTTTTGTTTTCAGGTGGTTGAAAAATGGAACACTACTGGGAGATTGAGAGATTACGTGCTTTACAAGAAGATACACCCCACATTTGGGAGCAACAGTCCGGTTTTCTGAGGCCTGTTGTCGAGCCCAACGATTATCACTGGATGCCAGAACCAAGTAATACTATATTTGCTCAACAGAACGCAATGTGGAGATGTGATATATGTAATGGTAACCACCCAATCATTATTGCGAGTAAAACTACAATTTAGGGTGGCAGAACTATCAGAATCCTGCATGGTATGAGGAACCATCACATTTCACAGAGCCACATTTTCCATCTTATCCATCATCTACCTATGATCTTCATCAACAACCAGAACCACCAGAGGAAGAACCATTGGTTGACATGCTCAAAGATTGGTTCCAGAAACGAGACGAAAAGTTGGATACATTGCTTGAAACATTCCAGAATCAACTCAAAAGTATGCAGAGTCAAGAAGAATCCATACAGAGAATGACAGATCAGATCAGACAATTAACAGAAAACCAGAGCTATATACCTCAAGAACCATGTTCAGATGAAGCCTTCGAGTACCAGGATTTTTACGAAGACACTTTAGCAGAGGAGAAGGCTGGGGAAAATCAAGAACCAGAGGTATCAGTTCCGGAACCCGAACCGAAAAAGTCTCGATTTGATTTATATTATTCAGATTCTGACGATGATGAAGCTGAGCTATTTGTACCAACTACATCAACAAAAATTTAGGATGGAATTCTGTATCCTCAAAATGAAGATCTTGGAGATTCCATTGCACAAATGTTTGAAGAAGATCTACTTGAGACAATCATTTCACCCAAATCAGAGGATGAATACCTAATGTTGGACACATCTTTACATCCTCAAGTTGAGACTTACGGAGCATACATTTCACAGATGACAGACGAAGAATTAAACACGGAAATCCTAAAATTCATCTGTGAAGACAAGGTGGAGCAAAAAGCAAAGCAAATGGAGGGGCAAGTGACAGAACTTAATGAAGATCCAGAGCATTCAGGCGAAACATAACTGTTTTGGGGAGTACAATCTAAAGACATCACCCAGAAGCTTGACAGAATGGAACTCCCATTCCAAGTCAAGCACCATACGAGACCTCCTGATTTTATTTCTTTCTTTGCAGGAAATACTGGAGCGACAAAGTTTAAAAAGGTGGCACAAGCACTGAATGAGACAAAATTTATTTTACCACATTACCGTTGGAAGAGACCCTTCAAAAGCAACGCTCATGGGATTGTCTTTAATCGAACATCCAAAACGACGCTGAAACCTCATTGACAGATAGATTTCAGTCACGTCTGGTTGAAGACGAAAAATTTAGCGCTAGCAGGGAGGCAACACATGCAATTTGTTGTAATTTTTGTTTCATATTTTGTGTATACATGTTGTAGAGTTGTTAATTTTGTGTGTTATTTTGTAGGAAAAATACAAATGGAGCATTTTGAGACAGAATGAATGGTGTTTGGCAATCACAAAGATGAGAGTTAATTCATTAGTGGTGGCTGAGTAAGGAATGAATTCTTGAGACGCATCATGATGAATTTATATAACGAGCGAGTGGCGTATTGCGTACATAATTCAGTTGTCTTAATTATTGCTTTGATTTGCTTTTGTTTTGTTTCTATCTTATTTTCGCCGACAAGATCTAAACTTTTTGACTTTTCACGATTTATTTTAACATTCATCTAATAAATGTCATTTGGCAGATACTAGTGCAATTATTACTCACCCTTTTCAGGATCTATAAATTCAGACCGTCATTTCTCTCTTCAACACATCCAGATATACATCCAAATAAGAGAGAGAAAATGGAAGCAACTTCACAGTAGAGATTCAAGCGAATTTGTGTTTTCTATGGATCCAACACTGGTAATAAACCAGAGTTCATTGAGGCTGCAAAAGAATTGGGGAGAGTCATGGCAGAGCGAAATATGCACCTAGTATATGGCGGTGGCAATCTTGGATTGATGGGAAGTATTTCAAAAGCCGTTCAGGATGGTGGCGGACATGTTTTGGGAATCATTCCAAAACCTTTGATGGACGAACAATTAATCGGACAGACAAATGGAGATGAGCGTATTGTCTCGGGGATGTTCGAACAACTCCTCGAGATGGTCAATACTTTTGATGCATTTATTGCTTTACCAGGTGGGCTCGGAATATTTGAAGAAATATTCAGAGTAGCATCATGGGCGCATTTGAACATTTATCAGAAGCCCATTGGATTACTCAACATTGAGCATTTCTTCGATTTTCTATTTGTTTTTCTTGCGGAGGCCAAAAGATATGAGTTCGTCACCAAATCGGTACAAGATATTTTCCTGACTGCGACAAAGGCCGAAGAATTAATTGACCAAATCATAGCCTTTGAACCAAAAATCGACCTCATTCTTTCCAGGTTGGACTATTCTGATAGCGATCGTGGTAAGAAGCGTAAATTGGACATTGATCTTAATCGGTAATTTTTCGTAGATTTTCAGCTAACCAGGTACGACCTTCTTTACTCTTCTTCTACTATTTAAGACATTGGGGACAATGTCTCATTTAGGTTGGGGGAGGGAATTAGTTGATTAGTATCTTATTTTTAGTTTGTGTTGTTTTTATTTTTATTCCAAAATGTTTCGAAAAATACAAAAAAAAAAATTGAAATTTTTTCAAAAATTACAAAAATATTTTGCGTTTTTGTGTTTTTATTTTGACTAAAAAGGTAAAATATTTTCGAAACAAGTTAATTTTTGTTTATTTCCTTTTAAATTATTTAATTTGTAAATTCTTCATAAAACTAACTAAAATGGATCTTCATATGCTAGGTTGGAAGGTATTATCAATATGCATAGAAACATACGGACATTAGTTGTAATTGAAAAAGTTTTTAATATTCAGTGCTCTAGTTTAATTGGAGGAAGCATCTCAAATAGTAATGGAATAAAAAACAATTCTGATGTACAAAAATAAAGCATCTGAGATCAGGGTTATTAAGTTTGTAAGGGTGTTTTAACACCTAGTGCCCTAAAACCAACTAGTTTGGGAGTCACTGGTCCAAAGATCGTTACATGGATCAAGGATGCTGCAAAAATATATATTTATATCTGAAGTCTGGGTAATTAAGTCTGTAGGGTTGTCTTAACACCTGGTGCCCTAAAGCCAACTGGTTTGGGAGCCACCGACCCAAAGCTCGCTACATAGTCAGAATATATTGTATATAAATAAAAAATAATCAGAAAAAGAAAAGAAAAAATCAGAAAAATCCGAAAAATTATTCCATTGCTACAAAAAGGTGTGAAATCTGATAGAACTTTAGGACAAAAATATTATCCTCTTATCAACTACACTTGTGACTGTTGTGGGTAAAAATGAGTTGATTAATACTTTGTTGGCTTTGTATATGGAGAATGGTAAATATAATCGGTGAATTTACTTATTCGGTCATTTAGAAAAAACAAAACAACTAGTAACTTGGAGTAGAAGTTTCACTTGATTAGTCACTAACTTCTTTATCCTCTTTTCTCTTGTCTTTTTGCTTTTGTGTGTATTAGTTTCACTACCTTTTTACTTTTGTAAAACGTTTGTGGGTTTCGTTGTTGTAAGTCCTCATGAGAGTACAACTCGTCCATTAGGGACACCTAGGGGTTTAAAGACTTATTGCATATGTAAATGCAACCGTGATCCCTACGAAAGTGGCTTAGTTAATTTTATTTTGTGTTATTTTATTTTGTGTTTTGCTCGAGGATTAGCAAAATGTTAGGTTTGGGGGTGTGATGAGTGGTAATTATATCAATATTTCCCACTCATTTAACTTAATATTTTATATAGTTTCTTGAGTTTTGTGAATGTTTTGATGTGTTTTTATTTATTTTGCAGATAAAAATAAAATTGGGACTTAATGGAATCAACTCGGGGCTAAAACAATGAAATTCATAGAGGAAAAGGTCAAAAGTGAAATTTTTCTATACGCGTCACGAAGTGCAGTCAAAATTTCCAATTTTACGCAACTTTCATTTTTTGGCCATAACGTTTTCGTCTGATGTCTGATTGATCTGATTCAAGTTGAAGAAGACTCGAAGATATACAACTTTGAAAGTCAAAATAATTTAGAATTCTGAAGTTTTCATGGCCAAAATTGATGAACAATACAATATATTTTGTGTATTTACTATAGTCATTTACAAAATATAAAATAAAATTAATAAAATAAAAAAAATAAAAATTGTCAAACTTCCACCAAACATGCTTGCATGTTTGGTGCCATGTTTGATGCCATGTTTGGTGCCATGTTTGGTGCCATGTTTGATGCCATGTCTTGTGGCATGTTTGGTGGAGTATTTGGTGGAGCAATTCGTGGAGCAATCGGTGGAGAAATTGGTGGAAGCCTTTAGGTTTTTCTATAAATACCAGGCCATTTCATTTGTAATTCTCATGCTTTCCTTAGGTTTTTGTAAGGAATTTAAGGATTGCATCTTATGTGTTTATTTTTAGTAATTTAATTTATGTATTTTAATTTTTAGTAGTAATAGTTCTCTTCTTCTACTCCTTTCTTTTTATGTTCAGTAGTTAAATTTTCCGCTGGGGGTAAGGTGAAGCTTTTATTATTTTAATTTAGATTAATGTCCCTTAAATATAATATGGAAATTATAATTCAAAATATAAAAGATTACCGCCTTAATGGCTTGTTTTATTTATTTGACATAATGTGGCACCGCCTATATAGCTGGTCTTTAGGTGACAGATAATTACCGCCTATATGGCTGATTTATGGGCAAATAATAATACCGCCTTTATGGCTGGTCGGACTTAATTTGATTTAATAAGGAATAATGCCTTTATGGTTGGTCGGTAATATCACGTTTAATTTCTGTATTATATTAATGGAGATATCTAAATTATAAATAGTAAAAGTAGATCCCCAAACCCCATCATTTTCTTTTTATTCTAGGGAAGTGATGAAACACAATATCCACTCTTAATAATTGATTTTCTTTTTATGGGTAGTTCTTTAGTTGGTTTAATAGATTTCCTTGCAGGATAGGAATATACCTGTCTGGCGGGGGTAGCCATAATTGGAACTTAAACTTAACGAATCCAGGTAATTTGGTTGACATAGACATATGGTTCAATTGGGTTATACTGGGTATTTACGTCTGACCATCGACAACGGCTTTTACATAATTTCGTGTTCCAAGTTAGCAAACTAATTTATTACACATAAATAAGAGAATCAATTCATCTTTTTAACAGTATTGTGTGGAGTCACGACCCTAGATCTTTTGAGTCTTTTGTAATTTTCCTTAGTATTTTCTTTTGTTTATTTTATTTTTATTTTAATTAAGCAATTCCACATTCAACCAACCAAAGCAATCAATTCCCTTCTCCTTATAATTATATACTTGTAAATAAATAGATTCAATAATTAATAACAACAGTAGGAATTAAGTCCTCGTGAGATCGATATTTTTATACTACTTGAACGATACGTGCGCTTGCGTTATACGCGTGTGTAAGCACCGGTCACCGTCCATACGAAATTGGCTATGAAATTTATATCCGGGTTTCCATCCTATATATCAATGGAATTTATTATGCACCAATTAAGCCCAATATATTAGAATCCAAGTTTTAGATAATAAATCCAATTAATCTAATTAATGATTTCAATGCATATCATATTCTAACTTAAACATTTTAAATCACATAAAGTCATAATTTTATGTTTATAATGATAATGCATTTATGACATGTTTTGGCAATTAAAATGCATGAGTGGGCACCCTAAGCTATATGACATGTTATTCAAACAATTAGAAATAAACATACATATAAAATAAAAAAAATTATTTTGCATTTTCTGGGCTCTTATTTTTCCTATACTAATCTAATTAGTACAAAAAATTCACCAAGGCATTCCTTGGCCTTCAAATCCCGCTCCGAGTGGTGTTGGCTGTCTTTGAGACTTCGGTGCTCCATATTATAAAGAATTGAAACTTTACATTGAAAATTAAAATTACAACGAATATAAAAAATGGCCTTACAACCCAAAAACAAAACCAACTACCAAAATAAGAGCCAGAAAAATTTACGACCAATGCAAAATCCATTCATCACATGAAATAACAAAACCATTTATCACATGAAAATCACAATGTGCCCACTCATCTAAACATACATATAATATTTATAACTCATATAAATATATTAAAACAGAAACTTTAAATAAAAAAGTGAAGGGTTAAGAGCACTTTTCAACCTCGCTCTTGATGCCAATTGTAGGAAACGCTTCCCCTCGCGCAGCGGAAGCGGTTAGGCCCACGGATCGAACTTGAAAAATTTTTCTACTTTACCCTTCCTTTGGCTGAATGATACCAGTGGGTATACTGAAATTTTACTTCTATTTTGAACAAGATTTCATCTCCAGAATTCCCCCGAAATAGTCCCTGAACAGCCCCTTGAACTGCAGTGAAATAGCAGACTATTTTGCACCCATTTCACGCGCGAACTTCACTCAAAACAATCCACAATTTGCGTGAACTGCTGTAGGTTTTTAAGTCTAATTTTTTCACTTAAAACCAATCCTAACTCAGCCCTAAAAAACCCCAAAAGTGTTTCCCAAAACCTGAATTAAAAAAACAAACAAAACCGAGCCGCAAATTGTATGATATGCGCGCGGCAGTGGGGAAATTTGTTCCTCACTGTCGTGACTTGTAGGTGAGGGGGAGAAGAGATTTTCAATGCCAGAAGATCTTCCGAGCTATGTCTCATAACTTACGGAGGGTAGTGTGAGCTACACTCACAAATAAATCCCTAAACGTTTGAGAGATTAATCACACACCGAAATAATTTTCAGGTTCTTCAATTAACTTTCTCAACTCTTGAGAACTTGAAGAATAGAAGGAGGCTAGGGTTTTCTAATGTCTAGATCAAAAAAAGAAAAATAAAATTTTTCTTTTTATACTTAGGGTAATTTGTTTCATAAAAAAAATCAACCATTAGTCTCCCAATCCCTCTAAGTTTCGACCAGGGCAATGATTTCTTCTTTGATTTTGTTTCCAAAACAAACAAATCCTATTCCTTACATAAGAGGGAATTCGGCCAAGCTAAGGAGTTTTGATTTGATTTTGTTTCCCAAACAAACAAATCCTAATCCTTATCCAATGAGGAATTCGACCAAGCTAAGGAGTTTTGATTTGATTTTGTTTCCCAAACAAACAAATCCTAATCCTTATCCAATGAGGAATTCGACCATGGTGATAAATTTTGATTTTATTTTGTTTCCCAAACAAACAAATCATATTCCTTATCCAATAAGGTATTCGACCATGGTGTTAATTTTTGATTTGATTTTGTTTCCAAAATAAATCTTAGCCTTATTAAATTATATCATATATAATTCAATGTTCTAATAATTATCATATAATTATTAATACCTTACATTAATGTTTAATGTATAGTCTCAAGTGTGATGTAATTAATATTATTAATCATATTAATAATATTTATTCTTTGTGAGTATATAATTGGACTATCCAATTATATTAACTACGCTAAATATATCGAGCTAGCACGAGGACCAAATGGACCTACGGTTCCGAGCTCCAATACTCTCGAAATATTAATTAAGCTCTTAATTAAATATTCCGAATTATTAATTCCAGGTTATTCCATTAAAAATCCGAAGTTGCATTCTTGTTGCCGTAGATGAAATATTAAGCCGAACCAAGTCGGTGTCCACCGATATAGTCATTGCATACGAATTGATAATTCATGAGTATCTCGTAATTAGAGTCAGGTCATAATGTCCGTTATACCCCTCTAATTATTCTTACCTTAAGTACCATTGATTCTCTAATGAACGATTTATTCATAATTATTATGAATTTTAATCTTTCTATTCGTAATAGAAAGACTTGAGCGCTCAAATAGTTCAGGTACCGAATCAACCCTTAAGAAAGATACTCATATACTTCTCGCAAGAAGGAGTGAATTCCATGTATATGTAAAACGTTCCCAGCTACAAAACAAATTGTGCCCCCAAAGTACGTTGTTATTGATTGGGACTGCTACACCAACCTCACCTTTGTAAATTAAAGGACACAACCTGTCATGCAGGAGTTCATAGTACACTCAGGATTAAGATCAATCCATATATGACCATCAAGTAGATTGAAATGACTTTCTCTGTTTAACGGATATTATAAGAATATCATTTCTATCTGGGTCTAGTCCTATATGATCGCATTATACAAGGTGCCTCCATTCTCATGTCTCTACATGGACGATCCGGATTAAGATCGCCATACAAATATAGAATGGACCGCAGCTATAGATAAACCACAAACTAAGTACCTGGATTGTTTGCTCTCTATGGACTATTTAATATTACTAACTTCAAACTTAAATCCTCTGGTGTATGACACTCATACACTAAGTCTGGGTACATAGGTAATCTACGGTATTTACGAATATATATAATATGCGAAAAATAAAAAAAAATTTGATAAATGAATAATGCATCCTTTTATTTCAAAAAGGCATGAAACCGTTTACATCACATATAGCTCTAGGGCATACATCCCAACACCCTCATTATGGGAGCATGAGAATGTAATGTCTTTGTAATAAGGACAAAGCTCAGTAATATAAAAATGTATCTTCATTAACACAAGACGAAAACGTTCAAGAGTAAAAAATTTGGAGGATAAAACATCATACACTATTACATAATTATTGGCTGGCCGAAGATTGCTAGAGCTCGTTGTGCGACTCCTATAGAAGATAAAACCTCTCCCACAGGCTCCGTCATTCTCTCGACATCTCTGTATCGGCCCTCACTAGATCGGCCAAACCCTTCTCCAAATCCACTCGGGCCAGATCCCTAAACTTGGCTATAGTAGAAGTGGCCTCAGCTACCAGAGAGGAAAACCCCCTCTTCTTGGCATCTCTCATCATACTGATTTCTCTATCTGGCGTTGGATATCCTGAAACTATCGTTCTAAGTCTAGCAGCAGAGACTCCTCGATAACCATTTCGTCCATAGATTCTCTTATAGCATGCTGAAGGTTATTGATGGTGCCTCGAAGCCTATCTTTCTTGTTTATTGATGCATGTAGGTCGGCCTTCTGGCTATGTGAGGTCTGATAGCGAAGAAGAAGGGCCGGGACCTTGCTTTGTACATCTTGGAGAGTGAGTCAAATTTCTGCTGAAATAGGTAGTACATGAAGACCCAGAAGATGGTCTAACTCGAATGAAGCTTTTTCTAATTTCAGTACATTCTCTGGTAGAGAAGCTTGGCCGATTTCATTTGTCATAAGAGATGCATATTGGTCGAGAACCTCCCTAAGGGCTTCTAAGTCCCATGTAGCCTAGGCCGAAGATAGAGGAGGCAGGGAAGAAGCAGAAGCTAACTGATCTAAGTCGCCCAAAATGTCATGGACCGACTGTAAAAAATTGATCCTAAGCCTGATTACAAAAGCCAAAGTTAGTAATCAAACAAGAATAGTCGAAGAAAAGAGAACATAAGGAGAAATCACTTAAATTTTCGGGCCGATGAGCAGAACTTGACGGCTCGACAATAGAAGATATAGGGGTTTCCAGCGGAAACACCGGATCTTCCCAAAGAGATTGGACTGAGCGAGTGGGAGAAGATGGCCGTTTAGAAGCAGCAGATGGTTGAGTTGAGCCGAAGCTGACGGCTGTTCAAATGTAGAAAGATCTTGCACCGAAGGTACATGAGACACCGCTCAAGGAAGAGAAGATGGAAGGGCCGAGAACGAGGTTGTCCAGAGGCTGAAGTTTGTTACGTTGAGGGGCCTAGAGATGCTGGCTGTGGCGATGATTATTGCGGCGCAGTTGTAGGTTGAGCATCTGCAGCAGAATTAGAATATGAAGAATTAGAAATATAAACGACCTTCTCTTCTTTATAAATGCGACGAAGTACGTCGTCTTTGTATATAGATCGAGCCTCCTCTAGTAACTCGAATTTGGCCAAACTATAAAGGATGTTTACATCCCTATAACTCCCCCTAAGCCCTATAGCGGACATTCTGTGTACCAAGGGGTATAGTCGTTTGCGATGACGCCAAAGAGGCCCCTCATCCGGCCAAATAGGCTCTGGCACATTAGGATCGTCATCTCGGTCCTGCACAATTGGTACAAGATCATCCAAAGAGGGACATTCAAATAAATGATGGTATTTTGGAATTTCCTCAACACTTAGACTCGAACGGTCAAATTCTATTTATGGCTCCGTACCTTGGGGGTCGGCTCCAGACGGAGCACTGGTAACATTTGTCTCGCCATCTTCTGGTGGTTGCTCCACGATTGGAGCCTCGGCTGCTTCATCATCGTCCGATGGAATTTGAATGATCGGCACTACAGCAGATCCAACCTCCTCCAGACCTTCAAATATGGGAGCTTCTGTCCCTAGAGTTTGGGTCGTTTCGGGCACGAAAAAATGGCTCTGTCCTAAGTACCTGCACAAGATACAAAAAACTTATAAAGCTTCAGTTTGTCTCAAAATGATGTACAAAAGAGGACGTGAGTACGAGCGGCACGACTGAATCAGAGCTATAGCTGGGGGAAGGCTGTTTCCTTTTGGCATGTGTAATTTTCTTCGGCTTTGCCATCTCATCTGTTTACTTTGACCACGCCGACTCAGAGGATTTGGAAGAACAAGGGATGGCAGAAAATACCCACATAGAGGGCAAAGAAACGAATCTCTCCCAGCCAGGTGGCCAAAAATAGTCGAAGAAAGAATGGACCGATGTGCAGGGGGTGAAGGGGACTATAACAAAAGAACAAAACAAAGAATGAGTTTTCGACAAGGATTGTTATATGTCAGAGAGCGAAAGGACTTTAAAACGGTCCGACGAAGAGGAATGTGTATGAAAGAGTGGAAGATGACATCATTGAATGAGACTGAGTTGGCGGGCAGTGAAGTTAGGTGAATAAACCTTTACTCCGGCCTTGCCATTGGCCTCGGTCAGGATGTCATGAATCAGATAGCGACTGCATAAAAACCTGCGCTATATTTGAATGTTTGATTCATCATTTTCCGAATGACGGATGTCATGGAAAATCGAAGGGTTGTCAAGTGAAGAAAAAGGGAAAAAAAAAATGGAACCCTAGGGAGGGTATAAAAATATTCAAAGGCAGCGCGAGGGAGGAGAGAGGATGGCCAAAGTTGGGTAAAAAGAAGACCGGCACAAGGATAAGAATGATTTGAGTCAATCGAGCTGAAAATAGGGAAATAGGCTCTGAGCCAAAGCTGAATGAGCCACAGAGGTCCAGAGGCAATTGGTGAAGCCCCCAATCGAAGCTGTTTTTGGAGGACGGCCAATCATCGATAAATAACGGCAAACAAAAAAGATGCCAGGTCCAGAAGACGACCATTGGCAAGGTCGAAAGAAATGGGGAGGTAGCCCGCCACAGGTTTCTGGTTGGGCGCGCAAATGATATATTTGCAGAGCCAATAGTGAAGGAAGGCCATTCGCTCCAACATTAAGACTAGACCTGCTGATTTGGAAAATGTACGGAGAAAATGAGAGTAGGACGAAAAGGACGAAGAGTCCATGGAATGAGGAGGGAAACGAAGGGTTGTGTAGGCCAAAATGGTCAAACACAGAGGTGCGAACCCAGTAAGAGCGCCGATGTCGCGAAGGGTGATGGTGAAAGGATAAAAAAATAGTGAGGTGGGAAATAGGTTCCGGTCGAACGAGAGCAAGGCCAGTTAAAGTTCAATAAAAGGAAGGAAGCCATGTTCCTTAAGAAAGGTATGCGTTTCTATATATAGTAGCATACGTTAGAACCAGGTCTCAAACGCGGAGTCGTGTTTAGGCCAGGTGCATATGAGATTAGATTGAGTCAAGGGAGAGACATTTAATGGATCTGAAAAGCAGAAACCAGGAGTATAAGGGAACTATCGAGCCAGCGGGGCTGTGGCGATGGCTTTTTCGTCGACAAAGATGGGACTTAGAGTGCATTAACCGTAGTTCTCGTTGAGGACGTGAACATCAAAGGTGCCCAGAGAAGAATCATCCAGTGCCATCTAATAGTCATCAAAAGTTGAGGAACTGGTTTTGGGGGATGTAGGTATTGCATTTTTACATATCAGCCCGATGATGAGCCTCGTCCGGAGGCACTACCTTTTAAGTCGTGGAAGTCGCGGAAAACGATCGTCGGAAAGGAGAAGTCAAGAATTGACACATCATTGAATTTGATTCGCTGAGTTAGCTCGGAGTTCGCTTGTTGAATCTTCATCTCGAGGCATATCTTTGGCCCGAAACCCCCGCAAACCGCTTTAAGTTCACCTAAACACCAAAGCCCACACCTAAAACCTATGAAACCAAACCAAATCACATATCAGCCCCTATTGCTCATGCTCACTACCCCTGAATCAACCCCTATTGCTCAAGCCCACTGCCCCCTGAATCAGCCCCTATTGCCCACGCTCACCGCCCCTGAATCAGCCCCTATTGTTCACGCCTACTGCCCCTATTTCAGCCTCTATTATTCACGCCGAATACCTCAAACCAGCCCCTGAAACTGACGCCAAAAGTCCTCTGAAACAGCCCTCTGAAACCACGCCATTAGCCCTCTATTTCCCTCTGAAACTGACATCACACAGCCCTCATTTTGCCCCTTTGCAGTTCACGCACAAGCCCTCACTGCACTGCCGGTAATTACTACATAAATACCCCCTAAAATAGTCCAGAAAGCACTCCGAAACTGCACAACAAACTGCCGAATCCTTAACTTTAAAACCCCACAAAATAGCGGTCCAATACCCCTCCAAACACGCCAAAACAACCCCCAATTCACTACAAACCAGTAAGCTAAATATCATGACCTAAACCGCCATGAAACAAAGTGAAAACAACCAGCAAAACAGTGAAACAACAAATGAAAAAGTCGAATCAGCAAACTGGAGGAGTCATAGAGTTTTAGCCCTTCCGACGGCTGTATAACGCACTTCTGAGAGATGACACAAATGGTTAGACCTGAGGGCATATGTTATTTAATTTCCTCGCATGAAATAACGATTTAAAAAACATGTTATTTATGTTATTTAGCATGAATGAATAGTTTAATATGTTATTTAATTTTCTTTACATAAATTAGTGACTTAGGAAGTATGTGGTTTACTTTATTTCACATAAACATTGTAAATTAGTATATGATGTGATTTCGGGTGAATGGAATATGTGTTCTTTCTTGTGGTATATTGGATGGAAACCCGGACATAAATTCGGTAGCCGAATCCGAATGGACGGTATTATGGTTTGCACTCGGGACACAATGCCCCGTGCCACTTGAAGAATTCACATATTTCATTTCATCCAAACTTATATTCGAGCATGATTAGACCGTTAGAAAGTTATTTTATTTTTAGCATGACTTAATTATTTTATTTCTTAATATGAGTTTAATTTACATTATGTTTAAGTCGTATTTATTCAACATGCTTATTGTGTGATATCATGTGTTTATCGTTATGAAAATTTACTTTTGAAGCATGCAAACTTAGATTTAGGCCTTGTAGGAATTTTGATTACTTTTTCTGATATATGTTGAGTAGACTTGGTTAAAATTGCAAAAATCCATTCATTACAAATGACATAAGTAAGGGACCATTCTGAACCCAACGGTTTGAGGTATTCCCTTACGAGGGGTGAGTGCGGCCTTAAATTATTTTCCCGGTTCACACCGGGTGGCGAATCTATTATTCTCCGATTTAGTCCCCCGTAGGCTACTCCGTACTCCCAACTAGGCCGCGAGCCTAGAACATCATGTGTCGCCTAGTTTGTGTGTCCTACTGTCTGGCGACTCCACTGGGGATAGAGAATCGGCCCCGAAATAATGTCTTGTAATGTTTAGATTTGTGCTTTAATTAACCATGTCTACTGTGGGTTTAAGGAGTTTAATCAAAGGCATTGTTAAGGCTAGGTGATGGTTTGGTGTCTTCCTTCACTCACTACCTTTCTATATGGAAAAGCTGTGAAGGCACCTAGATAATCATTATCCCTATGTGATGGTTTGGTGTCTTCCTTCACTCACTACCTTTCTATAAGGAAAAGCTGTGAAGGCACCTAGGTAATTATTCACCTGTAGCTTATTGTGATAGACTACTTTGGAGGACTTGTTATTTATTCCTGTCACCAAAGCGATAAGAGTCTAAGAGGCTTTGGTATTTAAGAGAGTTCGCTCCACCCTCCCTATGGGGAATCTACAATGGGAAATCCATTTGACAGTTAATCACATACCATACCTCGTTGGCACGTACCGTAAGGTATAAAAAAGGTGCGTTCACTTGGTCGCTTGAACCCTTGAGTGGGAAGTCCTAGTTGTGAACAATCCTTCATTAGTGAAAGCCTTTGTTTACACTTTTGAAATCTACATATGAACCATAGTTTTATGACCCTTAGAAATTACTTATTTATACTTGTGTTTAGGACCATCGTCATTTGGAATCAGCTGGACTTTTTGTCAAGAGACATAAACTTGTTGGGCCATTTAAACTGGGACAAATTCATGCCCTTTGACAATTGGGCCAAAGGCTTCTAAAATTCCAATGGACCATTTCGTGTTTAGGCCTCTTATCATTTGAAGTTGTTTAGTCATGTTATCGCATAGTGTAAACTTGTTGGGCCTTTTCAACTGGGACAAGTTTACACCGCGTAATAATATGATTGAATGCTTTAAAATGACGATAGGCCGACTTACATATCTCATGCATTGTACGCATCTCACGCATCTCATGCATACATGCATCATGTTAACCCTTTTTGTGTCTTAAAAGCCATTATAGATTCTCGTTGGGTTAGGGAAGAATGAAGACTCACTAAGAGGCCAATAGCAAATATGAGTGAATTTGTCAACGAGGGATCCCAAACTGGATTCACAAGACAGGCTGGATCGGTCCTGGATCAGATAGAAGCAAATCTCTCCAAGATGACTGAACAAATCCAAGCTCTGACTGCTGCCTTGTCTAATATGGTTATGCCCCATGCTGGGTGTAGTTCTGAAATGAGAGACGTGGGGAGCCTCCAAACAGGGTTAATGATGATGCTCCAGTATTTGATGATGACATGGCTGAATATGCTGCTGAGAGAATAGCCGGGACTCAGGCTGAAATGCCAAAGCTTCGTGATCAGATGGAATCAGTTACTCGGAAGCTGAAACGGAAGAATGAAGACCTATTGGATTATGATGCGATGACTTTTGAGGAGCAGTTGCCCGCTCATTTTAAAATCCCTGATATTTCTAAATTTAACGGGAATGGAGACCCTCGGGTCCACTTGCGGTAGTATATTTCAGTGATGAGCTCAATGGGCATATCACAACGCCAGGTCCAAAAGATGTTTAGGATGTCGCTCGAGGGAGCTCCCGTGGTATGGTATCACAGTTTTGAGAAGAAATTAAATGAAGATTGGAGGGAGTTGGCTGATGCCTTCTTGAAACAGTATGTCACTGACCTGGAGATTGATCTGTCACTCCATGATCTGGAGAACATTAAGCAAAAGCTGGAGAAGAGCTTTAAAGAGTACGTGGACCGCTAGAGAAGCCAGCTTTTGAAGATGCAGACTCGGCCCTCGGAGAAGGACCAGATAAAAATGATTATCAAGGGAATCAAGCCCTCGATTTATAGTAAACTAAGGAGAATGACCTCGATGATTGCTGATTTTCGACAGTTGAGGGAAACTGTCATGGACATTGAAGAGGAAGAAGCTGAGAATAGAAAGTTTTATGGCAAGAATAGAAGGACTTATGGAGGGACTTCTGAAACCAAGCGCGCTAGTGCCGAAGTCATTGCCATCAGAAACAGACGATTCTCCAACCTTGGTAGGCCTCTATCGAAGGTGTTTGAAAAGCTGAAAATGCAAGGGCTCCTAAAACCCTTAGAACCTAAACCACTTCCAAACCCTGTGCCACACTACCTTGACTTGAACTTATTTTGTTACTTCCATCAATAAAAGGGTCACGAAACTGACAAATGCCCCCGCCTCAGACATGAGATCTAAGACCTCATTGACACCCATAAAATACCCGACCCAGAGAAAGAACATCCCAACACATACCATAACATCCTGCCCAACTACTACTCAGTTCCACCACCCACCTACATGATCAACTTCGGCCTACCCGAAGGCTTCTTCCTCCAAGATTTCAACCACTCAGCTTCTTTCATGGGGATAGGGGATAACAACGGTGAAGAACCTTAGGCAAGACATTAATTTTGTCTACTTGTTTGAACCCTTTTTAATAATAATAAAGACGCTCATTTCACTTATTTTCCTGAGTCCCTAACTTTCCAAAAGAACAAGATAATCATTCAAGAGTTGGCTTCTCAATACGTGAGCCTAAAAGGAGAACGTACAAAAGACAAGCAAATGGCATTCAGTTGAGTATTTAAAAAAGAAGAAGTTTGAAAGGCAAGGGAAGCGGTACTGCCGGTGAGATACAGTCCATGCGGGTATTAGCAGAAGTAGAGTTACCTGAACAAGAGTAGATCCTGCAGAGATTTGAATAGCTGGCATTGTAGATATACCAGAAGGGATTGAAGTTGTATTTTGCTTGAAAAGAGAAGACCAAACAGTCACACGAGGAACCAGCAGAAGACCTAACCCAACGGAATAAGAAATTCATTCATGCAAGCATGCATACACGTAACGTATTTTGCATTCCTTTTTGTGTTTGTTTTGTATTCACAGGTTTGAAAGAAGGAAGAAGAAAGAAACGATGGCAAATCAATCAGAAACAATGAAAGCACTGTATTGGATTTGGGTAGTAATCCTTGGGTCGAAGACCACATTGGTATCAGAAACGGCAAGGAATCCCAGAGTTGAGGCCTATATGAGTTTGAGGTTTGGGAATGGATCTCAAGGGGGAGAAGCCCTTATTGTTAGAAGAGGACATAAGAATTCTGTAAAATGAGCGTGAAAAAAAAAGTGAGTGAGAGAGAAGTCTCTGGTAATTAGATATATGTCCGGTGATGACATTTTGTGCTGTAGGGAGAAGCCTTAGAAACGATAAGTGCGAGAAGTGTTCTCTGCCGTTATTCTGAATAGATTGATCTCAATTAGACTCGTGAGCACTTGAATACGGGATCTCAACGGTGGAAGCCTGAGTGGTTAATGAGATGACTAGTTGAAGAGATGATGGATCGGTGAATGACCGTTTGCTTGGATGTCCACCCTGGTTTACGTACGCTACGATATATGATATGGTTGAGAAATAAAAGAAAAGTCTCTGTGATAAAAAGAAAAAGAAAAAATGGGCCGTCTATAACCGATAAGTGTGAAGCTACCCATGGGCGAGTATAAGGACCACCATGAGGAGAAATGATACCTTAAAGGGTAGGCGTGTCAAGAAAAGAAGAGAGAAAAAAGAAAAAGAAAAGAGAAGAAGAAAAATAATGAAAAGAATGAAAAGAAAGAGACGAGAGCAATGTAAAAGAGACCATATCATGTTGAGTATGCCAAAGTAATCACAGAATGTGATCAAGACATCCAGGTTGGTTAGACCCATCGATCCGATTCTCCGAGACGAAATCGTCAAGTTGGCTTGCTTAAGGAATAAGATGTGAAAGAGCCTTGGAACACACACATTAGGAGTCTAGTTCAGATCACCTATTCAGACGATCAGAGTTGAGCGTATCGAGTACTTTGAAGATTCTCTGGCTTTGACGCCAAGCATTCGTTGAGGACGGAAATATATCTAGCTATCAAGATTATCTCGTGAGAGGAAATGCAATATGCTGAAATGAATCATTGGCATCAATATCAGTTTTGCCGGGTATGGAACTCTGGGGGCGAGCCCCGCATCAGCTTCAGTATTAGTTTTGCCAAGTATGGCACTCTGGGCCCCGCATTAGATTCAGTTTCAGGAATGAATCCGGGAAAATCCCAGGGTCGAGGCCCACGTCAGAAAAATTTTGGAATGAATCCAGGAATGAATCCGTGAATGAATCTCAAGGTCGATGCCCACTTCAGCAGAATTTTGGAATAAATCCAGGAATGAATCCGGGGGTCGAGGCCCACATCATCGGAATTTCAGGAATGAATCCCAAGGTCGAGGCCTACTTCAGCAGAATTTTGGAATGAATCCATGAATGAATCCGGGAATAAATCCCAGGGTCGAGGCCCACTTCAGCAGAATTTTGGATTGAATCCAGGAATGAATCTGGGGGCCGAGGCCCACATCATCAGAATTTCAGGCATGAATCCGGGAATGAATCCCATGGTCGAGGCCCACTTCAGCAGAATTTTGGAATGAATCTAGGAATGAATCTGGGGGCCAAGGCCCACATCATCAGAATTTCAGGAATGAATCTGGGAATGAATCCCAAGGTCGAGGCACATATCAGCAGAATTTTGGAATGAATCCAGGAATGAATCCGGGAATAAATCTCAGGGTCGAGGCCTACTTCAGCAGAATATTGGAATGAATCCAGGAATGAATCCGGGGGCCAAGGCCCACATCATTAGAATTTCAGGCATGAATCCGGGAATGAATCCCAGGGTCGAGGCCCACTTTAGCAGAATTTTGGAATGAATCCATGAATGAATCCGGGGGCCGAGGCCCACATCATCAGAATTTTAGGAATGAATCCGGGAATGAATCCCAGGGTCGAGGCCCATATCAGTCAAATTTTGGACTGAATCTGGGAATGAATCCCAGGGCTGAAGTCCACACCGTCAGAGTTTTGGAAGGAATCCAAGAACGAATCCCAGGTACGATATTCCGGGTATGGAGACATCAGATCAGTCTAGACATTTGTGGCACTCTAGGTTCGGAGACGTCATTGCGACACCCTAGGTACGAGGTTAGAATTCAGACATTTGTGGCACTCTAGGTACGGAGGCGTCACCGTGACACCCTAGGTACGAGGTTAGCATCCATACAACCAACATCATCACTGCGGCACTTTAGGTACGGATACGCAACCGCGACGCCCTAGGTATGGGGCTAAGCACCATCAACTCAACACAGCAGGCAGATTATGTGGCAGCTCGCGAGCAAGGTAAGTAAAAATACATTACACGTACTTTGATAGGATTGCAATTGTTACATACTGCACAACTCCTATCAAAGTGGGGGCGACTGTAGGCAATTCATTTTTGCATATCAGCTTGATGATGAGCCTCGTGCGGAGGCACTACCTTTTAAGTCATGGAAGTCACGAAAAACGGTCGTCGGAAAGGAGAAGTCAAGAATTGACACATCGTTGAATTTGATTCGTTGAGTTAGCTCGGAGTTCGCTTGTTGAATCTTCGTTTCGAGGCATATCCTTTGCCCGAAACCCCCGCAAACCGCTTTAAGCTCACCTAAACACCAAAGCCCACACCCAAAACCTATGAAACCAAACCAAATCACATATCAGCCCCTATTGCTCACGCTCACTGCCCCTGAGTCAGCTCCTATTGCTCACGCTCTCTGCCCCTGAATCAGCCCCTATTGCTCACGCTCATTGCCCCTGAGTGAGCCCCTATTGCTCACGCTCACTGCCCCTGAATCAGCCCATTTTGCTCACGCTCACTGCCCCTGAGTTAGCCCCTATTGCTCACGCAAATCTGCCCGTGAATCAGCCCCTATTGCTCACGCCAATCTGCCCCCTGAATCAGCTCATATTGCTCACACTCTCTGCCCTTGATCAGCCACCATTACTCACGCTCACTGCCCCTGAATCAGCCCCTATTGCTCACGCCAATCTGCCCCTAAATCAGCCCCTATTGCTCACGCCCACTGCCCCACTAAATCAGCCCCTATTGCCAATCCTCTATTATCCACGCTTGAAGACCTCAGACCAGCCCCTGAAACTGACGCCAAAAGTCCTCTCAAACAGCCATCAGAAACCATATTTCCCTCTGAAACTGACATCACACAGCCGTCATTTTGCCCCTTTGCAGTTCATGCATAAGCCCTCACTGCACTGCCGGTAATTACCATATAAATACACCCTAAAATAGTCCAGAAAGCACCCTGAAACTGCACAACAAACTGCCTAGTCCTTAGCTTTAAAACCCCACAAAATAGCAGCCCAATACCCTCCAAACATGCCAAAACAGCCCCCAATTCACTGCAAACCAGTAAGCTAAATATCGTGACCTAAAACGCTACGAAACAAAGTGAAAACAGCGAGCAAAACAGCGAAACAACGAAGGAAAAAGTCGAATCAGCGAACCGGAGGAGTCATGGAGTTTTAGCCCTTCCGACGACTGTATAACGCACTTCCGAGAGATGACACAAAAGGTTAGACCTGAGGGCATATGTTATTTAATTTCCTCACATGAAATAATGATTTAGAAAACATGTTATTTATGTTATTTAGCATGAATGAATAGTTTAGCATGTTATTTAATTTTCTTTACATAAATTAGTGACTTAGGAAGCATGTGGTTTACTTTATTTCGCATAAACATTGTAAATTAGTATATGATGTGATTTCGGGTGAATGGAATATGTGTTCTTTCTTGTGGTATATTGGATGGAAACCCGGACATAAATTCCGTAGCCGAATCCGAATAGACGGTATTATGGTTTGCACTCGGGACATAATGCCCCGTACCACTTGAAGAATTCACATATTTCATTTCATCCAAACTTGTATTCGAGCATGATTAGACCGTTAGAAAGTTATTTTATTTTTAGCATGACTTAATTATTTTATTTCGCAATAGGAGTTTAATTTACATTATGTTTAAGTCGTATTTATTCAACATGCTTATTGTGTGATATCATGTGTTTGTCGTTATGAAAATTTATTTTTGAAGCATGCAAACTTAGATTTAGGCCTTGTAGGAATTTTGATTACTTTTGCCGATATATGTTGAGTAGACTTGGTTAAAATTGCACAAATCCATTCATTACAAATGACATAAGTAAGGGACCATTCCGAACCCAACGGTTTGGGGTCTTCCCTTACGAGGGGTGAATGCGGTCTTAAATCATTTTCCCGGTTCACACCGGGTGGCGACTCCATTATTCTCCGATTTAGTCCCCCGCGGGCTACTCCGTACTCCCAACTAGGCCGTGAGCCTAGAACAGCATGTGTCGCCCAATTTCTGTGTCCTACAGGGGCAGAAGGAGAAGACGTCATTAATGTTGAAGGGTTGAGAGTGAGAAAGAAAAGAGCTTTGCAAAGAGGATGGAAAGTAAAGTGAAAACCTGAGTAGGCTTAATCCTTATATACACAGACGAAAGGCTCAACCTGGGACAAGTGTCACAACACAAATTGCCGAAGGATGGAAATGTCGGGAAAATGATAAGGATGAAGAGTCACCCCAGACAAGTGTTTGGATACGATTCGATATGGAGTGACATGTGACGAAAGGAGAAACTAAAATGACGTGAAAAATGGCTCATTAATGGGTGTAATAATGAAACTTGATGGGAAAGGTCACACATTTATTACGATTAGGACGACCCAATAAATTATAGGACGAGGACTTGTAGACCGACAGCCACCACTCTGACATGCAAAAATTCACATCGATTTCACTTTCACTTCAATCAAGGTGAATTTGGGGGACCATCGTTGACAAAAGAAAGTCACTCTAGAGTGAAATCGCCCTAAAGCGAAGGAACAAAGGACGAAGGCAAGTTGGGACGACAAAGGGAAGAACGATCAAAAGCAACCATCATGGACACAACGATTAGGATGACAGAGGACTCAGGATGATCGAAACATTGATTAGAATGACAAGGGACTCAGGACGATTGAAACAGTGATTAGAATGATAGTGGACTTAGACCCACCGATCACATGATGCATTTGATCCCACGATTACAGTAGTTAGGTAGTTTCCCTGCACGATCAAGCAGTTATGGCGAACAATTCAACTGTTGGAGGCATGACCAAGCAGTTGCAGGGAAGTTATGGACTGAAACCATCCAAGCAGTTTTCAAATTCCACTATAAAAGGTCACTCACGCGAAGAAGATCCCCCTCGATCAAATGAAGACTCAAACAAGCATTTTATCTTTTATTATGTAGTTTCATATTCTTAGGATTGTAATTTGTGTGCTTGTACTCCTTGGAGGCTTATTCACTTAATCAAACACCCCGTATTGGGACTTTATGTCAGAAGGTTTGAACCTTACACTTTTTTCTTTCTTCAGGCAGAAAAATTACGCAAACACTAATTTTTTATTCCTAAGTATGATGATATTTGATTTAGTTAGTGTCAACGTATTATTTTAAATTTTAAATTTTAAATCTAATTTAATTAATTAAGGTTTATTTAGAATCCTTAAAAACTTCACCGTTAAACAATCTGATTCGAGCTTAAACCGAGCAGATAAAAATCTCATTTATCTCATGTCTTACTAAAAATGCAACTCTTGGAGTCGAACTCAGGACTTGGCAATCGAATATTAAGGGTTTTGTCACAAAATCATACTATTTGAGAACATTAAGAGTTTTATTTTTTAAAAAATAAAAAATGTTAGGTTTAAATCGCGTGTTTAATTATATGTTTCACACAGACACATTGCAACAAGAACAATTATGGTTGTTACAGTATATATTTTATAGGCAATTAAAATAACTTTCAAAAATTAATAAACAGTAAATAGTGAATTGAAGTTGAAATTTTATTGTAATTGTGTGTCTTCCATTGAGAATAATTTTACCGAAATATGTGATTGAACTCAAAAAATAAATATTGAAAATCGTTAATTCTCAAATTATTTTCTAAAACTTATGAATTTGAACACTTTTAGATATTTTATAGTGAATATTACCAATTTTATTTTTGCTTGACAATTGATATATTCTAAATTAGAGAATAGATGTGAAAAAATGAGATACTTACATACAAAGTGGTTTGATTGATGGTTATTATAAGTGATTAAATATCAACATATACTTTCTTAATAAAACATACATATTATCGGCTATTGATGAGTGGTAAATGTATCACTATTTTCCACTCATTTGACCTAATATTTTGTATAGTTTCTTGAGTTTTGTGAATATTTTGATGTGTTTTGTGTTATTTTGTAGATAAATAAAGTTTCAAGACATTCTGAAGTTGATTTTGGGCCAAAAAGTGAAAATCAGACAAAAGGGCAAAATAGTAATTTTGCACATCGCGACACGCTGCCCGCGTCGCGACGTCTAACGTGCGACCCTCCATGCTAACATACGCTGGGTACTGTTGGACAATTATGACCCATAGCGTCACTATTTGTACAGATCACGGTGTTGTTGTACAAATTAACTATGTGACAAAAGATATTGCACTCTTATCATTTGTGATTAGATCAACAAGATGTATAAATATTGAGAGGTCTCTATGATTTGTTCTTGGACGGAGAATGATATGAGACAGTATCATTCCATGTTGGATAAATCATTAAATATCCCTAGTCAGAGTATTATCGAGATTGGACATCGATAAATACGTAAAAGACTAGTATTACGCTTGTGCGCGTTGTGAGAGCATAACGTCATAGTTCTCATATATTTGGGTATAGGATACTCATACAAGTGTAATAGGAGGTTTGTTTTACCGATGGTACGGGAAACAACTTCGCTCTGGATAGACCCCCTCGGAATTCCATTGGTAGTATGACTATGTGTCTATGGAAGTTCGAAATCAGGGTAGGTGTATTTGGTCTTAACCTGAGACATGCACCGCTAATACTTGCGACAATCAATATACTATAGTTGCGGTCGTCCAAGGCTTTAAGAGGTTCTGTGTACGGCAATGCTGGGTATGTTGAGCATCATTGAGTATTGGGTGTGATGTCAAGACGGAAGTATCACTCCAGTCATTGAGGAGATGATGTCGCGTAGGATAGGGGCTGGTGCTCTTAAATGCTGTAGCTATCGGGATATTATGACTAGGTCATGTATATCCGATTATAGAGACTATTTACCAGACATCCGATATGTGCTTCGTACGGGGCAGACACAGTTCCAGCCCCAGGCCTAGCACGTGACAGTCCGATACTGGATCGACATACACGATACTACGTATACTACACCTGATATAGATCTTTTATTCCTATAAGGATATTTCTGGAGAATTGGGTAGGCATGGCGCTTTGCTAGAGGCCAACCTTGTCTTGTGAATCGGTATAAACGTAGTACTTGGTACTTACGTGTTCGGATAGTTCGATGATCGAATTTACTGCCAACATATCTAGGGATCTCATGGGTCTCTTCCCAAAGATTCACCGATGACGTATAACTCGCACTCTAAATTAATCTGGGATTAATTACAAGAGAGAGAGAATTAATCTGGGATTAATTGAGGAGATATTTTATCTTGGATAAAATATAATTAAATAGAGATAACGATTAATTTGGAATTAATCGAGAAATTAATATATTTGATATATTAAACGAAATTGTATTTCGACGCAGAATTTAAAATTAGATTTTAATTCGGGCGAATGAATTAATTTAGAATTAATTCGTTAGCGACGTGAATAGTAATTTTGCTAGGCGTAATCATTTAATTACGACGTGACGGAAAATTCGTTAATTTAGAATTAGCGAACCCGAGCCCGAGATTATTTGCGAGCGCATTCATATTTCGAATTCGAGTGTAGCATGTCAAATCAAGTGTCAAATCGCTAGTCGCATCAAGTGTCAAATCGCTAGTCGCATCAAGCGTCAAATCACAAGTCACTTTGAGTGATGTGACATGACAAATTGATGGATTGAGTGATGTGGGTGGTTGGAGGCTTTAAATGGTTTGACTTTTTAAATCCAAATTCACATGAGATGCATATGAAATTAAAATGAGTGTATATAATACACAAATTTGGAACCAACCAAATTAATCTCTCTCATTTTTCTTCTCTTTCTTGCTCACGCCCATGGAGGCAAAATGCTCACTGCATTTTCTCTCAAAATGCCGTGAGTTTGGGAGGCTTGGAGTGGGATTTTGTGGCAAAATCTCAAGTGCTAGCACACTTATGAGACATGTGAAGGTGATAGGGAAGCTCAGCTTGGAGCTTGACGAAGGACCAAAAACGAAGCCAAAACAGTGAGCAAAATCTGCACTGCAGTTAACGCCTATCCAGTGAGCATTTTGGAGTTTCGTTGCTTGCCGCGTCGCTCAACCGATCGATGTGCGTATTCCGTAACTTCTTCGATGTGTATTCGCAATGTTTTCATGCTTATTATCGATCCTGGACCATAATAGGAACCAACAATGGTATCAGAGAAAGGTTTGAGCATGAAAAATTTTAGGGCTTAAAATTTGAGCAAATTGATTTTGAGCATGAATTTGTGAAATTGGATGAATTAATATGCTTAAATGTGTTTGAATTGAATATTGATTGGATCAATTTCATGAAACTTGATTGGAATAATTTTCCCCAAATCATTTGGGCTTATTTTTGAAATTGGGCTTTTATGTTGTAATTGGGCTTATTGGGCTTTGTTGTACAAAGTTGGGTTTAGGCAAATTGGATTGGATCCAATTAGGCCAAAAACCGCTTCCATAAAGCCCAAATGTGACTTAATGGACCTTTAAAGTTTAATTGGGCCTAATGGGCCAAGATTGATTTCTAGGCTTATTGGGTAACTCCCGGATTGGATTTTTGTTTTCGGTTTGACCCGAGTTGACCAAAAGTCCACGCCTCAAGAAATTAATTAAAAGCTCATTGGACTTTAATTAAATTGGATTTTTGTTTTCGGTTTGACCCGAGTTGACCAAAAGTCCACGCCTCAAGAAATTAATTAAAAGCTCATTGGACTTTAATTAAATTGATGTTGGACGTTAATCGGGTTTTGAGACCCGTTGCGATTAAATTTGGAATTTAAGTCGTAAAAGTTCATTAATAAAGTGTAGTATTTAATTTGGAATTAAATAGCTAATTAGAATTGAATGCATATTAAATTGGATTTAATTATGTAGTTTAGTATTAATTCGAGAATTCGTACTTTGAGTACTTATTCGCAAAACGAGTTTGACTCGTGCAAAATCAAATCGTTGTTTGAACATTGAATAATCACTTATTATCATATTAATTAATTTGATTACATTGATTGATAACATGCTTGTGTGAATACATGGTTGCGATGCATGAATAGTGTATATCGGATGGATATTAGATGGATGGGACAATTTTAGAAATTATTGTAATAAATTCAATTTATTAATTGGACCTGCGTGTCCAGCCTTATCACCTCTCATTTCTTTGTATTCTATTCTCACCTATTCCCCTCAATGTAAATGAGGTTTCTTTAGAAGTGTACTGTAACGGGTAGAATTGATACTTGTGCTAGCGGGAGAGAGAAAGTGAGAGATTTGATCTAGGATCAATGTAAAATATCCATCCGCATATCATTATTATTTTTTCATATACGGTTTATTATGTGTTTAGAATGCATGTTTAAGGGTGTATGATGATGAGACCTTAACAAGATAATAAATTGGTTGCCATTTGCACACGAAAAACCCTCAATAATATCAAGCGTTTTTCCTTCCATTGAGTGATTCTTACTCAAGATCCGAGACTGGCATTGGGTTGTTGGCCAAAGTCAAGCCCTTTGTCTGTCAAAGATGTGTTTGAACCACGAAGGCTTTGTTACATGTCAGTGTCTTGTCCAAGTTGTGGTTTGTTGGCCAAAGTCAAGACCACTTCTTGTCCATCGACATTGATTACGAAGCTTTCCATGGTCAATGGGTCGCGCCTGACTGGGATTACTAAGTTTGTTGTGCCAAAGCCAAGGCTTAGTTGATTTAGAGGAAAAAGGTTAGGTAATACATTGGATGTATTGGCATATATAAGATATATGTTTCAGACTTGGATGTCCCCCTACCGGATCTAGGAATTGGATTGGATTCAATCGATCTTAGAGATCTACCTAGTTATTATCATACAATTTGTTGGCCAAAGTCAAGATTGTGTGATATTTAACGGGATCCTAGCCCACTAGGAAACGCGGTTTCCCGAGTACTCGACAGAGGGTTTGAGGCTCGCCGAAAAATAGTGGGAGGCAAGAATTGAATTTGCAATATTCGTTCAATTACTCGCCATACGCGCTCAAATCAAATATCACTCGTCAAATTGCTTAAATGTTAGTTGGACTAATATTTAAATTGTTGTTTTAATAAATAGTTGGACTATATTAAAACTATTCATTTATATTTGATTATATAATTGGATTATATTAATCTATATATGTGATTTAATTAATTATAGTTGATTAAATAGTTGGACGATAATAATCATTATATTTAAAAGTACCTAAATCGTTGATTAAATAGTTCGACTATTAAAATCAAGATAAAATTGAAAGATTGACGTTTAATTCATAATCCTAGGGAAAATGTAATTAAATGCCTTAATTTTCAAATTGGGAATATATTTCAGGATGGTCGAGGAATTTAATAAGTTACTTTATTGGATAAAATAATATATTAAGCCTAAGCCCGGAGTTAAGCAAAAAGTAGAGCATAATCTTTGGAAGATTTATGTGATGACAACTTAATGCTTAATCCATTAAACTTACCGCAATATACTTAATTTCTGAATCAGAACTAAGGATTAGATCCTTAAAGTATGATGATGAAATTGAAGGATCTTCATAAATCTATGTTTAGATTTTAGAAGTATTAAATTGCAATAGTTAACTCTTGGAGGGTTAATGACTATTCTCAAGGAGATAATGTCAAACTTTTCAATTAGGCAAGTAGCGCAAGGAGCACATTACTTCGATATTCTAGAAACCCATTGCTTGGCCAAAGTCTTCTTGAATATGGTAAACGGAAAAGGCAAAATCATTATAATCTTCTGGGAAGATAAATGAGATATCCCAAAATGTCTGCCTAAATGTGGCAAACGGGATCGCGGAAGCGTGACTGCCGTTTGGACAAAGCAGACATGAAGGAATTGAAGACGAGCAAGGCTCTGACTTCAAATATGATTGTCATAATTATGTTCACTACTAGTATTGCAATTGGATTTTAGATACTTAGTGTGATACATAAATATATATTGATGTTCAGAACCTGTTTTGAACAGGATACTGACTTCAATCGAGATTTATCTGCGATTTATAAAACGGGAACGAAAGTCGCTGTTTTAACCGTAGATACCTAAGTTTAGGAACAACCCTTGGGTGTGTACCTAAGTTAGGAAATTGTTATAATGTAACAAGTTTGACTAGAAATATTATCTTTATATCAGTGTTTAACCCGCTGCAGGTGAACCTTTATATTCTAGAACATTAAAATGTTTCATTATATAAAGATGATATTGAGATAAACACATTAGATGTGAATAACAGAATTTATATTTTGAATATAAATAAAATCTCAAATATATATATGACAAATAAATAGCTCAACTGATTTGATCAGATGAAACTAATTGTGGCATTGTTGTCTGGGACACAATCAAATAAGACTTGTATATCCGCACTTTTGAAGAATGGGTACGCGGACTAATTGATTCCAATCAAATAAAGTCTACGAATCTAGTTTATTAGGCAAAGTGCCTAAAACATATTTACTTGGTAAAAGTGTAAATGCCACCGATCTGTTAGCCCTAGTTCATAATGAAGCAAGTGGGCCCATGTCTAGCTAGGATAGATATGGAAATGAATATTACGTGACCTTTACGGATGTGGCATCGTTTTATGGTTATGTGTTTCTTTTGAAGAACACAAATCGAAAACTTTTATAGTTTCGACATAAAATAGACATACAGATCAGCTTTAGTATTATACCATGACGGTAAGACCGTAATGGAAAATACTTAAGCAATAAGTTTCTAATATACATGAAAGAGTAGAGTATTCTTTCAAAGAGGACTCCTCACAGAACACGTCAATTTGACGATGTGTCCGAACCGAGTAACCGAATTTTATTGGACATGATCAGGTTAATCATGAGTCGTTTTGAGCAACCATTTTCTTCAACGGATAAGCATTAGTAGTGCAGAACTTATTTAGAATAAGGTTCCATTAAAATCTGTTTGACAGATTTCATATTAGATATGAACGGGAAAGAAACCGGGTTTCACATTCCTGATAATTTGGGTATGCTAGGCATATGTTTGGATAATACCAAACCAAAACCCAAATTGGATAAATATCAAATTGTAGGGATACCATATGTATTGTAATTATACAACTCACAAGAGAACAATTAGATTGTTGCTAACCATGTGGTTTTCCTAATAGGAATACCGATATGCAGTGGTAAGTGGTAGGCTAGTAAAACTCGATTAAAATCGGAGTAATACTATTTAAGGCACCAATTCCTAATGGAACACAAATAGTTCATCAAGGATGAAACTATACCATTAATTTTCAAATACACAAGAACCGCGGTAGTCGGAGAGAGTCAGAAATCAAACCTGGGTATGGGTTTCTGATCTCACCTCATAAAGATGTATATCTTATTGAGGTATACTAACTGACTACGTATGAGGTAGTGATACAAAGGTATCGACTCCCTTTTATGGCAAAGTGCCATGAGTCCGAAATGGATTCCATGTATAACAACTATGTTTGAATACTAGTTGATGTACCGCAAGGCATTGTGCCTAACAGAAAGGTATCGTTATCAACATTGCGTTCATTACGATTCAACCTTTTACCTGTTACCATAATAAATCTAGTTGGATAAATGCTTGCTAATACTGCATATTTCATTTATGAAATGTGTTTGTTGAACGTCAAAATCGCTTTCCTGAAAAGGAAACCATTTGGAGGATGTTTACAACATCCTGACGATTTTGTCGTATCATAACTAGCAAACTAGGTTTGCAGGTTATCAGATCCATGTTTGGATTGAAGCAAGCATAGGTTCTTGGAATTATCGTTTTGATGTAATCAAAATGGTTTGTGATTTAATTCAAAACGAAATGATTCTTGTGGATATAAGAGGGTTAGTGGGAGTTCATTGACAGTGGTTGTCCTATAAAATTTAATGATAATATATCATTTCTTGTAAATGATATTCCCATAATACAATCTTGAAAGCTGGCTTTCAAGGAAATTCTCCATAGAATTCTTGGGAGTAACAACCTTTATTCTAGGAAAAAAGATCTACTGGGATAGATTTAAGTTGTTAACACTCTCTGAGAAATTGTACATTTAAAAATGTATGCTACCTGGTGTCTCATAAGCTTTGAGCATATGATTCACAAACAGGCCAATCCAAGTGATAGTCACTAGATTAAAGTTAAGAACTTCCATTAGTATCTTAGAGATCTAAGGATGTTATCTTAAACTTTGGAGAATGAGAACTTGAAGTGACTGGGATCACTACTGCAAATTTTCCTAACCGATAAAAGCAGTACTATGCAGTTTGGATAACGGTACAGTGAGCTGGAAATCTTCCAAGTAAGATACTTATACCGAATAAACAACAAACGCGGGTTATTACAGCAGCTGAGGCAGCAATATAAGCCTTCTGGGGTCGTAATAATCTAATTAGATTAGATATAGTTCTTTTAGCAGCTGAACTGGGCTTCAGCGCATGCTAAAGAATTAATGGTCTCATCAAAGATCCAGATAAATACTTCGATATTCATCTGATACGTACGGATCATACATCGTGGCGATGTGATGATCGTATAAATCGCATCAGACGATAATCATGAAAATCCGCTGACAAAATCCTTTTCTCAGCAATTTGAGCAAACCGTACATAGTTCTGGTGTTAGACACTCGAGTGACTGGCTATAAGCCAAGTGGGAGATTGTTGGACAATTATGACCCATAGCGTCACTATTTGTACAGATCCGGTGTTGTTGTACAAATTAACTATGTGACAAAAGAGATTGCACTCTTATCATTTGTGATTAGATCACCAAGATGTATAAATGATGAGAGGTCCCTATGATTTGTTCCTGGACGGAGAATGATATGAGATAATATCAGTCCACGTAGGATAAATCTTTAAATATCCCTAGTCAGAGTATTATCGAGATTGGACATCGATAAATACGTAAAAGACTAGTATTACGCTTGTGCGCGTTGTGAGAGCATAACGTCATAGTTCTCATATATTTGGGTATAGGATACTCATACAAGTGTAATAGGGGGGAGGTTGTGTTTTACCGATGGTATGGAAACAGCTTCGCTCTGGATAGACCCCCCTCGAATTCCATTGGTAGTATGACTATGGTGTCTATGGAAGTCCGAAATCAGGGTAGGTGTATTTGGTCTTAAACTTGAACTTGCGCCGCTAATACTTGCGACAATCAATATACTCTAGGTTGCGGTCGTCCAGGGCTTTAAACAGGTTTTATGTACGCCATACTGGGTATGTTGAGAATCGTAGAGTATTGGGTGTGATGTCAAGACGGAAGTATCACTCCAGTCATTGAGGAGATGATTTTACGTAAGATACGGACTGGTGCTCTTAAATGCTGCAGCTATCGGATATTATGACTAGGTCATGTATAGCCGATTATAGAGACTAGTTACCAGACATCCGACATGTGCTTCGTACGAGGAAGACATAGTTCCAGCCCCACCCTAGCAAACGTGACATCCGATACTGGATCGACATACACACGATACTACGTATACTACGCCTGATATAGATCCTTTATTCCTATAAGGATATTTCCGGAGAATTAGGTAGGCATGGCGTTTTTGCTAGAGAGTCAACCTTGGCTTGGTATCGGTATAAACGTAGTAATTTGGTACTTACATGTTCGGATAGTCCGACGACCGAATTTACTGCCAACATATCCGGGGATCTCATGGGGGCCTTCCCAAGATTCACCCGAGATACGTATTACGCTCACTCTAAAATTATCTGGGATTAATTAGGAAAGATGAGAGAAATAATTGTTGGATAATATGACCCATAGCGTCACTATTTGTACAGATCACGGTGTTGTTGTACAAATTAACTATGTGACAAGGAAATTGCACTCTCATCATTTGTGATTAGATCACCATAAATGTATAATAAATGAAGAGAGGTCCATATGATTAGTTCCTGGATTGAGATGATATGAGACAGTATCAGTCCCCGAAGGATTAATCATTAAATATCCCTAGCCGAAGTATTATCGAGACTGGACATCGATAATGCGGAATAGGCTAGTATTGCACTTGTGCGTGTTGTGAGGGCACAACGGCATAGTTCTCATATATATAAGTATTGGATACTTATGCAAGTGCGATAGGAGGTCGTGTTTCACCGATGGTACGGGAAACAGCTTCGCTCTGGATAGACCCCTCGGAATCCCATTGGTATTATGACTATGTGTCTATGGGAGGCCGAAATCAAGGTAGGTGTGTATAGTCTTAACCTGAGACTTGCATCGCTAATACTGCGATAATCGGTAGACTTTGGTCTTGGTGGTACAGGGCTTTAACCGGTTTTGTGTACACCACTTCTGGGTTTATCAGAGAGTCGTATGTATGGGTGTGTGATGTCAAGACGGAAGTATCACTTCAGTCATATTGGAGATGATGTCACGCAGGATACGGTACTAGTGCTCTTAAGTGTTGCGCAACCAATCGGGATATTGTGACCAGGTCATGTATATCCGATTATAGAGACTATGTTACCAGACATCCGACATGTGCTTCGGACGGGGCAGACACTTATCCAGCCCCAGCCCTAGCACGTGACTATCCGATACTGGGCCGATATACACAATACTACGGTATACTACGCTTGATACAGATCTATATATTCCTGTAAGAATATTTCTGGAGAATTGGGTAGGCATGGCGCTTTGCTAGAAGCCAACCTTGTCTTGTAAATCGATATAAACGTAGTACGAGGTACTTACGTGTTCGGACAGTCCGACGATCGTATTTACTGCCAACATATCCGGAGATCTCATGGGTCGCTTCCTGAAGATTCACCGATGACGTATGACTCGCACTTTGATTAATCTGGGATTAATTAGAAGAGAGAGATATAGAATAATCTGGGATTAATTCGATGAGAGAGAGAATTAATCTGGGATTAATTGCGGAGATATTTTCTCGGATAAAATATTTTAAAGAGAGAGAACGATTAATTTGGAATTAATCGATAAAATTAATATATTCGATATATTAATCGAAATTGGATTTGACGCGGAATTAAAATTAGATTTTAATTCGGGCGAACGAATTAATTTAGAATTAATTCGTTAGCGACGTGAATAGTGAATTCGCTAGGCGTAATCATTTAATTACGACGCGACGGAAATTTGTTAATTTGGAATTAGCGAACCCGAGCCCGAGAGTGATTGCGAGCGCATTCGCATTTCGAATTCGAGCGCGGCACGCGAGTCACATCAAGCGTCAAATCGTTTGTCACATCATGCGTCAAATCAATTGTCACTTTGAGTGATGTGACTTGACAACATGTCACTTTATTAAAGTGATGTGATGTGACTTAAAGTAAAAAGTAGAAATGATGGGTATAAGTTGATTGAAAGCTTTTGCTTTAATTTTTAAATAGAAAAAGTAATGGTTTATTATATTATAAATTTGGAAATATATAAACCTTTTTTTACTTTTTTATTTTCTAACTTATCACTCCTCTCTCACAAATGCAAAGGACATACGGTCCTTTCTCTTTCCCTCCTTTTTTCTCTCTCGGTTTGAAGCCGTTTTCATCTCCTTCTCTGCGTGTTTGTCTGGTTCTGCAGAAGAAATGAGAAGCAAGAATTGAGAGTTGATTTCAAAAACCAAGTGCTAGCACACCATGAGTGATACATAGGTGATAGGGAAGTGATCTTTGAGCATGGAAGCTTGAGCTTGGAAGCTTCAATGGAGTTCTTCAATGGCCGAAAATGGGTGAAGATCAAACGCCCAAACCGAGCAGCCCACTTCAAGGAGAGCTAGTTACCGAGCTCATGGAGGACGAAATGGCTTGTTTTATCTTTGTTGCATCAAAACCGAATTCAATGTGAGTATATTCCGCACCTCCTTTGATGTGTTCATATGCGTTTTTTATGCTTGATTGATGATCTTTGGGACTTGATTTCACTCCTACAATGGTATCAAGAGCTATTGATGCATAAAAACCGAATTAGGGTTTCTTGAGGCAAATTTGGGGCTTTTTGATTTAAGCTTGATTCTGACAAATTGATTGTTTAAGAATGTTGTATATGATCTAATTAGAGTTATATGTAATCAATTTGAAGAAAAATTGATTGGATTGATTTTCCCCAATTTTGCTTATTGTTGGTCAAAACTTTAATTTGGGTAAACTCGAATTTAGGCATGATTTGGTTGAATTGTTTGATGAAGTATGCTTGAATGAGGGTGAATTGAAGTTGTGCATGATCAATTTCAAGAAAATTGGATTAGATCAATTTTCCCCAATTCTTTAGGTTGAACATGTAACTTGAAATTGGGTAAAATGTGTTTGAGCATGTTTTAATTGAATTGGATGTTTAAGTATGCTTAAAACATGTTTTATTGAGATTGTGTGTGATCAATTTCAAGAAAATTGGATTGGATCAATTTTCCCCAAATTGGAGGCATGGCCGAAAATTGCATAACCCTAATGTCTTGGTAATTTTTGTTTTGTTTGATCATTGGATGACTTAAAACAATTGTTAATGTTGTTTTGAAGTTCAATTGGATTGAATTTTGATTTGGAACATTTTTCCCCTTTTAAAGTGGCTTGGCCGAATCTTAATGGACATGAAATTCATTGTGATTTTTTGTTTTAATTCATTGGATGAATTGAATTGATTTGGGAAATTATGATTGTGGACTCAATTAGATTGAAACCGAATCGAATTGAAAAACCCCTAATTTGCCGAGACTTGAAAGCATGTAATTGGGGTTTGATTTTAATTGAATTGTGTTGGACACTATTTGGTTGTTAAAGTGCATGATTAATTAGGCTAATTGATGTTTTAGAAATGTTAATTGGGTAATTGATTGTGTATTACACTTAGGTTAATTAATTGTGAAATTTGGAATTTCATAAGTTAATTAATTTGGGCTTGATTTTGGAAATTGGGCTTGTTAGGTTGTAATTGGGCTTTTGGGCTTTGTTGTAACAAAGTTGGGTTTAGGCAAAATTGGTTGAATCCAATTAGGCCCAAAACCGAATCCAAAAGGTCCAATTATGACTTAATGGACCTTAATTATTTAATTGGGCCTAATGGGCCAAAATTAATTAAAGGCTTATGGGGTAACTCCCGGATTGGATTTTGGTTGTTCGGTTTGACCCGAGTTGACCAAAAGTCCACGCCTATAGAAATTAATTAAAAGCCCATTGGACTTTAATTAAATAAAACATTAGATGTTTATCGGGCTTTGAGACCCGTTGCGATTAAATTTGGAATTTAAGTCGTAAATGTTCGTTAATAAAAGTGTACATTTATTTGGAATTAAATAGTGAATTAGAATTAAATGCGTATTAAATTGGATTTAATTATGTAGTTTAATTTAATTCAGAATTCGTACTTTGAGTACTTATTCGCAAAACGAGTTTGACTCGAGCAAAAATCAAATATTTGTTTGAACATTGGATGATCACTAATAATCAAGATTAATTAATTTGATTGATTGATTGATAACATGCTTGTATGAATACATGGTTGTGATGTTTGAATAATGTATATCGGATGGATATTAGTCGGGTTGGGCGATTTTGGAAATTGTAATAAATTTGATTTATTAAATTGGACTTGCATGTCCAGCCTTATCTCCTATTTCTTTGTATTCTCTCTCTCACCTATTCCCCTCCATGTAAAAGAGGTTTCTTTAGAAGTGTAGTGTAACGGGTAGAAGAAATATTAGTGCTAGCGGGAGAGAGAAAGTGAGAGATTTGATCTAGGATCAATGTAAAATATCCATCCGCATATCATTATTATTTTATTTCATACTCGCTTTATTATGTGTTTAGAATGCATGCTTAAGGGTGTATGATGATGAGACCTTAATAAAGATAATTAAATTGGTAGCCAATTTGCACGCGAAAAACCCTCGTTAAATATCATGTGTTTTTCCTTCCATTGAGTGATTCTTACTCAAGATCCGAGATTGGCATGGGTTGTTGGCCAAAGTCAAGCCCTTGTCCGTCAAAGATGTGTTTTAATCACGAGGCTTTGTTCCATATCGGTGTCGTGTCCAAGTTGTGGTTTTTTGGCCAAAGTCAAGACCATTTCTTGTCCATTGACATTGATTACGAAGCTTCCATGTCAATGGGTCCGCGCTTGACTGGGATCACTAGGTTTGTTGTGCCAAAGCCAAGGCCTAGTTGATTCAGAGGAAAAAGGTTAGGGTATACATTCGATGTATAGGCATATATAAGATATATGTTTGGGACTTGGATGTCCACCTACTGGATCTAGGAGTTGGATGAGATCCAATTGATCTTCGAGATCTACCTAGTTAATTATCATACAATTTGTTGGCCAAAGTCAAGATTGTGTGATATTTAATGGGATCCTAGCCCACTAGGAACACACGGTTTCCCGAGTACTCGACAGAGGGTTAGAGGCTCGACGAAAAATAGTGGGAGGCAAGAATTGAATTTGCAATACTCGTTCAATTACTCGCCATAAACGCGTTCAATTTAAATTATTTCGTCATTAGATTAATATTTAAATTGTTATTTTAATAAACAGTTGGACTGTATTATACTTGATTATATATAATTGGATTATATTAATCAATATATTTGAATTAATTAATTTCAGTTTACAGTTGATTTTATAATTGGATTATAGTAATCAATGTAATTGAGGTTAATTATTTGGATTATATTTGATTATATAGTTGGACTATTATAATCATTATAATATATAAAGTACCACTAATCGTTGATTAAATAGTTGGACTATTGTAATCAAGATAAAATTGAAAAGTTGGATATTTAAAATATAATCTAGGATTAAAATATTTTAAATGATTTAATTTTCAAATTGGGAATAAATAATAGGTTTTATTTGATAAAATAACTCATTATACCTTAAGCCCAAATTAAGCAAGATAAGTAGAGCATAAAATCTTTGGAAGATTTTTGTGATGATGACTTTAATGCTTAATTTAATATACTTGTCATAAATCTAATTTTGGATTTAAGAAGTATTAAAATTGCAATTTATAATTCTTGGAGAATTAATTGACTATTCATGTAAAGTCAAAGTTTGCAATTGGGCATGTAGCATGAGGTGCACATTCCTTTCAATATTCTAAAAACCCAAGGCTTGGCCTAAGGTTCCTAAAATATTGAAAAGGATAGTTGACATATCCCAAAGTGACTACCATTTGGATATGGCAGACACGAAGGAATTAAAGAAAGAGCAAGGCTCTTACATTGAAAATGTTTGTCTTAGTTATGTTCACAGCTAGTATTGAAATTAGTTTTTAAATACTTAGTGTGGTACATAAAATATATGTATTGATATTCAGAATCTGTTTTGAGCAGGATACTGACTTCAAGTTGAGATTGCTCTGTGAATCGGAAACGGGACTAAAGTCGCTGTTTCGACCGTAGATACCTAAGTTTAGGAACTACCCTTCGGGTGTGTACTTAAATTAGGAACTGTTATAGTGTAACTAGTTTGACTAGAGACATTATCTCTATATCAGTGTTTATATCCGTTGGATAAACCTTTATATTCTAGAACACTAAAGTGTTTTATTATATAAAGATGATACTGAGATAAATACATTAGATGTAAATAACAGAAATTATATTTTGAATAAAATAAAATCTCAAACATATAAATTGACAAATAAATAGCTCAAATTGATTTGATCAATAGAGACTTATTTGTGGCATTGTTGTCTAGGACACAATTTAATTAGACTCGTATATCCACACTTTTGAAGAGTGGGTACTAGGACTGATTTGACTATTCAAATAAGGTCTGTGAATCTAGTTTATTAGGTAAAGTACCTAAAATATAATTTACTTGGTAATAGTAAAAGGGCCACCGATCTGTTTGCCCTATTCATGTGAAGTTTGTGGGCCCATATCTAGCTAGGCTAGATGTGAACATGAATATTTCGTGACCTTAACGGATGTGGCATCACGTTATGGTTATGTGTTTCTTTTGAAGAACACAAATCAGAAACTTTTACAGTTTCGACACGAAATAGACAAACAGATCGGCTATAGTATTATACCGTCACGGTAAGACCGTAATGGAAAATACTTAAGCAATAAGTTTCATATATACATGAAAGAGTATAGTATTCTTTCATATGAGGACTCCTCCCGAGACACTTCAGTTAGACGGTGTGTCCAAACGGATTAACCGAATAATGTTAGACATGATAAGGCTAATCACGAGTCACTCTGAGCTACTATTTCCTTCAATAGGATATGTACAAACAGTGCAAAACTTATTTAGAATAAGGTTCCATATAAATCTGTTTGACAGATATCATATAGGATATGAACGGGAAAGAAACCAGGTTTCTCATTCCTGACTATTTAGGATGCTAGGCATATGTTTGGATAATCCCAAACTAAGACCTAAATTGGATAAGTGCCAATGGGTTATCCTAAGGGAAACCATAAGTATAGTACTTATAAATCTCACATGAGAACAATGTGATTGTTGCTCACCATGCGGTTTTCCTGAGAGGAATACCTATATATGCAGTGGTCAGTGGGAGGATAGTGGTACTCGATGAAAATCGGAGTAATACTGTTCAAGGCACAAGGTCCGTAATGGAACACAAATAGTTCATCAATGATGAATCTATACCATGAATCTTCAAATACACAAGAAACCGCGTAGATCAAGAGAGTCAGAAAACAACCTGGGGTATGGGTTTCTGATCTCACCTCATAAAGATGTTAATCTTTTAAGGTACCCAACTGATTACGTATGAGGTAGTGATACAAGGTATCGACTCCCTATTATGGCAAAGTGCCATGAGTCCGGAATGGATTCCATGTTTAACAACTATTTTGGATACTAGTTGTTGTACCACAAGGCATTGTGCCTATGGTACATTAAACGTCTTCAAGGAAGACATACATGGAAGGCAACATACCAACGTACAAAGCAGGGCTTTTGACGGAAAGGTATCGTTATCAACATTGTGTTAATAACGGTTCAACCTTTTACCTGTTGCCATGGTAAATCCATTTTGAAGATGCTTGTTGATAACTGCATATTTCATTTATGAAATGTGTCAGTTGCAGATCAAATCGCTTTCCTGAAAAGGAAACCTTTTGGAGGATGCTTTCAACATCCTGACGATTTTGTATAACCGACAAACAAGGTTTGCGGGTTATTCGATCCATGTTTGGATTGAAGCAAGCATAAGGTTCTTGGAATTGACGTTTTGAAATAATCATAATGGTTTATGATTTGACTCAAAACGAAATAATTCTTGTGTATATAAGGAGGTTAGTGGGAGTGCACTGACATGAATGTCATGTAAAATAATGATAATATGTCGCTTCTTGACAATGAAATTCCCATAAAACAATCGGTGAAAGCTTGGCTTTCATAAGAAATTCTCCGTAGAATTCTGGGGAGTAACAACCTTTATTCAAGGAATAAAGATCTACTGGGCTAGATTTGGAGTTGGTAACACTCTCTGAGAAATTGTACATTTAAAATGTACTTGTATTGGTGTCTCATACGCTTTGAGCATATGGAGTCACAATCGGGTCAATCCAAGTGATAGTCACTGGATTGAAGATTAAAGAACATTGTTAGTATCTGAGAGAACTAAAGATGTTGTCTTAAACTATGGAGATGGAGAACTTGAAGTGACTGGGATCACTGCTGCAAGTTTCCAAACCGGTAAATACTGCGGTACTATAAAGTTTGAACACTGGGACAGTGAGCTGAAATCTTCCGAGCAAGATAACTGTTGCCGAATTAACAACAAATGTGGATTATTGCTGCAGCTGAGGCAGCAATAGAAGCCATTTGGATCGATAATAAATCTAATTAGATTAGATATAGTTCTGTTAGCAGCTGAGCTAGGCGTCAGCACAGGCTAAAGAATTAAAGGTCTCATCGACGATCCAGATATATACTTCTATATCATCTGATTCGTTCGGATCATACATCGTGGCGATGTGATGATCGTGTAAATCGCGTCAGATGATAATTAAGCAAATCCGCTGACGAAAACCTTTCCTCAGTGATTTGAGCGAATTGTACATAGTTCGGGTGTTAGACACTCGAGTGACTGGCTATGTGCCAAGTGGGAGATTGTTGGATAATATGACCCATAACGTCACTATTTGTACAGATCACGGTGTTGTTGTACAAATTAACTATGTGACAAGGAAATTGCACTCTCATCAATTGCTATTAAATCACTATAAATATATATAAATGAAGAGAGGTCCATATGATTAGTTCCTGGATTGAGATGATATGAGACAGTATCAATCCCCGAAGGATTAATCATTAAATATCCCTAGCCGAAGTATTATCGAGACTGGACATCGATAATGCGGAATAGGCTAGTATTGCACTTGTGCGTGTTGTGAGGGGCACAACGGCATAGTTCTCATATATATAAGTATTGGATACTTATGCAAGTGCGATAGGAGTCGTGTTTCACCGATGGTACGGGAAACAGCTTCGCTCTGGATAGACCTTTCGGAATCCCATTGGTATTATAACTATGTGTCTATGGGAGGCCGAAATCAAGGTAGGTGTGTATAGTCTTAACCTGAGACTTGCATAGCTAATACTTGCGATAATCGGTAGACTTTGGTCTTGGTGGTACAGGGCTTTAACCGGTTTTGTGTACACCACTTCTGGGTTTATCAGAGAGTCGTAGTGTATTGGGTGTGATGTCAAGACGGAAGTATCACTTCAGTTATATTGGAGATGATGTCACGCAGGATACGGTACTAGTGCTCTTAAGTGTTGCGCAACCAATCGGATATTGTGACCAGGTCATAAATATTCGATTATAGAGACTATGTTACCAGACATCCGACATGTGCTTCGGACGGGGCACACACTTATCCAGCCCCAGCCCTAGCACGTGACTATCCGATACTGGGCCAATATACACAATACTACGGTATACTACGCTTGATACATATCTATATATTCCTGTAAGAATATTTCTGGAGAATTGGGTAGGCATGGCGCTTTGCTAGAAGCCAACCTTGTCTTGTAAATCGATATAATGTAGTACGAGGTACTTACGTGTTCGGACAGTCCGACGATCGTATTTACTGCCAACATATCCGGAGATCTCATGGGTCGGTTCCTGAAGATTCACCGATGACGTATGACTCGCACTTTGATTAATCTGGGATTAATTAGAAGAGAGAGATATAATTAATCTGGGATTAATTCGATGAGAGAGAGAATTATCTGGGATTAATTACGGAGATATTTTATCTCGGATAAAATATCGTTAAGAGAGAGAACGATTAATTTGGAATTAATCGGTAAAATAATATATTCGATATATTAATCGAAATTGGATTTTGACGCGGAATTAAAATTAGATTTTAATTCGGGCGAACGAATTAATTTAGAATTAATTCGTTAGCGACGTGAATAGTGAATTCGCTAGGCGTAATCATTTAATTACGACGTGACGGAAAATTCGTTAATTTGGAATTAGCGAACCCGAGCCCGAGAGTGATTGCGAGCGCATTCGCATTTCGAATTCGAGCGGCGCACGCGAGTCACATCAAGCGTCAAATCGTTTGTCACATCATGCGTCAAATCAATTGTCACTTTGAGTGATGTGACTTGACAACATGTCACTTTATTAAAGTGATGTGATGTGACATAAAGTAAAAAGTAGAAATGATGGGTAATAAGTTGATTGAAAGCTTTTGTTTTAATTTTAAATAGAAAAAGTAAATGGTTTATTATATATAATTTTGGAAATTATATAAACCTTTTTTACATTTTTTATTTTCTAACTTATCACTCTCTCTCTCACATGCAAAGGACATACAGTCCTTTCTCTTTCCCTCATTTTCTCTCTCGGCTTGAAGCCGTTTTCATCTCCTTCTCTATCGTTTTTTCTGGTTCTGCCGAGAAGTAATGAGAAGCAAGAATTGATTTTTGTTTCCAAACCAAGTGCTAGCACACCATGAGTGATACATAGGTGATAGGGAAGGGATTCTTTGAGCATGGAAGCTTGAAGCTTGGAGCTTCAATGAAGTCTTCAATGGCCGAAAATGGTGGAGATCAAAACGCCCAAAACCGAGCAGCCCACTGTCAAGGAGAGCTACTGCCGAGCTCAATGGAGGACGAAAATGGCTTGTGTTCTTCTTTGCATCAAAACCGAATTCAATGTGAGTATATTCCGCACCTCCTTTGATGTGTTCATATGCGTTTTTTATGCTTGATTGATGATCTTTGGGACTTGATTTAACTCTAACATTAATCTGTGATTAATTAAGGAGATATTTTATCTAGGATAAAATATCATTAAAGAGAGATAACGATTAATTTGGAATTAATCGAGAAATTAATATATTTGATATATTAAACGAAATTGGATTTCGACGCGAAATTTAAAATTAGATTTTAATTCGGACGAACGAATTAATTTAGAATTAATTCGTTAGCGACGTGAATAGTAATTTCGCTAGGCGTAATCATTTAATTACGACGCGACGGAAAATTCGTTAATTTAGAATTAGCGAACCCGAGCCCGAGATTATTTGCGAGCGCATTCGTATTTCGATTTCGAGTTCGGCAAGTCAAATCAAGCGTCAAATCGCTTGTCCCATCAAGCGTCAAATCACAAGTCACTTTGAGTGATGTGATACGACAAGTTGATGGATTGAGTGATGTGGGTGGTTGGAGGCTTTAAATGGTTTGACTTTTTAAAGCCAAATTCACATGAGATGCATATGAAATTAAAATGAGTGTATATAATACACAAATTTGGAACCAACCAAATTAATCTCTCTCATTTTTTTTCTCTTTCTTGCTTACGCCCATGGAGGCAAAATGCTCACTACATTTTCTTCAAAATGTCGTGAGTTTGGGAGGCTTGTAATGGGATTTTGTGGCAAAATCTCAAGTGCTATCACACTTACGAGACATGTGAAGGTGATAGGGAAGCTTACATTACAATGAGAGCGGTAAGGTCACCAGTATAAGGACCGATATGACGGTCTAGGGTTCCATTGGATACTAACGGCTATATCACCGTTGAACAAGTATACGTTAAGTTGGTATGCTAACCGGTATGAGGATCGGTATGGTTCGTGCCGGTTCCAGTATGTGTACACAAGGAAGAGCTTGACCAGTATGGTCACGGATAAGTAGACCAGTTAGGTCATGCCGGTTCCAGTAAGAGAACTAGTCGTTGGGCTCACCGGTATGAGACCGGTATGGAGACTGGTTTGGTTTATGCCGGTTCCAGTAGCCATGCATTCTATAGGTTTACCGATTTGGTGGCCAGTATGTGGACCGGTAAGGTCCGTGCCGGTTCCAGTGAGCATGTAATCCTCAGCATCTCACCGATATGGACACTGGTAAGAGACCGGTATGCAAGTCTTAGTACCAAAAATACAGATATGAAGATTTTAATGCATTTTGTACATGAACCTAAAGCATCTAAGTGAATGTGCATGATCCCTATGAGTTTAAGCACTTGAATACTACATTTCACATTACAATGAGAACCCTAAGCTAAAACTTTACAATATAATCTTCAATTTACCGCAAGTCTTCACATTCTTGCTCTTCACCATATATGCTTCGACATCTTTTGTATTACTTCATATTTGTGCGTCAAAGACTTTATTCTCGTTGCATCATCAAAATCTAATTACGCGACCAAGCCCCCATCAACCTCCCATTTTTTATGATGGAAACCTCTTAAAACTTGTTTAGACTTGTGAGCTTCTAGGAGTCCAAAAGGGGGCGATTTTGCTCCCCCTCAATATAAGCTCCCCTTCAATGTGTGATTGTCTTCAAGATAGCTCTATAAGACTTGAAAAATACATTAGTATAGTTACTCCCCTTTAAACCAAGGGTGAGGGTAAAACAAGTTTTAATCTCATTCTAAGGATTTCTCCCCCTTGACATTATCAAAAAGTAGAGAAGCAAAATTTAAGTGCTAAATGAGATACCAATAACATATGTGCATTAAATAAAAATACCAAAATTTTAAAATTTGCACATTTGGCATTTCCCATGTTTTTGCCATTCAATTTTAAAATCATGCATAGTGTGTTTCTAAATTTTTTTACTAATGATACCAATTTTTTAAAATGATTTCACTTGACTAAGTATCATCTTAAGCATAATTTCTCCAAAAAAAAATAGATACCAATTAAAAATTAACTCAATACATTTCATGATACCAATTTGTTAAATATCTAAAATCCATGCTTTTCATTATACCAACGGAAATTTATGTCAATATGCGTATACTTTATAATTCAATCATGCTACATGACAATTTTTTTTAATGCAAATCAACTAAGTATTCACATACAATAAATTTAACTCAATAAATTCAATGTGATACCAATTGATATGAAAAGGGGTTTAAATGCATGATTTAGGCATTTGATGATATAAAATGAACAATTGATGCCAATATAAAGTTAAATACATTGCCTAACCACTTTGTATGCTTCAAAAAAAATATTAACCAATTTGAAATACGCATACATATATGATTTAGAGGGAACGATACCAATGTTTCCGTGAATACGGATTTTACCTTTACCATTACGAATCCTCATCTTTTTGAGCCTTTCGGATCAATTTTGCAATTCTCTTTAAAGATCCATTCCCAAATCTCCCCTTAAATTTATCAATTATATTTTGGTACCCAAACTTTCTAGGGTCAATTGGTATTAATTTTGATTCCATGAGGAATCCATGCATTCTTAATCACATTCTTGTACATACATTCAAAAATTTTATGTCCCTTTTTATTCCATGCATGACATGTGACATTTTCATTTATAACATTCTTAGCATTAGAATCAGTTGCCTTAACAAAATAATTTTAAAAATTTTTTCTCTTAATGTAAGGCCTATATCCTAATCCTTCTCTTTTAAATGTACATTTTTGGGATCCAATAAGCATATTAAAATTTTTATGTCCCAATGTGAATTTAGTAAGTATGTTTTGCAAATCTATAATCTTTGTGTTTAATAAGACATTTTCATTGAAAATCGATTCACATTCAAATGTTTTAGAGCTAGATGGCATATTAGATATGGCATTTTCAGGTTCTAGCTTTTTCAATTTTAAACATGTATTTTCATCATTTAAGCATGTAATTTCTTTTTCATGTTTGACCTTTAAGCATATCATATCATTATCTAAAACATGAATTTTATCCATACAAGATGCATGATCATTTTTAAGTGTAGCATGCTTATTTTTGATCAATTTTAATTTCTTTTTAAGCACATCACACAATTCTTGCAAGCATTAAATTCATTAAGTAAATCATTATAATTTTGAGAATTGTGTACCTCTCTTCTTCTTTTTCCTCTTCTTCTTTTTTGCTTTCAAAGAAGAAATCCACATCCTCGATGGCCATGGATGGTATATTTTTTTTTTTTGGCTTGTTCCTCTTCCTTCTCGGATGAGCTAGAATCGCTATCACTCTAAGTTGAAGTAGCTTTCATTGCCTTTTTCTTTGATTTTCCTTTCATTTTCTTCAATGGACAACCATAGCTATATCCGATTTGTTGCATTCATAACACATAATTTTCTTATTCTTTCGCGGCCATTTTTCTTCTTTCTCTTCATTCGTTTTTGATTTTCCATTAAGCTTTACAAATTTGAGGATCTTCCTAACTTTGTTGGTTATTATTTCCAACTCAACATCACTATCATCTTCTTCATTTGAGCTTGAATCATCCATTTTTCTTGCTTTCAATGTAATATTTTTCCTTGTTATATTTTCATCTTCCTCATTTTTATCCATCTTGATTTCCATTTCGTATTCAAGCAATTTATCGACTAAATCGTCCATCTTCAAGGTGTTCATGTCGTTTGCTTCTTTGATGGAGGTGGTGTAGCTTCTAAATTCCTTCAGGAGTGATCTGAAGATTTTCTTTACTTGGTAGGTTGGCCTAATTACCTTTCCTAAAGCGGCCAAATGATTGATGATAGTGAAACTCGAAAGCATATGATCAATTTCTTCTATGGATTCCATCTTGAAATTGTCCAATTCACACATATATCGGTTGATATTTGATTCATTCACTTGCCTTGTGCCCTCGTTGATCATTTCCAAAGACTTCCAAAAATCATATGTGTTTCCACATTCTGAAAGCTTGCTTACTTGATCCCGATCAATGGCATATAGAAGTTGGTTGAGTGCCTTAGCATTTTGTAAGGCTAGTTTTACATCCTTACTATCCCATTCTAAACTCGATTTTGGAATATCAACCCTATTAATATCCTTCTTCATTGGCACTTTTTCACCTTGTGTAATCACCAAATAGGATTATGGATCAACGAAAATTAGATAATTCAACATCCTCATTTTCCAATAATTATAGGTTTTTCTGGTGTAAAACGGAGGTCTAGTTGTTGAAAATCCTTCGGCAAGATTTGATGAGTTGATTGTAGAGGCCATGTTCTATTCTTAGAGGTTAAGTCTTATAGAGAATACGTTGCTCTGATACCAACTGAAAGTGCCCTACAAGCAATAACGATAAAACAATCTTTATACCCAAGAGGGGGTGAATTGGGTTATCGCCTTAAATGCAGAATTATAAAATCTTTGCCGATTTTTAGCTTTTATTACTAAGTGGACACTTAGACTCATTTTCTCTATTACAGTTAATATAAATATAAATTAACTTGTAAGAAGTAAAAGCTTAGGGATAGAGAAATACGACATCGAGATTTATAGTGGTTCAGCCAAATATGCCTACGTCCACTCCCCCAAGCCTCGCTTGAAGATTTCCACTAATCTCGAGTTTTCGTGGTTCACCCATAACCTAGAGTTTTCCATAAAGGGCTACTCCGAACCTTTTACAACTATCCAAATAATAAGATTTCTCAACTACAAGTGTTTTTGTATAAGAAGATTTAAAACACACTTGGACAATCACAAATATAAAGAAGATTGAGTGAGTTACAAATCCAAGTATTCTAAGCTCACTCCTAAATGATATGAAGGTGAGTGTGTGAGCTTGAGAGTGTTTGATTATGAAGGTGTAATAGCTCTCTTGTTTTTGCTTTAGAGAATATATGTGAAGATGTGTATCAAGTCTCTAGCCAAGGAAAATGAGTTGGGGTTAATTTATATAGAAAATAAAGACCAGTTGCAACTTTATACTGAGACCGATAAGGTCATTGGTATAAGGACCGATATGCCGGTCTGGGGTTCCAACAGATACTAACGGCTATATTATCGTTGAACGAGTATATATTAGGCTGGTATACTAACCGGTATGAGGACCGTACTGGTTCCAGTATGTGTACACAATGAAGAGCTTGACTGGTATGGTCACCGGTATGTAGATCGGTTTAGGTCATTCCGTTTCCACTAAGGGAACTAGCCGTTGGGCTCACCGGTATGAGATCGGTTCCAATAGCCATGCATTCTATAGGTTCACCAATTTAGTGACTGGTATGTGGATCGATAAGATCCGTGCCGGTTCCAGTGAGCATGTAATCATCAGCATCTCACCAGTATGGACACTAGTAAGAGATCGATATGTCTATCTCAGTACCAAAAATGCAAATATGAAGATTTTAATGAATTTTGTACATGAACGTAATGCATCTAAGTGAATGTGCATAATTCTATGAGTTTAGGCACTTGAATATTACAATTCACATTACAATGAGAACCCTAAGCTAAGACTTCACAATATAATCTTTAATTTACCGCAAGTCTTCATATTCTCGCTCTTCACCACATATGCTTCGACATTTTTTTGTATTATTTCGTAGTTGTGCGTTGAAGACTTCATTCTCGTTGCATCATCAAAATCCAATTATGTGACCAAGTCGCCAACAAGAATGACAGGGCTATCTAATTTCTTTTAGTTGCTGCCAATAAGAGAGATGTATATGGGTGTGCAAATTAGCCATACCATAAAGACTAAAATGATGAAGAAGAAATTTTCAAATCAATTTACGTTCTGCTATGCGATGTGATTTCCCTTAAAGAATTTGTGCAAAAATCCTTACAAAATCCCCTATGTTGGGTGGTTATACTTAAATATTTTTGATAAAAAAAATTAAAAACATAAAGGAAGCAAACATAAGGGAGAAACACATTAGGAACTTGGGGGGGGGGGGGGCTTTTTTCTTGTTTTCAATAAAAGGTTTTTGCTCATTTTTTAATTTTTTTTTTAAAAAAAAAAAATTAGTTAATTTCCTTACTTTTATACACATATCATTATTGTTCATTAACATATTGTACAATTATTTATATTTAGAAAAGTACAAAGGAGAAAAAGAGAGTACATATTTTTTTTCCAAAATACATATGAGTGTGAAAAGTGTTGTGCTAATATCATTTTGTTACTTTTGAATGAGAAACTCTCAAAAATAACCCCTAAGCCAACTTCAAATTTTTTGGCCATGGCCACTAATTTTTAATTAATTATTTTTTGGAATTAAATTCCATTATAGCAAATATCTAACTATATATTTTGAAACGAAATTTTAAAAAATTATTTATTCAAATCTTTGATTTCAAGATAAAATAAATTATCAAATTAATTTAATTAACAAAAATTTAAATTCTTTAAATTTTAAATATGATTATCTCATAATCATGTACAGTGAAAACTTTATAATAAATAATTTTGTTAGAAAAGAAAATCACCTTAGGACGAACGAGTTCATTAGGGACGAAAAGGAAAGATGTGCCAAAGGACAAAAAACAATCAAGACGATGAAGAGAAAAGCAACTGAAGGACGACAAAGGGAATGACGATTACCATGAGAACAGACACGTGGCAATTAATCCCACGATCTAGCGGTTGGGTAGTAACTCCCCACGGTCTAGCAATTATAGTACACAACTCCGCAGTTGAATGCACGATCCAGCGGTTACGTGTAAGCATGAAACATAGGGAATGAAATGGGACCGCTCAAGTGGTTGATAAGGCTATCCATTATAAAAGGCCCAAGTGTTGAAAGAGGAAAAAAATGAAGACTTATCAGGAGTAATTATTTTAATTTCCTAGCTTAGAATTATAATTTGTGTGCTTATGCCAATTGGAGACGTGTTCATTGAATTGAACACCCTTTGTTGGGACTGTGTCTCAGAAGTTTTGGACCTTACATGCTCATTGACGAAAAATTATGCAAATAATTTTTTTGCGACCACAGTGGGAGACTTGGTGTAAAAGTTAAAGATGTCTCCGAAAAGAAATACTCAGACTGGCTCAAGTATAGAGGATGGGGGATTAGAGCAAACCAACCAACCCCATGTCCCAATGGTAGTAGGCCAGTTTGAGGGTCTAGCAGAAGCAAGTCGGTATGACACTATATGAGAGTTCAGCCCTAACATTATTCGTGTCTTGTTCAGTGAATTCACCCAGGATGTTTTCGAATAGGTTAGGCTTCAAAACGCTCACAACTTAGATAAATTTACCTCGGCTAGTAATTAACGTTATGAAAACATGGCCAAATATTTGGGCTCATTAAATGAGCTAATGCCCAAATATGTGAATGGGGGACAGCCCCACCATAGACCATACCTCCTCATGTACCAAGTAGTCAGAAGGCTGGTCCAAGCAATGGTCATTTACAATGGACTATTGCCCCTACAATACCCCAATGAGGAATGAATCTTAGAGGTATTGGCCCATATTTAAGAACAAATATGGTACAACATTAAGTAGTGTTGCCTTAAGGTTTACAAGGGCAGAGTCACGACCATGTCCCGGTTGTGAGAGGACCACAACCGCCCCTGTAGGAGTGCCATTCAATGGCAATGACAAGTTAATAGAACAAATGATCGAGATTCTTCAGAAACAATTCGATTTAGGGGTGAAGCCAATTTGACCAAGATATCAAAAACCGTATCAGGAGTGGATTGATCTAGCATACCCATGGCCTAGGAATTACAAAATACTAGAATTTTCTCTGTTTACAGAGTCTGGTGAAATTTCCACAATAAAACACATAGGGTGATTTACCTTTCAGTGTGGGGAGACGAATGATTTTCATAAGCTGAGATTATTTCACGGCTCATTATTAGGAGTAGTATTTTCCAGGTATATCAACGTGCCACCCAATTCAGTGGAGAATTGGCACTAAATGGAGCATTTATTCCATGCACAATTCTACAAAACTGAATCTGAAGTAACTCTGGCCGATTTGGAAAATTTGAAACAGTTGCCAAGAGAATGGGCTGAAATGTTCTTACAAAGATTCAAAGTGGCTAGAGGCCGATGCTTTGTGCCTTTACTTGGAAAGGAGTTCATAAAAATTGCTCAAAGCTGTCTTAGTTTTTATTTGAAAAAGAATTTCAGGATAGAGAGTTCTGGGACCTCCCCCAAATCACCACTAATATAGTGCGATATGAACGATTACTGAAGGAGGAAGAACAAATGAAGAACGCTAGTAAAAAAACCTATTATAGGAACATTAACTATGAAATAGGTGAAATGAACATTGAATCAGCTGACTTATGGTTAGCTGAATTAGTTAAAAGGAGGTCGTACGTCTGCAAGACGTGAGCTGAACCATATATGAAAATAGAAAGTGATAAAAAGAGTAGAAATTTCTCTTTTGCCATCACTAAGGTTGACGCCATATTTGATCAATTATATAAAGATAAGCATATTAGGTTGAGAGATCACCACAAGTTTCTATGCCCAGAACAAATCAGTGACAAAAAATATTGTAAGTGGCATAATGTGTGGTCTCATTCTACTAATATTTGTCTTGTTTTTCAGAATGTGTTATAGGACACCAAAGAATCTGGATGAATAACATTTGAGAAAAGATGACAGTGGATGAAAACCCTTTTCCAAAGCCGTTAGAATTGAATATGATCAACTCTGACCTCACTAAAATGAATATGCCAAAGTTCAAGTTGGTTCTAAACGAGAATCAGAGCGGTCATCACTCTAGCGCTCTTGAAAGGATCGAAGCACCTCAAGCACGAAGGGGTCCACAAAATTTATCCGTACATTGCCAGAACAGTATAGAGTGGATAAAAGAACTAGAAGATACTTGTGAGAGGCCCATGAAGAAGAAGTAAGTAGCATGGCAGCCGAGAACCTTCGCACCAAGGTTCTATGGAGAACATTCAAACTTCGTCTAAAATGTTAGGACATTTAAGTTGAAAATTTATCAGCCCAATGTGTGGCATTCATACCTCCGGCCAAGGAAGAGCTATCCTCTTGTGGATGAGATGACGAGGACATAAGTGAGGCGGCATCAGAGGAATTACAGTCGTATAATGTGTCAGCGATAAGAATCGAAAACTACTACACTAGCCATGATCTTTTAACCACTGCCCCCACAAGAAAATTGCCCACTGACGTTAAGGATAACGGTGGCAAGGAAAGAGTCGACATAAGTTGTAAATAATGTACTAAATTTGATCGACGAAAGAAACATGATGAGACAGATGATGATGAACCACCCATTGTAATTCAATTTGGCAGCATGGCCCATTGTCACCATTCATTACATGTTGTCTGACAAGTTCAATGGGGCGATAATGGGACCATTGGGAGGAGTGAGGACGTCAATGATGCAATGAGATAGAATTCGCAACACTTTCCGTAAATGAAAAAAGAGTCTCAGACGAAGAAATGACCGATGTGGAGGAAGAAATAGATATCAGAATTGAAGCACGAAGACGAACAACACAAAATTGGCTTCTCAGAGAATTATACGAAGCCAAAAACCCTGTAGTAAGGACTTTAGGAGAATACTTGGGGTGATCCCTATATTTCGTGTTATACGGAAAGCCGAAAATAAGACGGGTGGTAACCACAACACAAAAACAAAGGATAATCACCAATAATGCCCCCCGTGATAAGCCGATCATCTTGCCAACTTTCGAATGGAACGAGAAGGAAGAATCACCTCAAGTAAATCCAAGTAATGAGCAAGCAATGGAAATAGGAATATCAGAGAAGGTGATGTTTCCAAGACCACCATAGCAGATGACAAAACATCTCCAACTGATGTATGTAAAAGCAAGGGAAAATGGAATACCCGTCACCAAGGTGTCAATTGACAATAGAGCGGACATCAACGATATTCCAATTAAGATGTTAGGGCGATTAGCAAAATCAGAGGATGATCTTATCCCTACAGAAGTAGTGCTTACCAGTTTTAATGGAAGAGCAACGACAGCCAAATGAGTCATCCCATTGAATCTACAGGTGGGGAGCACTACTAAGATAGTAGTATTTTTTTGTTATAGGCGGACCAACCACATATAACATGCTCATGGGATGAGATTGGATCCACGGTAGTCGATGTATTCCTTCATCCCTTTATCAATGTCTAATTTTTAGAATCAAAAAGATGAAGTAAAAGTAGTACACGCCGATAATAGGCATTTCACAGTAGATTCAAATTCAGCTGAATATTTTATATATGAAAGAAATTGCGGGACAGCTAGAGTACTGAATAAAATAGGGAATTCGGCCATAGTGGCAAAAAATGATGTGTTGTACACCGCAGATTTGTTAAATGACTTGTTCGCACAAATAAGGCCAATTATAATGGCTTTTGAGAGGCCAACATCTGGCCATGAAACCAGCAGTTCAAATGAAGAAGAACGAACATGCTAAGGAACAAGTCGCGCTTGCGGCTACTAGAGCCAACTTAATAGCTTATATAATTTCGGCCTTAAAGTATAAATTAATAATGCTTTAGACAGAAGATATAATAAGAGAGGCATATGTGGTAGATTGTTTGAAGGAAGGAAATGAATAGGATGAGCAACCAAATGAGGAAGAAGAATACGCTCTAAATGGACATCATAAAACAAGCATTACAAAGTTGCAGGACTTTTTGGAAGAAGTGAACTGGGAGAAAGAACAATAAGCACAACACTTATATCAGTAAGAAACTAAATATTCAGTTACGCGAAAAGATAATTTCTATTTTAAGACGGTATAAAGATTATTTTGCTTGGGACCATCAGGAAATGCCTGATTTAGATAAAACTTTGGTTGAGTATATGTTGCCTATCATGTCAAACCACATGCCACATAGACAACCCCCCCGGAGGTTTGAACCAATGTCATGCCCGACATTAAAAAGGAAGTCGAGCGCCTCTTGAAGGCAAAGTTCATTAGAACCACTAGATATGTAGAATGGTTATCAAATATCATTTCTATCATGAAGAAAAACGGCAAGTTAAGAATATGTATAGATTTCAGGAACTTGAATTTGGAAACACCAAAAGACTAATATCCTATTCCTATGGTAGTTTCCTTAGTGGACTCTGTAGCAGGGTGCCAAATGTATTCTTTTATGGATGGGTATGCGGGGTATAACCAAATCTACATCGTCGACAATGATATCCATAAAATGACTTTCTGATTCCCAGGGTCTCTAAGATATATGAGTGGGTGGTAATGCCATTCGGCCTAAAAAAAAACCGGAGCCACTTACCAACAAGCCATGAATTTGATTTTCTATGACTTGATCAATAATTTTGTAGAAGTTTATGTAGATGATATGGTGGTAAAATCTAGGACTGTGGGTGAGCATTTCAATTACTTGACAATGGTTTTTGAACAAATGAGGAAATCTAAACTAAAGTTGAACCCTGCCAAGTGTGCTTTTGGGGTCAATGCAGGAAACTTCCTGGGTTTTCAAGTCCATCAGCGAGGAATTGAGATTGCTGTCAATAAATCTCTGGCGATCACTGAAGCCAAACCACCTCGAAACAAAAAAGAGTTGCAAAAGTTCCTAGGCTAAATTAATTTTTTAAGAAGGTTCATTCCGAATTGTGCAGGAAAAACTAAAGTATTCTCATCCATGCTGATGAGCGGTAATTATGTCACTATTTCTCATTCATTTAACCTATTATTTTCCATATTTTCTTGAGTCTTATGAATATTTTGATGTGATTTTGTTTATTTTGGAGATAAAAATAATATTGGGACTTAATGGAATCAACTCGGGGTTAAAACGATGAAATCCAAAGGAAAAAGGTCAAAAATGAAAATTTATTGTACGCGTCACGAAGTACAGTCCTAAATTTCAGTTTTGTGCAAGTTTAGTATTTTGGCCATAACATTTTCATCTGATATCCGATTGAGCTGATTCAAGTTGCAGAGTAAAGACGACCCAAAGATCTACAACTTTGAAGATTTAAATATTTTCAAATTATGAAGTTTGGAAGGCCGAAATGGAGGAATAATCTAGTGTATTTTGAGTAATTACTATAGTCATTTTTAAAATATAAAATAAATTAATAAAATAAAAATAAAAATTTTCAAACTTCCACCAAACATACTTGCATGTTTGGTGCCATGTTTGGTGGAGTAATCGGTGGAGAAATTGGTGGAAGCTTTTAGATTTTCCTATAAATACCAAGCCATTTCATTTGTAATTCTCATGTTTTCCATATGTTTTTGTAAGGAATTTAAGGATTGCATCTTGTGTGTTTATTTTTAGTAATTTAATTTATACATTTTTATTTTCAGTAATTGTAGTAGTTTCTTTTTTTTTTTTATGTTTTCTAGCTAGATTTATAATGGGGGAAGGGTGAAGCTTTTATTATTTTAGTTTAGATCAATCTCCCTTAATTATAATATGGAAATTATAATTTAAATTAAAAGGTTATATCACCTTAATGGCTGATTTTATTTATTTGATATAATGTGACACCGCCTATATGGACGATCTTTATATGACATATGATTACCGTCTATATGGCTGATTTATGGAAAAATAATGATACCGCCTATATAGTCGATCGGACTTAATTAAAATCTGACTAAATGAGGATACCGCTTATATGGATGGTTGGTAATATCACTGATAAGTTCAATATTATATTAAGGGAGATTTCTAAATTAGAATTAGTAAAGGTGGATCCCCAACCACCAGTATTTTATTTTTATTCTAGGGAAGTGATGAAACAGAATGTCCACACACTTAATAATTGATTTTCTTTTTATAGGTAATTATTTAGTTTGTTTATTGAGTCTTATGTTTAATGCTTCTTATTGTTTGATCACCAATAAGATTGATGTGGTAAACTTAAAATGAACTTGGAAAAAGGATTTTAGGTTTCAGCCTTAGATTCAATAGCTCATGATCTTCCTTGAGGATATATAACCATTTAATAGATTTTCTTATAGGATAGGAATATACCTGTCGGGCGTGAGTAGCCATAATTGGAATTTGAACTTAATGAATTCAGATAACTTGGTTAACATGGGAATATGATTAATTGGGTTATACTGGGTATTTGCGTCTGACCATCGGAAGGCACCAAACATGCAAGCATGTTTGGTGGAAGGTTGACAATTTTTATTTTTTATTTTATTAATTTTATTTTATATTTTGTAAATGACTATAGTAGTTACCCAAAATATACGGGATTGTTCATCAATTTCGGCCTTCCAAACTTTAGAATTCAAAAATATTTTGACTTTCAAAGTTGTAGATCTTCGAGTCTTCTTTAATCTGAAACTTGAATCAGCTTAATCGGACATCGGACAAAAAGGTTATGGCTAAAATACGAAACATGCGCAAAAGTGGAATTTTTTACTACACTTGGTGAAGCGTATAGTAGATTTTCGTTTTTGATATTTTTTTTCCTCCGAATTTCATCATTTTAGCTCGAGTTGATTCCATTAAGTCCCAATATTATTTTTATCTACAAAATAAACAAAAACACATCAAAACATTCCCAAAACTCGAGAAACTATACAAAATATTAGGTTAAATGAGTGGGAAATAGTGATATAATTACCACTCATCACACCCCCAAACCTAACATTTTGCTAGTCCTCAAGTAAAACAGAAAATAAAATAACACAAAAATAAAATTAATTAAGCCACTTTCGTAGGGATCATGGTTGCATTTAGCGTATGCAACAAGCCTTTAATCCCCTAGGTATCCCTAGTGGACGAGTTGTAGTCTCGTGAGGGTTTACACCAATGATACCCACAAAAATTTTACAAAAGTAAAAAAGTAGTAAAACAAATGCACACAAAAGCAAAAAGATAAGAGAAAAGAGAATAAACAAGTTAGTGACTAAACATGTGAAACTTCTACTCCAAGTTAATAGTTGTTTTCTTTCTTTCTAAATTACCGAATAAGTAAAATCTCTGATTATTTTTACCATTCTTCATATACACAACCAACAAAATATTAATCAACTCATTTTTTCCCACAACAGTCACAGGTGTAGTTGATAAGTGGGTAATACTTTTTTCCTAAAGTTTTATCAGAATTCACACCTTTTTGTAGTCATGGAATAATTTTCTGATTTTTTCTTTCTTTTTTTGATTTTATTTTTTATTTATATACAATATCTTCCATCTATGTAGCGAGCTTTGGGTCGGTGGCTCCCAAACTAGTTGGTTTTAGGGCACCAGGTGTTAAGACACTCCTATGGACTTAATTACTCAGACTTCATATATATATATATATTTTTGAAACATCTTCGATCCATGTAGCGAGCTTTGGGCCAGTGACTCCCAAACCAGTTGGTTTTAGGGCACTAGGTGTTAAAACACCCCTACGGACTTAATAATTCGGATCGCATATGTTTTTTCCTCCTTTTTTATTTTTTATTTTTTTTCTTTTTTCTTTACTCCATTGCTATTTATAGATGCTTCCTCCAATTAAACTAGAGCATTGAATATTACAAACTTTTCAATTACAACTCATGTCCGTATGTTACTATACATATTGATAATACTTGCCAACTGAGCATATGAAAATTCATTTTAGTCAGTTTTATGGAGAATTCATAAATTAAATAATTTAAAATGAAATAAACAAAAATTAACTTGTTTCAAAAAAATGGGCTTGAGATACGTATTAGGAGTGGAAACTCCTTGCACAACTATCTTTCACCAATTTCACCTTTTTAGTCAAAATAAAAACAAAAATGCAAAATATTTTTGTAATTTTTGAAAAATTTTCAATTTTTTTGTATTTTTCGAAAAAATTTTGGACTAAAAATAAAAACAACACACAAACTAAAAACAATATAATAGTCAACTAATTCCCTCCCCCAACCTAAATGAGACATTGTCCCCAATGTCTTAAATAGTAGAAGAAGAGATTAGAAGATTATACCTGGTTAGCTGAAATTCACCGAGAAAATTACCGATTAAGATCTATGTCCAATTTACATTTTTTACCACGATCACTATCTGACCAGTCCAATTTGGAGAGAATGGGGTCGATTTTTGGTTCAAAGGCTATGATTTGATCAATTAATTCATCGGCCTTTGTCGCAGTCAGGAAATTATCTTGCACGGATTTGGTGACAAATTCCTGTCTTTTGGCTTTAGTAGGAAATACAAAAAGAAAATCGAAGAAATGCTCAATGTTATGTAAACCAATGGGCTTCCGATGAATATTCAAGTGCGCCCATGATGCCACAGTGAATATTTCTTCAAATGTTCTGAGCCCGCCTGGTAATGCAATGAAAGCGTCAGCAATATTGACCATTTCACGGAGCTGTTCAGACATACTCGATACAATGCGATCATCTCCCTTTGTTTGTCCAATTAATTGTTTGTTCGCCAAGGGTTTTGGGATGATTCCCAAAACATATCCGCCACCATCCTGAACAATTTTTGAAATGCTACCCATCATTCCAAGATTGACACCGCCATATACAAGGTGCATATTTCTCTCTGCTATGACTCACCCCAATTTCTTTTGCAGCCTCAATGAATTCTGGTTTATTACCAGAATTGGATCTACAGAAAACACAAATCCACTTGAATCATTGTTGTGAAGTTACTTTCATTTTCTCTCTCTTATTTGAATGTATATCTGGATGTGTCGAAGAGAGAAATGTAGAGCTGAATTTATAGAACCTGAAAATGAGTGAATAATAGTAGCACTAGTATATGCCAAATGACAATTATTTGATGAACGTTAAAAAAAATCGTGAAAAGTCAAAAAGTTTAGATCTTGTCGGCGAAAATAAAAGAAAATAACAAAAGAAAAGCAAATCAAAGCAATTATTAAGGCAACGGAATTGTGTACTCAATACGCCACTCGCTTGGTATAGATTCATTAGGATACGTCTCAAGAATTCATTCCTTACTCAGCCATCTTTAATGATTTAGCTCTCCTCTTTGCGATCACCAAAACACCATTTCTTTTGTCTTAAAATGCTCCATTTGTGCTTTTACCTGAAATACTAACACACAAAATTAAAAAGTTCACACAAAATATGAAAATAAATTACAACAAATTACATGGGTTGCCTCCCTGCTAGCGCTAAATTTATCATCTTCAACCAGACGTGACTGAAATCCATCTGTCAATGAGGTTTAAGTGTCGTTTTGGATGTCCGATTAAAGACGATCATGTGAGCGTTGCTTTTGAATGGTCTCTTCCAATTGTAAAGTGGCAAAAATAATTTTGTCCCATCAGTGCTTGTGCCACCTTTTTTATCCTTGTCGCTCAAGTGGTTCTTGAAAAGAAAGAAAGAAAATTAGGAGGTCTCGTATGGTGCTTGACTTGGAATGGAAGTTCCATTCTGTCAAGCTTCTGAGTGATATTTCTGATCTGTACTCCCTAAAACAATGATATTTCTCTTGAATGCACTGGATCTTCAATAAGGTCAGGCATTTGCTCCTTCATTTGCTCTGCTTCTTGCTCATTCTCCACCTTTTCTTCACAGATGTATTTTAGGATTTCCAATTTCAGTTCTTCATCTGTCATCTGTGAAATGCATGCTTCATAAGTTTCTACCTGAGGATGTAAAGATGTTTCTGACATTAGGTCTTCATCCTCTGATATGGCTGGAATGAATGGTTTAGGTAGATCTTCTTCAAACAACATTGCAAAGCATGCTCCAAGATCTTCAGCCAGAGGATGTAAAATTGTGTCTGTCTATAAGTTTTTATCCTTTGTGGTTGGTAGTTCTTCCTCGAACATCATTGCAATGCATGCTCCAAGATCTTCATTTTAAGGATACAGAATTCCATCCTCAATTTTCGGTGCAGTTGGTACAAATAGCTCAGCTTCTTCGTCAGAGTCAAAATCTAAATAATAAAAGTCAAATCGAGACTTTGATGGTTTGGGTTCCTGAACTGATACCTCTAGTTCTTGATACTGCTCAATCTCCTCCTCATATAAAGTGTCATTGTGATATGCTTGGTACTCGAAGGCTTCATTAGTATCATCTGAAAATGGTCTTTGAGGTATGTAGCTCTAGTTTTCGGTTAATTGTCTGATCTGCTCAGTCATTCTCTGAATGGATTCTGCTTGACTCTGAATTTATGCATCAATTTGAGCTGCCCGTTCTTTACACCAATCTTTGAGCATGTGAAGTATCTAATCTTCATCTGATGGTTTTGGTTCTTGATGAAAATCATAGTATGTGGTGGATAAGATGGAGAATAAGGTTCTGTGAAATGTGGTGGCTCTTCGTACCATGAATGATTCCAATAATTCTGCCACTCTGAATGGTATATACATTGATCGCTCGGGTGGTTACCATCACAAATCACACATCTCCCCATTTCGTTTTGATGAGCAAATGTAGTATTGCTTGGTTCTGACATCCAGTGATAATCGTTGGGCTGGACAACAGGCCTAAGAAAACCATACTGTTGTTCCCAAATTTGGGGTGTATTTTCTTGTAAAGCTCGTAATGTTCCATGTCAACCACCTGAAAACAAAAGAAAGAAATAAAAATTACAGATAAAAATAAACAAAATTAGATACAAGTAAATTAGATAGCTTCAAAATTAATAAGTGAAGAAAAACAAGTCCCCGGCAACGGCGCCAAAAACTTGACCGGTGCATTCACACGCGTATAACGCATGCGCACATATCGTTCAAGTAGTATAAAAATATCGATCCTACAAGGACTTAATTCCTACTGATGCTATTAATTATTGATATTATTTATTTACAGGTATCTAATTATAGGGAGAAGGGAATTGATTGCTTTTGGTTGGTAGAATGTGGATTTCCTAATTAAAATAAATAAAATAAACAAAAGAAAATACTAAGGAAAATAACAAAAGACTCAAAAGAAAATACTAATGAAAATAAAAGAAAAGACTCAAAGATCTAGGGTCATGACTCCACACAATATTATTAAAAAGATGAATTGACTCTCTTATTTATGTGTAATAAATTAATTTGTTAACCTAGAACACGATGATATGCAAAAGCCTCTTCCGATGGTCAGACACAAATACCCAGTATAACCCAATTGAACCATATTCCTATGTCAACCACATTACCTGGATTCATTAAGTTTAAGTTCCAATTATGGCTACCCCCGCCCGACAGGTATATTCCTATCATGTAAGGAAATCTATTAAAGGGTTATCTATCCTTAAGGAAGATCGTGGGCTATTGAATCTAAAGCTGAAACCTAAAATCCCTATGTCTAGTTCATTTTAAGTTTACCACATCAATCTTATTAATGGTCAGTTAACAAGACATATTAAGCTTAAGACTCAATAAACAAACTAAAGAACTACCCATAAAAAGAAAATCAATTATTAAGTGCGGATATTATGTTTTATCATTTCCCTAGAAATAAAAATAAAATGCTGGGGTTGGGGATCCACTTTTACTATTTCTAATTTAGAAATCTCCTTTAATATAATATAGAATTTATTCTTGATATTACCGACCGACCATATAGGTGGTATTCCTCATTAAGTCCAACCAGCCATAAAGACGATATTATTATTTGTTCATAAACCAGCTATATAGGCAGTAATTATCTGTCACCTAAGACCAGCCATATAGGCGATGCCACATTATGCCAAATAAATAAAACCAGCCATTAAGTCGGTAATTCCTTTTAGTGAATAAATCATAGTGCCGGTATGACACAATCTCCGCCGTTTGTTAGACCGCGAGCACATGATAGAGTACGTAAGCGCAATACAAACGTGCAACCTGATGATCCATTTGAAATTTTTCAGACTAGTCATGTCATTCATCAAGAAGATAGTACTGAGGTTGAAATGTATTTGATGGAACCTTATGAGACTAGTCGTGACCCTAACTTCAGTGTTCTGATGTGGTGGAAAACAAATACTGGTAAGTATCCAATTTTGGCTAGGATTGCTCGTGACATTTTTGCAATGCCGGTATCGACAGTGGCATCTGAATCGGCATTTAGTACGGGCGGTCGTGTTCTTGATAGTTTTCGTAGCTCATTAACTCCCGTTATGGTGGAGGCTCTAATATGCACTCAAAATTGGATACGGAATAGACTTACAATTGACAAAACCAATGAAGTGGAAACCATGCTATTGGAGGCAGAGTACTACGAAAAGCTTGAGGAAGGTAAAAAACTTATTATTTATTAATTAGTTTTGTAATTTGTATAATGAATGAATACTATTAAATGCAAACTTACTAACTTCGAATAAGTTTTTTTTTTTTTTTTTTTGTATTTTATTTGAAGAATATCACAAGTTACAAACTGAATCACAATCACTGGATCATGTTGTTGGTAGCACTAGCAGAGTTTGAGTCCAATTATCCTTAAGGTACACATATTAAACTTGTGATATTCCTTTGAAGCTCCGTTGCTTGCTTGGATCTTGTGGTTTTAAACTTAATTATAGTCATGCTATTAGATGCGTGATTGCGTGTTCTTGATGTTGGCTATACTTTTTGTTGTGCAGACTGCAGATTAAGCTTGATTTTCTTGTTCAAAATGCAAAGAGACTTGAGGTTGAGGGAAGAGCACCATTCATTCCTATTGATCTAGCAACTCTTAAAATGTCATCAAATGTAGTTGAAAATGGATTAACTCGGCCACTCAGAGTCTTGTTCATTTTGTTCGCCTAGAAATGGAAGGATATCGACTTTACACAGTTAACTATCTATGAACCATACTTGGACAGTTCATACTGTTGGCTTCTTTGTTACAATTTTTAGTTGGAATATTGTTTTTAGAATTCTAAGAATGGTGTGTTAGTAGATTTTAACAATTTTCATCAATCGTCCTCAAATTTGGTATAATTTTTAGTATTTCATACTGGTAACTGATGCTGGATCCTGGATGTTAAAATATCAGTCATGTTTGAGACAGGTAGTAGCCATCTGCAGATTCTGCACATATATGCTACTGCTTGATCGATTCGAATCGGATCGGTTCGATCCGATCTGGAAGCACCTCATTTCGGATCGAACTTTGAATCGGATCGGACCGAACCGATCCGGAAGCACCTCATTTCGGATCGAACCTATCCGATTCTAAATCTTTCGAATCGGTTCGAACCGAACCGATCCAATCCGAGAATTACCGGATCGGATCGGATCGAATTTGATAGGCTAATTCGGTCTGATCGAATCAAACTTCTCCTCACAGTTCGGATCGGATCGGATTCGGATTCGGTTCGATCCGAATCCGATAATGCCCAGGGCTATTCAAAGTTGTAGATCTTCGAGTCGTCTTTAATCTACAACTTGAATCAGCTCAATTGGACATCAAACGAAAACGTTATGGCCAAAATACGAAACATGCACTAAATTGGAATTTTTTACTACACTTCGTGACGTGTATATTAGATTTTCTTTTTTGATATTTTTTCCTCTGAATTTCATCGTTTTAGCCCCGAGTTGATTCCATTAAGTGCCAATATTATTTTTGTCTGTAAAATAAATAAAAACACATCAAAACGTTCATAAAACACGAAAAAGTATACAAAATATTAGGTTAAATGAGTGGGAAATAGTGATATAATTACCACTCATCAGTAATAAGCATGTGTGAAGTATTAATTTGATGAAATTAAAGTAGTTTCATTCCAATTTTATTCAAATTATTCTTGGACAATAAGTTGCCATTCTATAGTGTAAAAACCACACATTTTGTGCCTAGAATTGTTCTAGAGTGATTCATATGTGTGGTGACTTGATTTGGTGTGTTGATTAATTTGATAAATCTTGGAATTTTGGATTTAAAAGCATGAAAATGGTAATTTCGGTTCTGCAGATCAGATTTGGAAAAACTGGAAATTATGTGATGTATTTTATGTCTTACGAATTTAATGGATGTGTTTTGGGAGTTGGCACAATTTCCGGAAAGTGTTTCCGATTTGAAATAGGCGAAAACGGCCAAAAACATTACCGGGTGGATTTTGAGCCAATCGAGTGACGGCTGTGAAAATAGTGATTCCGGTACTATTTAGGCAGACCATGAACTGTCTTGACACTATTGGATCTGACCTGGGCAGTTTCCATAAGTGTCGGGTAGTCGGATTCGGTCAAAAATGCATTTTAGGCCATTTTACGGAAAAACGGTTTTCGTAAAAGTTTCACGAGTTTTCAACTAGTTTATGTTAATATTTGATATTGAATAAAAGGTGTAGGTGAAATATGAATAAATTATTCATATTAGATATTGAATAATTTATTTGGTATTTTTGAAAAAGTTTTAAAATACTATTTCGCCCAAACCCGCGCTTCCGCTGCACCCCGAACCCAAAACCCCAACAAAAATGGTATCAGAGAAGGTCTGATGTTTCATCCATAACATTTATTCATGCTAGATATATGATATATGATCCAATTTTAAAATTCGCACATGCTTAAAATCTAGACATGTTTCTTTACTTTTCTATTTGACGCTAATGAAAATGTAACGAAATTTAATGGTTAAATTATGTTATGTTTTCTAAGGTTGAACTAAAAAAGGTTTAGAAAATGATTTAGATTAGAATTCTACATTGGATGTAGAGTGTGGCTTCCATAGGAAAATCCCCACTTTGTAAATGGCTGTAAAGTAATGTGTATTGGATACATGTTTCTTGGTCCGTCTTGTCAGTACGGATGCAAATGATTTCTTGATGCTATAGTTGTATCGTGCCAAAGCTATAATGCTATGGTCGACGGTAGTTCGCTTGCGCCGGTAGAAACTTCTATGATGAGAGACAAATTCAAGTGAAAGTGGAAATCCTGAACGTGCCAAAGCTGTTAGGACTACTTTGGTAGCTTGAGTTTGTTATTGACAAGTGTAGCCTTGATACGCCTCCTTACAAATATGCCAAAGCTGTCACAGCGAGAAATGGTCAGGACCGAAATCAGGAGTCACTGGTGAGTGATTGACAAAGAGTTGTCTACCTAATGAATATACGTAGACGAGAACGTGCCAAAGCTGTGAGTTGAAATATATTCATGGGATCCTACTCTCACTATGGAATTCGATTTAATTATTGAATTCTCGTTGTCCGTTGGGGATTACGGTATTACCTAAAGTAGTGGGAGACACTGCTGGGTTAAAAAAGCCATAACCTAAGTGGTGTGTAATATTATGGAATTTTCTGCTTCGTTTTCCTTTTATTCTATATTGCTTATAGAATCTTACTTCTAATCCATTGCATGTTTATTATTCGAATAGGTTTTCTGACTTTACTTATGGTTGCATAGTTTTATAATAGGTTCTAGAAAGACAGTAGACTTAGATATAGTTAGATTAATAAAACCATCGAGAACTATTGTTTCGATTTTTCCTTGAAAATCAAGATGGTTTGTGACTTAGTTTCTAAGTCATGTTTAGGTAATCTAAATAGATATCTAGTTTAGGATATTATTCTAGAAAGAACTGTTTCTTATGCAGTAAGAATTGACAAGAATCAGTTCATGTCTCGAGATTCTTGACTGGCATTAAGAAAACTCCTTAGGTATTTGTTTATTTTATAATGACGTTTCTTGACTTTAGTGACTTTTTGAAGTCTTATGTTTGACACGGTTTGCTAATCAACTATTTGCAATCGTTGTGAATAATTGAACGCAAATTATAAAGTTAAAGAAATGAGATATGTGTAATTGTGTATAGAGAATATTGATTCTCGCGATACGACAATTATAAGTATTGGATATCGGATCTCCCGTATAGTTAATTAAAATAATGTTTAATAACTTTTTTGATATTTGATATCAGAACTTATGACTATTGGATAGTTACTTGTTCTGTATAAACAGTTGTTACATATTTTAATATGACTAGTAGTGTCATTAATTAAAGATAAACATTAAGAAAAATATTCGGTAAAGTAAATGACTTAGAACTTTGCTTTATGAGATTTTATCATAAAAGCATTGGATATATGCTTGTTCCGTATGGTAAAGGATGGTTTGATATGAATTCACACCACATATCCTTAACCTTTTAATGAATATTGTATTCAAGTTGTGATTAAATCTCATTTAACCGATGATTGTCATTCGACCACAGATTTATTAGACTAATACATTGGATGTATGTAGTTTAATGAAATAGAAATTGCCATGAATAGTTTTCTTTACTTTGTAACGTAGTTAATGATTTGTCATGACTTGGTTACATGTTTCTATTAGAGAACATGTTGAACGTTTTGAATTGTTCAAGAACTGTAAATATGTTTATAATGAAACTCGGATAGAATATTTTGAATAGTTCAAAGACATTCTATTTGTATTGTTGAAAACTGTAATTTTGGAAATTCATTGCGCGTTTTTGAATTGTTCGAAGATGTTTGATATGATCAAATGTATGAATTTAATGACAATTAGTTCTAAAGTTATTTAATGAATATGATTCTTACTCAATGTGAAACTTCCACAATTCCCTTGTAATGGAATTGGTCAGTGGGAGTGATCGAATCTTATACGATTTGATTCATTGATATTGAGTGTTACCGAATTAGTTTTCAATACTCCAGGGGTTATGCTCCAGTAACACTAATTCATCTATTTAATTAAGATTCCATTTGTTTCTACAATTACATATATGATGTGTATAGTAGAAAATTCGAATCTTGAAAAATTTGAGATTTGAAACTTTCTCTTGTATAATGGTTATATAATTGAAAGTACTTGTGCCTTGGAGCTACGAATGATAGGTTTATCATTTATTCTATTTAATGGAATATTGTATTTTATTTGATAGAATATATTTTCTACGATCTCGAGTAATAAAAACTATTTTATTACCTGGTGTATAACATCAGATGTTGACTGATTGTAGAAAGGACTTGACTTAGTGAAGTCAAATGTGAGAATGATAAACCGTAGTGGAACTGAGTAACTAATAAGATGAAAAGACCCTTAGACATCTTCCATATAAGTCTAATAGGATGCCAGAATCATTTACTAAGTATTTGATACTTAATGATTCTAATTATTTCTTATCGAAGAAAATTATCTTATGACTTATAGTGGGAGCGATATTTGATATCGATTCCGAAATTTATCATTGAACATAGATTTAAGATTGTTCATTGCTTACTACGATCAAGTTTTGAACTTGATTAGACTTTCGTTATGAATAGTTCATAAAATATGCAAATTGTTTGCGCAACAAAACATAGTGAGCTCGATGAAGGTTTGACCTTTATAGTATGACAGTGAGAAAGGTTTTACTCAGTAGTCTATTGTAGATTCTGAGGGAACTTGTCTCTTATCGCACTGATTGAATAATTAAAGATTTGTTGGTTAATGTTGATATTAATCAGTGAATTTTCGCTAAAGAATGCAAAGTGGCGTTCTTGAGTGATTTCTTCGAATAAAGAATTTTTCGTGATTTCTTTGTTTGAAGAATTCATTCTGGAATGTCCCTGGAGTTTGTATTCTGCTAATATCACAGTTTGATATACTAGCTTGTAGAGCCTATTGTAGACTTAGATAAGCTTTCCAGAAATATGTGATCCCAGATTTTGATATCAGTCAGATTGTCTGGTTTTATCGAATTATAGAGAATACGTATTTGTTAGTAGGGTCAGTGGGAGTGTATAAATTTCTTTATAGTATTATATATCCTAAGTGTTCTTTTCTCCGTTAACCTAATATTTTATATAGTTTCTCGAGTTTTATGAATGTTTTAATGTGTTTTTATTTATTTTGCAGATGAAAAAAAATATTGGGACTTAATGGAATCAACTATGGGCTAAAACGATAAAATCTAGAGGAAAAATGGTCCCAAAATGAAATTTTACTGTGCAGTCAAAATTTCCAATTTTGCGCAATGTTCGTATTTTGGCCATAACTCTTTCATCCGATGTCCGATTGAGCTAAGTCAAGTTGCAGATTAAAGAAGACTCGAAGAATTACAACTTTGAAAGTCAAAATTGTTGAACAATACAGTATATTTTGTGTAACTACTATAGTCATTTACAAAATATAAAATAAAAAAAAAATAAAAATTGTCAATCTTCCACCAAACATGCATGTTTGGTGCAGTCAAAATTTCCAACTTGCATGTTTGGTGCCATGTTTGATGCCATGTTTGGTGCCATGTTTGATGCCATGTCTTGTGCCATGTTTGGTGGAGTGTTTGGTGGAGCAATTTGTGGAGCAATTGGTGGAGAAATTGGTGGAAGCCTTAAGTTTTTCTATAAATACCAAGCCATTTCATTTGTAATTCTCATGCTTTCCATAGGTTTTTGTAAGGAATTTAAGGATTTAATCTTATGTGTTTTTTTTTAGTAATTTAATTTATGTATTTTAATTTTCAGTAGCAATTGTTCTCTTCTTCTACTACTTTCTTATTATGTTTAGTAGTTAAATTTCTGCTGGGGCAAGGGTGAAGCTTTTAATATTTTAATTTAGATTAATCTCCCTTAATTATAATATAAAATTTATTATTCACTAAAAGGAATTACCGCCTTAATGGCTGGTTTTATTTATTTGGCATAATTAGATACCGCCTATATGGCTGGTCTTTAGGTGACAAATAATTACCGCCTATATGGTTGGTTTATGTTCAAATACTATTATCGCCTTTATGGCTGGTTGGACTTAATTTAAACTTTACTTAATAAGGAATACCGCCTACATGGCTGGTTGGCTATCACCGTTAATTCTATATTATAATAATTGAGATTTCTAAATTATAAATAGTAAAAGTGGATCCCCAACCCCAACATTTTATTTTTATTCTAGGGAAGTGATGAAGCACAATATCCACACTTAATAATTGATTTTATTTTTATGGGTAGTTCTTTAGTTTGTTTATTGAGTCTTAAACTTAATGCTTCTTGTTAACGGGTTATTAATAAGATTGATGGGGTAAAACTTAAAATGAACTAGACATAGAGATTTTAGGTTTCAGCCTTAGATTCAATAGCCCACGATCTTCCTTGAGGTTTGATAACCCTTTAATAGATTTCCTTACAAGATAGGAATATACCTGTCGGGCGGGGGTAGCCATAATTGGAACTTGGTCTTAATGAATCCAGGTAATATGGTTGACATAGGAATATAGTTCAATTGCGTTATACTGGGTATTTGCGTCTGACCATCGGAAGAGGCTTTTGTATATCATCGTGTTCCAGGTTAACAAATTAATTATTACACATAAATAAGAGAGTCAATTCATCTTTTTAATAATATTGTGTGGAGTCACGACCCTAGATCTATGAGTCTTTTCTTCTATTTTCTTTAGTATTTTCTTTTGTGTCTTTATTTTAGTTTATTTAAGCAAATCCACATTCAACCAACCAAAAGCAATCATCCTCTTCTCCCCCAATTAGATACATGTAAATAAATAGTATCAATAATTAATAACAACAGTAGGAATTAAGTCCTCGTGGGATCGATATTTTTATACTACTTGAACGATACGTGCGCTTACGTTATACGTGTGTGAATGCATCGGTCAAGTTTTTGGCGCCGTTGTCGGGGACTTATTTATCTTTAACTATTAATTTAAGGGTTAGATTTGTTACTTGTGTCTAATTTCTCCTTACTTATTGTTTTTGTTTTCACTTGTTTCAGGTTCTCAGACACTTCATGAGACAAACCAGAAGCTTTGAAGTCCGTCCGCTTGACCCGGCGATTGAAAGAACTATCTGACAGTTGAGAAGGGAAAGGCGAGAAGGCCAAGAAGCAATTGTTAACAAAAAAACCTGAACCTTTGGAGGTTGCACCACCAATTCCCATTCGAGACATAACCATTCCGGTGGTAGATGGCCTCATTTCCTGTATTGTACTTCCTCCCTTACCAGCAAATACGGGTGACATCAAAACTTGCATTCAGATGATTCAGTAATCAATTCAGTCTGGGGGGAATACAACTGAAGATCCTAATGCTCACATCAGCAACTTCCTGGAAGTTTGCGACACTTTCAATTACAACTGAGGAGCTGAAGAAGCTATGAGACTGTGAGTTTTCTCGTATTCCTTGAAGACAGAGCAAAAGCTTGGCTATATTCACTACCAGCAGGTTCCATCACAACTTGGAACACTCTAGCCACCAAATTCCTTGCAAAATACTTTCCACCAGCCAGAACTGCAAAGTTGAGGAATGACATCACATCCTTCGTGCAGTCAGATTCAGAATCCCTCTGCGAAGCTTGGGAAAGATTCAAGGATTTCCTTCGGAAATGTCCTCAACATGAAATTGCAAAGTGGCTACAAGTCCAAACCTTCTACAATGGACTTTCTAGAATAATGAGAACCACAATTGATGCTGCTACTAGAGGATCACTAATTGAAAAATGAGAAGATCGGGCCTGGGACTTAATTGAAGAAATAGCTAACAATAATTCTTTGTGGCCAACAAAAAGGAGCATGATCCAAAGAATCCCAGGATTTTATGAAGTTGGAGCCAACACAGCACTGAGTGCTAAGTTGGATATGATTTGCAAAAATCTGGAAATTCTTAAAATGAAGATTAATGGTGGATCCACAAGTTCACCATATGGAAGAGCACCAGAACCAGTTAAGTAAGAAGAGACGGTGAACTATGTCAATAATTTCAACAGACAGGGGAACAATCCATATTCCAAAACCTACAACCCATGGTGGAGGAATCATCCCAATTTTTCATGGAGTAACAATTCAGGACAAAAGAATAATCCACCACCTGGATTCCACCAACAGAACAAAGGCCATGAGTATGAAAAAGAACCAGAAATGAAAGAATGGTTTGCAGAGATGTTCAAAAAGCAAGAAGCAAAATACGATGCTATGTTTCAAGACCAAACAGCATTCAATCAAATCCAATCAGCTTCTATCAAAGCACTAGAGAATCAAATTGGACAACTGGCCAATGCTCAAAGTTACAGACCGCCAGGAAACCTTCCAAGCAACACAGAACCAAATCCAAGGAACTGAGGGAAGGAAAAATGTCAAGCCATTACCTTGAAAAACGATACTGAAATCAACAAAGATGTTGGAGTCAAAATAACTGTTGAGGAGGTTCCAAAAGAAACAGAGCAATTAATAGAGGAGAAGAAGCAAATGAAAAAGAACAGATCACTCCACCTCCACCTTTTCCTCAGCGTCTTCAGAAAAACAAACTGGACAAGCAGTTTGCTCGATTCCTGGAGGTATTCAAAAAGTTTCACATCAATATTCCATTTGCAGAAGCCTTGGAACAAATGCCCAGCTATGTAAAATTCATGAAAGACATTCTTTCCCGAAAATGGAGATTGGGAGATTACGAGATAATAGCATTGACTGGAGAATGCAGCACCATCATTCAGAGGAAGCTTCCCCCGAAGTTGAAAAATCCTGGCAGTTTCACAGTTCCATGCACCATTGGAGAACATTACATCGGTAATGCTTTATGTGATTTAGGTGCAAGTGTTAATTTAATGCCTTTTTATATTTACAGGAAACTGCAAATTGGAGAAGCAATGCCTACCTCGGTATCTTTGCAACTTGTTGATCGAACGCTCGCATTTTCGAGAGGAATCGTTGAAAATGTGGTGGTCAAAGTTGACAAACTCATTCTCCTAGAAAATTTCATCATCTTTGACATGAAAGAAGACAAAGATGTGCCTATCATTCTTGGGAGACCATTCTTAGCGACAGGTCAAACTGTGATTGACGTATAAAAATGAGAACTAACCATGAAAGTTGAGGACCAAGAAGTTACTTTCAATGTTTTCAAAGCAATGAATTCCCCAGCGATTAAAATGAGGAAAAATACTTCAGAATTGATGTTGTTGATAGTATCATCCAGGATACTGATACAGTTTCCACTAACAAACTAGAAGCTTGCATCACCAACATGACTGATAGCGAGTCAGATGCTGAAATTCTGGAATGTATCAACTATCTTGACAAGCCGTTTTGTTTCAAAGTGACACCACCAATTGAAAGCCTGGAACTACCAAAAATAGAGCGAATCAAACCCTCAATTGAAGAACCACCGTAGTTGGAGCTGAAATTGCTTCCGAACCATCTCAGGTATGCATTTCTTGGAAACTCTTCTGAATTACCTGTTATTATTTCTTCATCACTAACATTGGAGCAGGAAGAAAAGTTGCTGAGAGCGTTACGAGACCATAGGAAAGCCATTGGCTGGACTATAGCAGACATTCAAGGCATTAGTCCATCATTTTGCATGCACAAGATTCTGATGAACAATGAGTATAAACCCACAATGGAGCATCAACGGAGACTCAATCCAATCATGAAGAAAGTCATAAAGAAATAAATCATCAAATGGTTGGATGCTGACATCATTTACCCTATCTCAGATAGTAGTTGGGTGAGTATTATACAGTGTGTACCGAAGAAATGATGAATTACTATTGTCACCAATGAAAAGAATGAGCTTATTTCAACAAGAACCGTGACTGGATGGAGAGTATGCATGGACTACCAGAAACTGAACAAAGCAACAAGGAAAGATCATTTTCCGCTGCCATTCATTGATCAGATGTTGGATAGACTGACGGGACATGAATTCTATTGCTTTTTGGATGGATATTCGGGATACAATGAAATTGCCATCGCTCTAGAAGACCAGGAGAAAACTACTTTTACATGTCCTTATGGTACTTTTTTCTTTCCGCAGAATGCCATTTGGATTATGTAATGCCCCTGCCATATTTTAGCATTGCATGATGGCCATCTTCTCAGATATACTGGAGCAGTGTATGGAGGTTTTCATGGATGACTTCTCTGTGTTTGGAGATTCTTTTGACCATTGCTTGCAAAATCTGAAATAGGTGTTACAAAGGTGTGAAGATACAAACCTGATACTCAATTGGGAAAAATGCCACTTCATGGTGCAGGAAGGCATCATTTTGGGACATCGGATCTCACAAAAAGGGATCGAGGTAGACCAAGCAAATATCGAGACAATTAAAAAACTACCTCCGCCAACATCTGTCAAAGGGATTCGGAGCTTTCTCGAATATGCAGGTTTCTACAGGAGATTTATCAAAGACGTTTCCAAGATTGCTAAACCTCTTTACAATATTCCGGAGAAGGATGTGTCTTTCAACTTCACCAAAGAATGCCAGGAAGCTTTTGAGATCTTAAAACAGAAGCTGGTCTCTGCCCCCATCATAGTAACACCAGACTGGACCCTTCCATTTGAGGTGATGTGCGATGTTAGTGATTTTACTGTAGGTGCAGTTTTGGACAACGCAAAGCAAAGATTTTCCATGCCATTTACTATTCCAACAGAACTCTGAATGAAGCTCAATTTAATTACACAACCATTGAAAATGAGCTGCTTGCAGTTGTGTTCGCTTTTGACAAATTCCGCTCTTATCTGTTAGGTCCAAAGTGGTGGTCTACACAGATCATTCAGCAATCAAATATCTGATCACAAAGAAAGATGTCAAACTCAGATTGATCCATTGGATTCTTCTTCTGTAAGAATTTGATGTGGAGATTCGAGACAAGAAAGGGACAGAAAACCAAGTGGCAGATCATTTATCAAGGCTCGAGAATGAAGAAACAGTTGGCAAAGAACTGTCAATCAAAAAAACTTTTCCAGATGAACATCTTTTTGCCATGAAATAGCATGATGTCCTTTGGTATGGTGACAATGTCAACTACATTGTGTCAGGAAAATGGCCGTTAGAATGGACAACTCAGCAACGAAAGAATTTTTTCAAAGAAGTCAAGCATTATATTTGGGATGAGCCATACCTGTTCAAACGATGTGCTGATCAATTATTGAGACGGTGTGTTCCAAAAGAGGATTTCAATAGTGTTTTACATCACTGTCCTTCATCACCATATGGCGGACACTTCAGCAGGGACAAAACTGCAGCAAAAGTTCTTCAATCAGGTTTGTTCTAGCCCATACTTTTAAAGATGCTTATCTTTTTTCTCTTCAATGTGATAGGTGCCAGAGAATAGGGAATATTTCGAGGAGAAATGAATGACCATTGCAAAGTATTCTGGAAGTGCAAATCTTCGATGTGTGGGGTATTGATTTCATGGGACCCTTGTTCCATCATTTGGAAATATGTACATCTTGGTTGCTATAGACTACGTCTCCAAATTGGTCGAAGCAATTGCACTGCCGTCCAATGATTCAAAAGTAGTGATCAAATTCCTGAAAAGAATATTTTCACTCGGTTCGGAACACCTCGTGCAATCATCAACGATGGTGGCTCTCATTTCTGCAACAGATACTTTGATGCACTTCTATCCAAATACAGAGTTATTCACAAGGTTGCCACTGCCTACCATCCACAGTCAAATGGACAGGTTGAAGTTTCAAATAGGGAAATCAAAAGAATCTTGGAGAGAACCGTTGGATCAACGAGGAGGGATTGGTGTACAAAACTAGATGACGCATTATGGGCATACCGTACAGCTTACAAGACTGCCATTGGTATGTCCCCATATCGATTGGTGTTTAGGAAAGCGTGCCATCTGCCAGTTGAGCTTGAACACAAAGCGTAATGGGCACTGAAGAAGCTGAATCTTGATCTACAAGCTGCATGAGAGAATAGACTTCACCAACTCAATGAATTGGAGGAATTTCACTTACAGGCTTATGAGAATTCCAGATTGTACAAGGAAAATACCAAGAAATGGCAAGACCGAAAAATAGTGCACAGACGGTTGGAACCAAGGCAACAGGTGTTGTTGTACAACTCGAGGTTGAAACTGTTCCCTGGATAGTTAAAATCAAGTTGGTCATGTACATTTGTGATCACTCAGGTTTTACCACATGGAGCGGTTGAGTTACTGGATCCCAACACCAACAACACATTCAAGGTTAACAGTCACCTAGTCAATCACTACTGGGGAGAATCATTTGAGCGACAAAAAGAAAGTGTCACACTTTCAGATCCAGCTTAACATTCGGGCAATAACATCTAGCTGACGACGTTAAACTTAGCACTAGCGGGGAGGCAACCCATGCAATTTGTGTATATATTATGATTTTATGTGATTTAATTTTGTGTGTTTAGTTTTTGGAGATTAAGATGGAAGAAGCTCTCGCAAACCTTCACAAGCAATTTCATTCTCTCCCTCAAAAATCTCTGATGAAAGTTTACAAAGCTCGCTTGGAACGGATGAGACTACTAACGATGAAAGGTATTCCTACTGATATTAGTTGGGTAATCGAAGCACGAGTCTGATTGGCAGGTGAGTATTCTGATTCTTATACTTCATTTTTGCCTAGTTTTGGAAGAAGTACCTATGCAAAGAAACGTAGAGCTAAGCAAATGGGTGTTTGTTTCAAATGTGCACGCTGGAATTGCAATACTATTTTCGTTCTTTAGGAATGGTGTCTGATAATCGTGAAGATAAAATTAAATTCATTAGGGATGGCTTGAGTAAGGAGTCTTTAGATGATCTATCTTCGACTCTTGAGACGCATCCCAGTGGATATGTTCATATAGCCATTCGCAAATTACATACACAATTTCTAAGAGAAATAAAACAGTTCAGTCTCGGGAATCTAACTCAAAAAAAACCCTGTTTGCCAATTTATAAGAAAATTGGATTGGAAGTTTGTCCCTGACGCATAGACGTCAATCAAGCCGCTACTTTTCTTGTACATATTATATCTCTTTGTCTGATAATTGTGATTTTTTTTGTTGTTTTCTTTTATTTTCTCTGACAGGATCCAGACTTTTTTTACTATCACGATTTATTATATTGTTTAACTAATAATTATCATTTGGCAGGTACTAGTGCTATTAGTGTTACTCACCCTTTTCAGGGGTTATAAATTCAACTCATCATTGCACTCTTGAAGACATCCAGATTTGAGATAGAAATACAAAAAAAATGGAGGCCACTTCAAGGAGACGAGTTGAAAATATCTGTGTGTTTTGCGGTACTAGTGTTGGTACTAACCCAAAATACATAGAGGCAGCACATGAATTGGGTCGAGTCATAGCTGAGAAGAATATGCAATTGATTTATGGTGGAGGCAATCTTGGACTAATGGGGATCATTTCAAATGCCGTACATGAAGGAGGTAGTCTAGTTCTGGAAATCATCCCAAAACCCTTGGCGGAGGCGAATCTGATAGATCCATCAAACGGAGAGGAACTGATCATACCAGGAATGTCCGAGCGACTGGTGGAAATGATTAACTGTGCTGATGCTTTTATTGCTTTGCCAAGAGGCTTGGGCACATTGGAGGAAATTTTTATAGTGCTATCTTGGGCGAACTTGAACATACACCAGAAACCGATTGGGCTGTTTAACATTGAGGGATTTTATAATTTTCTTTGTGTGTTTCTTGATGATGCCCAGAGAAATGGGTTCGTGACAAAAACTATGAAAGAACTCCTTTTCATTGCCAGAACTGCTCTGGATTTACTTGATCAAATCTTAGCCTTTGAACCATAAATTGACCATATCCTTTCCAAGATCAAAAGGACCGAGGACGATCGTGGTAAGAAGCGTAAGATAAATCTGGATCTCAACCTTTAGTTTTCTGTATTTGAGCTAACCAGGTACTATCATCAAAACTCTTCTTCTACTTTTTTAAGACATTGGGGACAATGTCTCATTTAGGTTTGGGGGATGTGAATAGTTGATTAGTATCTTATTTTTATTATTTTATTTTTTGTCCAAAATTTTTCAAAAAATACAAAAAAATTAAAAAATTATTTTATGTTTCTTTGTTTTTAATTTGATTAATCATGAGAAATTGGTGAGAGATAGCTGTGTAAGGAGTTTCCACTCTTGATACGTATCTCAAACCTATTTTTGAAACATGTTAATTTTTGTTTATTTCCTTTTGAATTATTTAATTTGTGAATTATCCATAAAACGAACTAAAATGGATATTCATATGCTCAGTTGGCAGGTATTATCAACATGCATAGTAACATACGGATATGAGTTGTAATTGAAAAGTTTGTAATATTCAGTGCTCTAGTTTAATTGGAGGAAACATCTATAAATGGAAATGGAGTAAAAAAAATAGAAAAAATAAGAAAAAAAAAAACATCTGAGATCCGAGTTATTAAGTCTGTATGGGTGTTTTAATACCTAGTGCCCTAAAACCAACTGGTTTAGGAGTCACTGGCCCAAAGCTCGCTACATGGATCGAAGATGTTGCAAATATATATATATATATATATATCTAAAGTCTGAGTAATTAAGTCCGTAAGGGTGTCTTAACACCTGGTGCCCTAAAACCAACTGGTTTGGGAGCCACCGACCCAAAGTTCGCTACATAGACGGAAGATATTGTATATAAATAAAAAATAAAATCAGAAAAAGAAAGAAAAATCAGAAAAATCAGAAAAATTATTCCATTGCTACAAAAAGGTGTGAATTCTGATAAAACTTTAGGACAAAAATATTACTCTCTTATCAACTACACTTGTGACTGTTGTGGACAAAAGTCAGTTGATTAATATTTTGTTGGCTTTGTATATGGAGAATGGAAATTATAATCGGAGAATTTACTTATTCGGTAATTTAGAAAGAAACAAAACAACTAGAAACTTAGAGTAGAAGTTTCACCTAATTAGTCACCTACTTCTTTATTCTCTTTTCTCTTGTTTTTTTACTTTTGTGTGCATTAGTTTTACTAATTTTTTACTTTTGTAAAATGTTTGTGGGTATCGTTGCTGTAAGCCCTCACGAGACTACAACTCGTCCACTAGGGACACCTATGGGTTTAAAGGCTCGTTGCATAAGCTAAATGCAACCGTGATCCCTACGAAAGTGGCTTAACTTAATTTTATGTTATTTTATTTTCTGTTTTGCTCGAGGACTAACAAAATATTAGGTTTGGGGTGTGATGAGTTGTAATTATATCACTATTTCCCACTCATTTAACCTAATATTTTGTATAGTTTCTCGAGTTTTATGAACGTTTTGATGTGTTTTTATTTATTTTGCAGATAAAAAAATATTGGAACTTAATGGAATCAACTCTGGGCTAAAACGATGAAATCCGGAGGAAAAATGGTCCAAAAATGAAATTTTACTATACGCGTCACGAAGTGCAGCCAAAATTTCCAATTTTGCGCAATTTTGGTATTTTGGCCATAACTTTTTCGTCCGATGTCCGATTAAGCTAATTCAAGTTTCAGATTAAAGAGGACTCAAAGATCTACAACTTCGAAAGTTAAAATATTTTCGAATTCTGAAGTTGGATGGCCGAAATTGATAAACAATACAGTATATTTTGTGTAACTACTATAGTCATTTACAAAATATAAAAAAAATTAATAAAATAAAAAATAAAAATTGTCAAACTTCCACCAAACATGCTTGCATTTTTGGTGCCATGTTTGGTGCCATGTTTGATGCCATGTCTTGTGTCATGTTTGGTAGAGTGTTTGGTGGAGCAATTTGTGGAGCAATTGGTGGAGAAATTGGTGGAAGCCTTTAAGTTTTTCTATAAATACCAAGCCATTTCATTTGTAATTCTCATGCTTTCCTTAGGTTTTTGTAAGGAATTTAAGGATTGCATCTTGTGTGTTTATTTTTAGTAATTTAATTTATGTATTTTAATTTTCAGTAGAGTAGTTCTCTTTTTCTACTCCTTTCTTTTTATGTTCAGTAGTTAAATTTCCACTGGGGCAAGGGTAAAGCTTTTAATATTTTAATTAGATTAATCTCTCTTAATTATAATATAAAATTTATTATTCACTAAAAGGAATTACCGCCTTAATGGCTGGTTTTATTTATTTGGCATAATTAGATACCGCCTATATGGCTGGTCTTTAGGTGACAGATAATTACCGCCTATATGGCTGGTTTATGTTCAAATACTATACCGTCTTTATGGCTGTTTGGACATAATTTAAATCTGACTTAATAAGGAATACCGCCTACATGGCTGGTCGTCTATCACCGTTAAATTCTATATTATAATAATTGAGATTTCTAAATTCGAAATAGTAAAAGTGGATCCCCAACCCCAGCATTTTATTTTTATTCTAAGGAAGTGATGAAGCACAATATCCACACTTAATAATTGATTTTATTTTTATGGGTAGTTCTTTAGTTTGTTTATTGAGTCTTAAGCTTAATGCGTCTTGTTAACTGGCCATTAATAAGATTGATGGGGTAAAACTTAAAATGAACTAGACAAAGGGATTTCAATAGCCCATGATCTTCCTTGAGGATAGAAAACCCTTTAATAGATTTCCTTACAGGATAGGAATATACCTGTCGGGCGGGGGTAGCCATAATTAGAACTTGGTCTTAATGAATCCAGGTAATGTGGTTGACATAGGAATATGGTTCAATTGGGTTATACTGGGTATTTGCGTCTGACCATCGGAAGAGGCTTTTACATATCATCGTGTTCTAGGTTAACAAATTAATTTATTACACATAAATAAGAGAGTCAATTCATCTTTTTAATAATATTGTGTGGAGTCACGACCCTAGATCTTTAAGTCTTTTCTTCTATTTTCTTTAGTATTTTCTTTTGTGTCTTTTTTCTTTTGTGTCTTTATTTTAGTTTATTTAAGCAAATCCACATTCAACCAACCAAAAGCAATTATCATCTTCTCCCCCAATTAGATACCTGTAAATAAATAGTATCAATAATTAATAACAACAGTAGGAATTAAGTCCTCGTGTGATCGATATTTTTATACTACCTGAACGATACGTGCACTTGGGTTATACGCGTGTGAATGCACCGGTCAGTAAGCAATAGGAGCAGTATATATTATATTAGATATAAAGTTTTATATTAGATATAAAGCTGAGAGACTTGTGAGAAACTCCCATTAGTCGCATATTAGATACGATCTAATAAAAGACACAGTAAGACTATATGTATGACAGTTAATATAACTGTTTCACTATTAATGTGTCTTTTATATATATAGTATTCATCTTTCGTAAAGGATGATACCTTTGTCGAAAGATAGATTGATTAGAATGTCTGGTCAATCTTATGCATCATTGGATGATGGCATAATGAATATTATATTATATGCGATTAAAGATATCAATTTAATCGTAATTGTTACGAGTTATTTTTATATGCTACAGACCATATGATGGATCTTGGAACAAGTTCTTTGTTATCTTAGAGATACTAAGAACAAGTTTCTCATTCTTGGAGAATTTAGTCAGCAACCATAAGGTTAGATTAGTTTTGATCCTAATTATGACATTAGATAGTCTATGTTATATAAAGTCAGAAAAGATGCAGTGGGAGTCTCACTGTTGATTCTACCGAACTAGTGGAGTCGGTTGCAGCTTATGAAGTATTGACTTAAGAAGTTGCAAAGTAACCTCAATGATTAGAAGTGTTGATATTATTTTTGTGCTTGCGGTTGTCTTATAGTGTTTGAATTTGATTTCTAAATACATAGACAACTCGGAAGCTATAACACAATATTGATATAGCGTCTGAGTCATATTAATGTGAAATTTTGATTCTACAAAATATGAATGATGTTGGTTAAGGAAAACGATTGAGTTTGTTGGATAGACTCAATTTGATAAAACAGACTCACTTGTTGTTGCCTACCTCTTGAGTGCTGGTGAGCTCTTGAGGACCATGATATGTGATGCACATTGAGATGTGTATATGATACTCGGGATTGGCACTAGAGCAAGTGGGAGAAATGGTTAGGGCTGGTGCTTGGAGTGCCAATCCGGATCGTATTTATGTCTGATTCATAAATACGAGCAATTGTATTTTCATAGTATTACTAATTTTAGTGGTAGCACCCTTGTCTTTTATACGCTTATTCGATCTAATTGCGATTAGTAATCTGATTACACTTAGATCGATACTGAATCTGATTCAGTGATACATGTATATTAGACAAAGACCCTAGGATTTACAGTATAGTGCGCAGTTACAACATAGTTTGTAATTGACATTGGGAATCGTACTATTAGATGTATATCCTTAAATAAAGTTCTTGGTCAAGAATTGATAACACTGGTCGGTTAGTAAAATCCACTGAGACCAGTACATGTCGTATATCGAGACTTGGTCCGATGGTTTATCCCAGTGAACCATGAGTCTAGGGAGACACATATAGACATGTAGGTGTATATTTGATAAGACACTGAACGACTCACGAAAGGTTTCCTAATAGATGGTACACCAACGTCAATAGGAACCTTCTCGAGTTGAGCGAGCATAGTGGTCCTTCGACTTAAGATACCACTGTGGATATATGAGCTATCCTCCACACTTTGACGACAGTCACGTCAACGATCTAGTCATGATCAGACCTCCGCCTGTTCGTTGGGTGTGAACTGATGCTCATGATATCATGTGCGCATCAAGATAGGATCTGTCAGTCCTGTGTACAGGGCATAGACATCCAGCATGTGTTTACGATCTAGTAAATCCATGGTCGTGGTATAACTTCAGAAATTAGTTCTGAATGTTATTTAGAGATCGTAAATTAAAAGTCGACTGTATTATATCGAACGGGTTTGACGTTTTTATCTATATCCCAGATATAATACGGATAGCCTGTAACAGAGGGATTATACGTATGCTATGACCTCGACCTGTATATTTTAGCAAAATTATTTGTGGTCGTCATGGACACGAAATTGGATTTCGTAACGGATAAACCTAAACTTAGAGAGTCCCATAATATGAAGTGTACTCGTTGAGCACTTGGACAACTCGATATGAATAATACAGATTATTCATAATACTTCACTAGATTAAATGAGTTAATTCGGATCGTTTAATTGGTTAAACGATAACACATGCATTAGGGTATTTTGTCTGATAATAATTATTGTGTATTTGTATTTGATATATAATATGATTAAATACACATTAATTATTCGTCAAATGAGATTTTGACACATGCCATAAATATATATATGTATTTGTTATTTATTGTAAATAAAATACATATATTTATGTTTATTAATTATTTAATCATTTAATTGTTAGATAATTAAATAATTGATTTTTTAATATCTTATCCAATTTGCCATTATTTGAATGATAAATGGCAAGATATTATTGGAACTTTTGGCATGACTTTATTACACTTTTGTTTGTCTAATTATGATTGGATATTAAAAGATGTAATTCATTTATTTATTTGATAAATTTTAAAAGACAAAATATGCCCCACTTTTCCTATATATTCGGCCAACACAACAAGGAAATGGGTTTTTGATTTTCTCTCTCTTGTCCATTTAAACATATTGCCGAGAGCCTCAAATAAGCAAGAAGAAAATGGGTTTCTTCATTTTTCTTGATGATTCAAGCAAACAAAGTGAAGAAAAATCAAGATATGCTTAAGGAAACTTGGATCTTTAAGGTAACCTTCTATATCCTTGAACTTTGAAAATTAGTTTCTTGTTCTTGATTTATTAGAATAGTTCTAGGGTTTTCTTCACTTGTTTAAATTGGGGCTTTTAGTTGTTGATAGATGAATGGAAGTAATAAGCATGTGTGAAGTATGAATTTGATGAAATTAAAGTAGTTTCATTCCAATTTTGTTCAAATTATTCTTGGTCAATAAGTTACCATTCTAGATTGTAAAAACCACTCATTTTATGTCTAGAATTGTTCTAGAGTGATTCATATGTGTGGTGACTTGATTTGGCGTATTGATTAATTTGATTAATCTTGGAATTTTGGATTTAAAAGCATGAAAATGGCAATTTCGGTTCTGCAGATCAGATTTGGAAAAACTGGAAATTATGTGATGTATTTGATGTCTTACGAATGTAATGGATGTGTTTTGGGAGTTGGCACAATTGCTGGAAAGTGTTTCCGACTTGAAATAAGCGAAAACGGCCAAAAACGACGTTACCGGGTCGATTTTGAGCCAACCGAGTGACGACTGTGAAAATAGTGATTCCGTCACTGTTTGGGCAGCCCATGAACTGTCTTGACACTATTGGATCTGACCTGGGTAGTTTCCATAAGTGTCGGGTAGTCGGGTCGGTCAAAAACGCATTTTAGGCCATTTTACGAAAAAAATGATTTTCGTAAAAGTTTCGCGAGTTTTCAACTAGTTTATGTTAATATTTGATATTGAATAAAAAAGTTTAGGTGAAATATCAATAAATTATTCATATTAGATATTGAATAATTTATTTGGTATTTTTGAAAAAGTTTTAAAATACTATTTCCCCCGAACCCGCGCTTCTGCTGCGCTCCGACCCCTAAACCCCAACAATTTTCTCTATGTTAGCAGCACACAAAAAGTCATCGTTACAAGTTATCTAACGTCGACAATATACCCTCAGGCAATACTGTAGTAGAAGACCAACACGCAAAAAAACTTTTACCAGTCATAATTAAATTTGCAAACCACACATAGAAGAAGCATGACTGGATCTATATGGGATCAAAACATAATTTCTGAACTAAATAATCGAAAGATAATAAAGAATAATAACATCAATTTTATTAAATGATTAAAAGGTACTCGTATGAATCAAAAACATAAATAATAAAAGTCAAACACAAGAGTTTATCTCTAGCTTTGCCTAGGGGATTAGTTCCTCATAAAGAAATAAAAATAACCTGGGATTAGAGAGAATTATTATTCTGAATCATCACGGCTCCGTGTCCCGACTTCTGGGCTTTTTTTTCTTCTGCTTCTCTCGGTTCCGCACTACTTTTTCACTTTTTGCTTCTGTTTTGCACAGTAAGGGCTGAATTACGTCCCTGGCTTTCACGTGTGCCAAGTTGCTCCTTTGCCACCTTTGCATGCTTTATATAACATAAGAAATATGAAAACCTAATGCAATTTATACTTGGGCCCACGTGACTCTATTAATTTGGTCAATAATTGTGGCTATCTTTATTTTCTGGTCCACTTCTTCTTTTTTATATTTGTTTGCTGCCTTCTTTCTTTATTGCAACTTCACGCCACCTGTCAACTATTGTTTCTTTTTTAAATTCAAACATCTAGGGCCCCACGTGTGCTTTTCCAATTCAAGGTCAAAGTTGCTTCCCTTTTCCTTCTTCAAATTCGGCCCCACATCTTCTTTCTTATAGATTTGTCTTGTTCTTTCCCTTTCCTAAAATAATAAAGAGAAACAAAATTTATTAAATTAACTTAAATAATAAATATTTTTTAAATTAATAAAATAATAAAAATCATATAATAAAATATAAAATATATTACTAAATACTTAACAATAATCCCGAATAAGTAATGTTTCAAAGTATATTTTCATGCACTTATCACAACCCCCAACTAGCTTATTGCTAGTCCCTAACAATTCAAGCATAAAATAAAATAAAAACTAAATAAATAAATAAATAAAAACTATCTAAGCCATTTTCGTAGGGATCATGATTGCATTTAGCATATGCAATTAACCTTTAAACCCTTAGGCGTCCCTAGTGGACGAGTTATAGTCTCGTGATGGTGTACAGTGACAACACCATAAACGTCATTTAAAACACACAATCTTGCAAAAACAAAAATTAAATAGTCTCAATAGTTTCACATAATTTTGTCCTCAAAGAATAAATAGTAATAAAACTAGAGAATCTTCAAAGTACTCAACGTAACTCAAATCTAAGTTTTTGAATAAGTCATCTATGCTAGACTCAAAGTTTGTGTGCTAAGGTTCATTCACAGCTTTATTCCCAAGTAAGCCAACTTAATGATTTCGTTTAAAAATTAAGATCGATGAGTCAAACCAACCTAGATATCTCAATTAAGCTATGTAGTTGCTTATCTGTGCTCAATATGGTACGATTTCTCTTTTTCCTTAGTCTCTCTTTTCATTTTCTCCTTTTTGTATTTTTCTTTTCTTTCTCTTTTTCTTTTATTTTTTTTCAACACGCTTACGCTTTAAGGTACCATTTCTCCTCATGGTGGTCCTAATACTCGCCCATTGGTAGCTTCACGCTTATCGGTTATAGGTGGTTTATTTTCTTTCTTCAGAGACTTTCTTTTATTTTCAACCAAACCATACGTCATAACACAAGTAAATCAGGATAGACATCTAAGCAAACGGTCATTCATCGACATTCAATTTCTTCAACTAGTCACCTTACTAACTACTTAGGCTTTCACTGTTAAGAACCTATAATTAAGTGCTTACGATTCTAACATAGATAAACTACTCAAAGCATTAGATAAAAGTGCATTAAATGACTTATCGTTTCTAATATTTCATCCTAAAATAAACAATATCATCATTGTACCTATGTTTAACTATCAAGGACTAAAAAAAGAACAAAACAACTTTTTTTAGATAATAGTAAAATGTATTTATGACAAGTATTATCATGATCCTCAATGTAAGATAAATGTAAACAAAAAGGATTAAGGAACAACACTACCAGATGAGGAGTTGATCAGGTTCTTGCTGGTGAGACTTTAGCTGTGTGGTTGTGCTAAAACCTGCAAAAACAATTATGCAAACAATAAAAATAAAACATGAAATTAGCACACAATAAAAATAAAACTAAATTAAATAAAGAAAATGAAATAAAATGAAATAAGTAAATGCAGATGCAATGGTTGTTTCCCCGCTAGCGCTAAGTTTAATGTCTTCAGCCAGACGTAACCACTTAAGCTGTCATGGTGGCTTCCATCTAGCGTACTGATGACGGCATAGGATGGAATTTTTGTCTAGTCGCGCCAGTTTATCCACTGATCTTCCATGGTCTGGTGGTTGAAATTTGGTACTGCACATAAGGAAAAATTCGCTTAATCTCTTTTTTTAACCTCACATGTATCATCTTTAATTGAGCATTAACTCTCATTTTCCTCATTTTTTAGTTCTTTGGGACCAGTTTTAGTCCATGAGGATTTGATTCAGGTTGTAGAGAAGCTGTTTCTGGCAGGACCATTTCTAGCATGTATCAGAAATGACACTCATCCTCACTCTGTGATTGTTTTTCAACATTAAAAATGTAAAGTGCTTGAGGAAAGGGTACTCTAATTGGGAAATGTGGCACTTTTTCTTCTTGAGAGACATCTTCACTATTATCCTTGGGGTCATGATTACGCCCAAATATATCTCGCGGTTATCGCAGTACAGTTGGGGTGTCGATTCCACAGAGAGATGGTTACAAGAAACTGATTCACTAAATCAAGAACGTTTAGCAATAATTGACTTAAAGGAAATATTAAATTGCGATAGAAAATTAAATAATTCAAAGACTTAAAAGATTTTAACAATAATGAGGAAGATAGCAAAGCATCAGGGTCCCCACTTGTACCTATTACTTATATTCCGTTATTGATTCATGTTATGCTCAATTAAGGATTTCACGTCCCAAATCCAAAATTGGAAGATATTCAATTCTACACCAGTTCAAGTTCTAAGGTAATTGTTATTCAATCTTCTCTACGTTCACAACTCACAAGGTTATCGTTACAACCTATCTAACGACGACAATATACCCTCGGGCAATACTGCAGTAGAAGATCAACTCGCAAAACAACCTTAATCTATCAAACCAATTTTACTAACAACACCTAGAAAAAGCATGACTGAATCTATATGTAAACTAATAAAATATGATTTTCAATTAATCAAAAGAATAAAGAGATGAATAGAATAACAATTGTATTAATCAATTAAAATCATTCATGAATCGAATAACAAAAATACAAGAATTGGGTACAAGAGTTCGCCCTTAGCTTTGCTTGAGAGATTAGTTCCGCATGCTAGATGAAGAAACAACAGAGATAGGATGGGGAATCATCGGATAAATCATTGTTTCTGATCCCGGGAATTTGCACAGCTCTGATTTCTTGTTTGTATTGTGTAACTAGCCTCCCTTTGTGTTTTGGACGAAGTCTCATATTTATAGAAGTGTCAGGGTATTATTAGGATTTCAGAAAACCCTAAAATTCGAGACCTGCAACGCGTGAATCTTCTTCCTCCCGCAACGCCGCGGCGCTGATTCCTTGTTATGTATGCAGTTTGACATTTTGGGGGGGCCGAGGCGCCTGCCTTTCTCCATTGGCGCCTCGCGCCCATTGATTCCTTATTTAGGGCGCCACGACGCCCTTTTGTTGTTGATGAATGACTGGCGCCGTGGCGCCATGGTCTCTGGTTTATGTATGTGACTTTGGCGCCTCGGCGCCAAGTTCCCTGCTCGTCCCGTTCTTCCCAAAAGTTCCCAAAATACTTGTAAATATTCCCGGATCCATGTATTAATATTCCTACAAACAAAATCACTAAATATAGCGTAAATAATAAAATTTTAAATTAATATAACAATAGGAATTATACTAAAACATAAATATATAACTAAATACTTAACAATAAGCCTAATAATTGATGTTTCAAGTACATTTTCATGCACTTATCATCACACCCCCAACCAGCTTATTGCTAGTCCCTAGCAATTCAAGCGTAAAATAAAATGAAAATTAAATAAATAAACTATCTAAGCCACTTTCGTAGGGATCACGATTGCATTTAGCGTATGCAACAAGCCTTTAAACCCCTAGGTGTCCCTAGTGGACGAGTTATAGTCTCGTGAGGGCTTACAGCGACGACACCCACAAACGTCATTCAAAACACACACAATCAAAAAATAAAACTAAATAGTCCCGATAGTTTCACATAATTTTGTCCTCAGAGAATGCATAGTAATGAAATCAGAGAACCTTCAAAGTACTCAACGTAACTCAAATCTAAATCTTTGAATAAATCATCTAAGCTAGACTCAAAGTGTGTGTGTGCTAAGGTTCGTTCACAGCTTTATTCCCAGGTAAGCCAACTCAATGATTTCGTTTAAAAATTGGGATCGATGGGTCTAACCAACCTAGATATCTCAATTAAGCTCTGTATTTGCTTTTATGTGTGCTCAATATGGTATGATTTTTTTTTTTTCTTTTCCTGTCTCTATTGCATTTTCTTTTGGATTTTTTTTTCTTCTTCCTCTTTTGCCATTTTTTTTTCAAACACACCTACCCTTCAAGGTAGCATTTCTCCTCATGGTGGTCCTAATACTCGCCCATGGGTAGCTTCACGCTTGTCGGTTATAGGTGGTTTACTTTTTTCCTTCAGAGACTTTTTCTTTTATTTGCATTCATACCATACGTCATAACACAAGCAATTCAGGATAGATATCTAAGCAAACGGTCATTCATCGACATGCAATTTTTCTTCACTAGTCATCTTGCTAACTACTCAGGCTTCCACTGCTAAAAACCCATAATTAAGTGCTTACGAGTCTAACATAGATAAACTACTCAAATCATCAGATAAAAGTACATTAAAGGACTTATCGTTTCTAAGATTTCACCCTAACACAAACAATGTCATCATAGGAACTATGTTTACTATCAGGGACTAAAACAAAACAATAAATATTTTTTTTTATTTTTTTTTATTTTTTTTTCTTTTCAATAAATAAAACAAAATAATATGGAAAAGGCAATACGAATAAGACATATCCATCCAGGTGAAACACACATGATAATACCACCACCCCAACCTAAATAAAACATTGTCCTCAATGTAACAACCAATAAGGTAATACAGGAAGGAGTTCACCTGATTAGAGATGTGGTGAGCCGGGATGAAATATTGAATTATCCTGGAAAAGAAATTAAACACAAACAAAACAAAAGGAAAAGAAAAAAAGATTAAAAATAGCTAAGAAAAAGAAAAACATAAATAATAAAGTACAACAATAAGAAAGAGTAAACTCAATCCGCATAGGTGGGGTCAGCAAGAGGTGTGTCCTCTGCTGCGGAAATCGGATTGTCTAGGAACGGTTTCAGCCTCTGTCCATTTACTTTAAATATCCTGCCGTCCTTGGGATCTTCTACTTCTACAGCTCCATGAGGAAAACTTGTTTTACAATAAATGGTCCGGTCCATCTGGATCGCAGCTTGCTTGGATGAAGATGGAGTCTTGAATCATAAAGATGAACCTTCTGGTTAGGCTCAAAAGTTTTCCTCATTATCTGTTTATCATGGGCAGCTTTCATCTTGGCTTTGTATAGACGGGAATTGTCATAAGCATCATTCTCAAGTTCTTCGAGCTCTGTTATCTGCAGTTTCCGCTGTGTACCTACAACACTCAGATCAAAGTTAAGATTTTTAATAGCCCAATAGGCTTTATGTTCTAACTCAACGGGTAAATGACAAGCTTTTCCAAATACAAGCCTATAGGGAGACATTCCAAGAAGGGATTTGTAAGCAGTACGGTATGCCCAAAGCGCATCCGAAAGTCGTAAACACCAATCCTTGCGGTCGGGGTTTACCGTTTTCTCTAATATTTGTTTGATCTCTCTATTTGCTAATTCAGCTTGCCCATTGTCTCTGGGTGATAGGCAGTAGAGATCTTGTGCACCACACCATATTTGCGCATCAAGGCTTCAAAAGATCGGTTGCAAAAGTGTGTTCCTTGATCGCTGATGATGACTCGAGGGGTACCGAATCGGGACAATACATGTTCCTTTAAGAATTTGACTACAGTGGCATTGTCATTGGTTCGGCAAACTATTGCCTCAACCCATTTAGACACATAATCAACTGCGAGCAGGATGTAGAGATAACCAAATGATGGTGGAAAGGGTCCTATAAAATCAATACCCCAACAATCAAATACTTCAATGACAAGAATAGGGTTAAGAGGCATCATATGACGACGGGACAAGGCTCCTAATTTCTGACATCTTTCACAGGAGCGGCAGAAACCGTTTGTGTCCTTAAATAGAGTGGGCCAATAGAAACCACACTGCAGAATTTTTGCAGCAGTTTTCTTTACAGAAAAATGACCTCCGCAAGCGTTGGCATGACAAAAGGTCAACACACTGAGAACTTCATCCTCATGAATGCAACGTCTCAATATTTGGTCGGGGCAGTATTTGAATAAGTACGGGTCATCCCAATAAAAATTACGTACCTCGACCAAGAATTTACGTTTATCTTGTGTAGTCCAAGTGGACGGGCACTCACCAGAAACTAAAAAGTTGACAATGTGTGTATACCATGGTGCTCGTGTGACTGCAAAAAGATGTTCATCAGGGAAGTCATCACGAATTGGTGGGCCATCGGCAGAGTCGTTAAACTCCAAGCGAGACAAGTGATCTGCTACCACATTTTCAACACCCTTTTTATCTTTGATTGTTAGGTCCAATTCTTGTAACAACAGGATCCACCTAATCAATCTAGCCTTAGCATCTTTCTTCGAAAGGAGGTACTTGAGGGCTGCATGGTCGGTGAAAATGGTGATAGGAGAGCCGATTAGGTATGTACGAAATTTGTCTAAGGCAAAGACTACTGCCAGCAGTTCTTTTTCAGTTGTGGAATAGTTCATTTGAGCACTGTTTAGAGTTCTGCTGGCATAATACACGACAAAAGGTTTCCCTTCTCGTCTTTGTCCTAAAACTGCCTCCAACTGCGTAATCACTAGCATCACACATAATCTCGAATGGTAAATTCCAATCGGGTGGTTGCATGATTGGGGCAGAGGTGAGTTTAGTTATAAGTGTCCTAAAGGCATCTTCACACTCCTGTGTCCATTCAAATGAAGAATTTAGCGAGAAGGTTACACAGGGGTCTAGAGACAGAAGAGAAGTTCTGTATGAATCTCCTATAGAAACCAGCATGCCCAAGAAATGATCGCACATCTTAACAGTTTTGGGTGTTGGCAGCTTAGATATCAAATCGATCTTTGATTTGTCGACTTCAATGCCTTTGGATGAGACAATATGACCTAGGATGATTCCTGAAGAGACCATAAAGTGACACTTTTCCAGTTCAGAACGAGGCCTTTCTCTTGACATCGACTTAATACTGCTTTCAGGTTAAGCAAGCATATATCAAAGGAGTCGCCAAACACTGTTAAGTCATCCATAAACACCTCCATACACTTCTCAATCATATCATTAAAAATGCTCAACATGCATCTTTGAAAAGTGGCGGGGGCATTCCATAAACCAAATGGCATGCGGCGAAAAGCATAGGTTCCGAACGGGCAGGTAAATGTGGTTTTCTCCTGATCTTCCAAGGAGATCTCAATTTGGTAGTATCCTGAATACCCGTCTAGGAAACAATAAAATGGGTGACCAGCTACCCGCTCAAGAATTTGATCGATAAAGGGAAGTGGGAAGTGGTCTTTTCGGGAGGCAGCATTTAACTTTCAGTAGTCGATGCACATACGCCAACCTGTGACTACCTTGGTAGGAACCAGTTCTCCTGCCTCATTCTTCACTACAGTGACTCCCGACTTTTTAGAGACAACCTGCGTAGGACTAACCCATTTACTATCAGTAATTGGGTATATAATACCCGCGTCTAGTAACTTTATCACTTCATTTCTCACCACTTCTTTCATAGTGGGGTTAAGCCTACGTTGAGGGTCTCTACGAGGAATAGCTCCATCTTCTAGGTGAATTTTATGAGAACAAATCAAGGGGCTAATACCTTTGATGTCTCCTATGGTCCAGCCAAGTGCGGATTTATGCTCACTCAACATCTCAAGTAATCTCTTACTCTGCGATGCACTAAGCTCTGAGGAAATGATAACAGGGAATGTATCTCCTGATCCAAGGAACGCATGTTGCAGTCCTTCTGGTAAGGGCTTCAATCAATTCAATTTTTGGTGTTTCGACCGAAGAAGGTTTGGTCTATCCCTTTCCTCTGGCAAAGCCTCAAACTGCGGCTGCCAGACTGTTGGTCCATTTTTTTTCCAAACAGAGTAGCCTGTTGCAAGAAGGTCTGAATTTGGAAGAAGATGATCGGGAGGGTCAGACTCATGTAGAATGGGTGCTAATTCCGGCACAATTGTATCTATGAGGAATGTCTGATGACATTCATCGTCATCATGTGGTTGTTTCCCGATGTGAAAAATATTCACTTCCAGTGTCATATTCCCGAATGACAATTTCATGAGACCATTCCTACAATTGATAAGAGCATTTGCTGTAGCACGGAAAGGTTTACCCAGGATAAGAGGAATTTTGGATTCGGTTTTAACTACGGACTGGGTGTCTAAGATCAAGAAGTCAACGGGATAATAGAATTTGTCAATCTGGAGTAAGGCATCTTCTACTACCCCTCGTGGAGTTCTGACAGAACGATCTGCTAACTGCAAGACTACTGAGGTGGGCTTAATCTCTCCAAGACCTAACTAAGTATATATGGAATATGGCATGAGATTCACACTCGCGCCCAAGTCTAGTAATGCCTGACCAAACTCGCATGTAACCAATATGGCAAGTGATGGTGGGACAACCCCGGGTCTTTATATTTTGGTGGGGTCTTTTGTTCAATCACTGCACTAGCTTGTTCCGTTAGGAATGCAGTTTTCTTCACATGGTGCTTCCTTTTCATGGTACATAGATCTTTTAAAACCTTAGCGTATGTGGGAACCTGTTTGATTATATGTAACAAGGGCAGGTTTATCTTTACTTGCCTAAGGTGTTCTAAGATCTCACTGTTCGGGTCTGCAGCCTTGGTGGCTGGCCTAAGGGCTTGAGGAAATGGTACTCTAACTGGGAGTTATGGTTCTGGGTCTTCATGAGGAGTTTCTACACTATTATCCTGGGTCGGATCTGTTATGTTTGGGGTGTCTTTTACTCCTACCTCCTTACCACACCTAATAGTTATGGCATTAACGCCTTTTACATTCGCACCTCCCTGATCAGCCTGTGCCATGTGTTGCCATTGAGGATTAGGTTGAGCTTGGGAAGGGAATTTCCTTTGTTCATTCACACTCAATACGTTGGTTAACTTGGAGATTTGGCTTTTAATCTCCTTGTTGTCCTCAGCTAGCTGAGCTATTAAGGATTCAAACTTCTGATGGGTTGATTCAAACTTCTAATTGGTCTTACTTTGAGTTTCCACAAAGGCTTGCATGGTGTCCTCTAAGGAGTTCCTAGGGATGGCAGGTGTGTGATACTGAGGTAGGGTACTGTAACTCCTAGGCTGTGGTGTCTGAGTCGACTGATGAGAGTCTTGTTTCCAACTGAAATTGGGATGGTTTCTCCAACCAGGGTTATAAGTGTCTGAGTACGGTGTGTAGGGTTTCCTATACGTTCCTAATGCATTGTATTGGTTCTCATATGGGTCCCTAGTTGTAGGGCACTCTTGTGTCAAATGATCGATCCTGTTACAAATAGCACAAACTTCCTGAGGCTCTAAGTTGGCTACTGTATGCATAGATTTATTTTCCTTAGCTAGTAAGGTTCCCATTTGTCTAGCTAATAGTTCAACTTTCGCCTTAAGGCTGTCCTCCTCTCTCAAATGGTGTACGCCTAATGGGAGGAGTGAGGTGTGTCCTATCAGTGCTATCCATGGAATTAGGTCCAGTCCAGGTATGAGACTTCTTAGCTAGGTCATCTAGGTACTCGAGGGCCTCATCAGGGTCATTTTGGATAAACTTGCCGTTACACATTGTCTCAACGAATTGGCGCTCCCTAGGTGTCAATCCATAATAGAAGTAACTAACTAAACGCCAACTCTCAAAACCATGGTGGGGACAACTAGCTAACAATTCCTTATACCTCTCCCATGTTTGGTAAAGGGTCTCACTGTCTTTCTGGGAAAAGGTAGAGATTTGTTTTTTAAGGGCATCCGTCTTGTGGTGTGGGAAATATTTATCAAAGAATGCCTGGGTCATCTCGCCCCATGATCCTATTGACCTAGGTCTTAAAGAGTACAACCAACTCTTAGCTTTGTCCTTAAGGGAAAAAGGGAAAAACTTAAGTCTGATGTGTGTCTGTAGTTCCAAACCGATCATGGAAAGTCGCTACTACCTCTTCAAACTCTCTAATATGCAAATAGGGATTTTTGTTCTCCAAACCATGGAAGGTTGGAAGATACTGTATCATCCCAGGTTTGAAATCTACGGGTGGTGCATTTGGAAGAAACAAGATACACGAAGGTGTATCCGTGCGAGTTGGGTGGAGGTACTCTTCAAGAGTCCTCCTAGGTGGCCTCTCGTAATCACTCATTGTGTGTGCACTAGATGTGGATGATGTGAATAGTGGATTGTCAAACAAACTCTCTGAATCAGAATTCTCTTCTTCAGTTCTAACGAACCTACCAAATCTATCCCTACGTCTAGGCATGCAAAGTTCAAATGGTACGAGGAATAAATTAAAATAAAAATAAATAAATAAAACAATTAATACTAAAACAAAAAAAAAAACTGAAATAAATATTAAAACAAAAGAAACTAATTAAGAATAAAAATTAAATTACTAAAAAGAAATAAATGAACGAAAAATAAAAAAAATGGAACGAATTTACCACTTCGTTATTGACTAAGCAAACCTGGTTCTTTTGCTTGTAAACCGTCTCCCCGGCAACGGCGCCAAATTTTGATTACGCCCAAATATATCTCGTGGTTATCGCAGTACAGTTGGGGTGTCGATTCCACAGAGAGATGGTTACAAAGAAACTGACTCACTAAATGAAGAACGTTTAGCAATAACTGACTTAAAGGAAATATTAAATTGCGATGGAAAATTAAAGAATTCAAAGACTTAAAAGATTTTAACAATAATGAGGAAGATAGTAAAGCATCAGGGTCCCCTCTTGTACCTATTACTTATATTCCGTTATTGATTCATGTTATTACTCAATTAAGGATTTCACGTCCCAAATCCAAAATTGGAAGATATTCAATTCTACACCAGTTCAAGTTCTAAGGTAATTGTTATTCAATCTTCTCTACGTTCACAACTCACAAGGTTATCGTTACAACCTATCTAACGACGACAATATACCCTCGGGCAATACTGCAGCAGAAGATCAACTCGCAAAACAACCTTAATCTATCAAACCAATTTTACTAACAACACATAGAAAAAGCATGACTGAATCTATATGTAAACTAATAAAATATGATTTTCAATAATCAAAAGAATAAAGAGATGAATAGAATAACAATTGTATTAATCAATTAAAATCATTCATGAATCGAATAACAAAAATATAAGAATTGGGTACAAGAGTTCGCCCTTAGCTTTGCTTGAGAAATTAGTTCCGCATGCTAGATGAAGAAACAGCAGAGATAGGATGGGGAATCATCGGATAAATCATTGTTTCTGATCCCGGGAATTTGCACAGCTCTGATTTCTTGTTTGTATTATGTAACTAGCCTCCCTTTGTGTTTTGTACGAAGTCTCATATTTATAGAAGTGTCAGAGTGTTATTAGGATTTCAGAAAACCCTAAAATTCGAGACCTGTAACGCGTGAATCTTCTTCCCGCAGCGCCGCGGCGCTGATTCCCCTGGATTATGTATGCAGTTTGACATTTTGGGGGGCGCCGAGGCGCCTGCCTTTCTCCATTGGCGCCTCGGCGCCCATTGATTCCTTATTTAGGGCGCCACGGCGCCCTTTGTTGTTGATGAATGGCGCCGTGGCGCCATGGTCTCTGGTTTATGTATGTGACTTTGGCGCCTCGGCGCCAAAGTTCCCTGCTCGTCCCGTGTCTTCCCAAAAGTTCCCAAAATACTTGTAAATATTCCCGGATCCATGTATTAATATTCCTACAAACAAAAATCACTAAATCAGCGTAAATAATAACATTTTTTAAATTAATATAACAATAGGAATTATATACTAAAACATAAAATATATAACTAAATACTTAACAATAAGCCTAGATAATGGATGTTTCAAAGTACATTTTCATGCACTTATCAGGTCACTTATAGTGTTGGAAGTATTCTGTATCCCTACCTCTTTACCGCTCCTAGTGATTATGGCATTAACACCTCTTATACTGGATACCTCATGATTAGCCTGTGCCATGTGCTGACCTAGTGGATTAGGTTGAGTTTCGGATGAGAATTTTCCTTGTTCATGTACTCTAATGACATTAGTCAATTTAGAGATTTGACTTCTAATTTCCTTTTGGTCTTCATCTACCTTATATATCAACGACTCAATCCTTTGATTGGTTTTGCTTTGACTAAAAAAAACCATGTTTGTCAATTTATAAGAAAATTGGATGGGAAGCTTGTCCCTGACGCATAGACGTCAATCAAGCCGCTACTTTTCTTGTACATATTATATCTCTTTGTCTAATAATTGTGATTTATTTTGTTGTTTTCTTTTATTTTCTCCGACAGGATCCAGACCTTTTTGACTATCATGATTTATTATACTGTTTAACTAATAATTGTCATTTGGCAGGTACTAGTGCTATTATTGTTACTCACCATTTTCTGGTGTTATAAATTCAACTCATCATTGCACTCTTGAAGACATCCAGTTTTGAGATAGAAATATAAAAAAAAATGGAAGCCACTTCAAGGAGACGAGTTGAAAACATCTGTGTGTTTTACGGTACTAGTGTTGGTACTAACCCACAATACATAGAGGCATCACAAGAATTGGTTCGAGTCACAGCTGAGAAGAATATGCACTTGATATATGGTGGAGGCAATCTTGGACTAATGTGGATCATTTCAAAGTCCGTACAGAAAAGAGGCAGTCTAGTCCTTGGAATCATCCCAAAACCCTTGGCGGAGGTAAATCTGATAGGTCCATCAAACGAAGAGGAACTGATCGTACCGGGAATGTCCGAGCGACTGGTGGAAATGATAAATCGTGCTGATGCTTTTATTGCTTTGCCAGGAGGTTTGGGCACATTGGAGGAAATTTTTATAGTGCTATCTTGGGCGAACTTGAACAAACACCAGAAACTGATTGGGCTGTTTAACATTGAAGGATTTTATGATTTTCTTTGTGTGTTTCTTGATGATGTCCGGATAAATGGGTTCGTGACAAAAACTATGAAAGAACTCATTTTCATTGCCAGAACTGATCCGGATTTACTTGATCAAATCTTATCCTTTGAACCACAAATTGACCTTATCATTTCCAAGATCAAATGGACCGAGGACGATCGTGGTAAGAAGCGTAAGATAAATCTGGATCTCAACCTTTAATTTTCTGTATTTCAGCTAACCAGGTACTATCCTCAAAACTCTACTTCTACATTTTTAAGACATTGGGGGCATTGTCTCATTTAGGTTTGGGGGAGGGGAATAGTTGATTAGTATCTTATTTTTATTATTTTATTATTTTATTTTTTGTCCAAAATTTTTCAAAAATACAAAAAAATTACAAAAATTACAAAAATTACAAAAATGTTTTATGTTTCTCTGTTTTTAATTTGATTAATCAGGAGAAATTGGTGAGAGATAGCTTTGTAAGGAGTCTCCACACTTGATACGTATCTCAAACCTATTTTCGAAACAAGTTAATTTTTGTTTATTTCCTTTTGAATTATTTAATTTGTGAATTCTCCAAAAAACTGACTAAAATGAATCTTCATATACTCAGTTGGCAAGTATTATCAATATGCATAGTAACATATAGACATGAGTTGTAATTGAAAAGTTTGTAATATTCAAAGCTCTAGTTTAATTGGAAGAAGCATCTATAAATGGCGATGGAGTAAAAAAAAAAGCAACAAAAAAAAATTGAAAAAATGAGAGGAAAAAAACATCTAAGATCCGAGTTATTAAGTCCGTATGGGTTTTTTAACACCTAGTGCCCTAAAACCAACTGGTTTGGGAGTCACTGGCCCAAAGCTCGCTACATGGATCGAAGATGTTGCAATATATATATATATATATATATATATATATATATATATATATATATATTATATATATATATATATATATATATATATATATATATATATATCTATATATATATATCCGAAGTGTGAGTAGTTAAGTCCGTATGGGTGTCTTAACACCTGGTGCCCTAAAGCCAACTGGTTTGGGAGCCACCGACCCAAAGCTCGCTACATAGACGAAAGATATTGTATATAAATAAAAAAATAAAATCAAAAAAAGAAAGAAAAAATCCGAAAATCCGAAAAAAAATTATTCCATTGCTACAAAAATGTGTGAATTCTGATAAAACTTTAGGACAAAAATATTACTCTCTTATCAACTGCACTTGTGACTGTTGTGGGTAAAAATGAGTTGATTAATATTGTGTTGGTTGTGTATATGAAGAACTTGGAGTAGAAGTTTCACCTGTTTAGTCACAAACTTGTTTATCCTATTTTCTCTTGTCTTTTTGCTTTTGTGTGCATTAGTTTTACTACTTTTTTACTTTTGTAAAATGTTTGTGGGTATCATTGTTGTATACCCTCACGAGACTACAACTCGTCCACTAGGGACACCTAGGGGTTTAAAGGCTTGTTGTATAAGCTAAATGCAACCGTGATCCCTACGAAAGTGGCTTAGTTTAATTTTATTATTTCTTGTATTTTATTTTGCTGTTTTGCTCGAGGACTTGTAAAATGTTAGGTTTGGGGGTGTGATGAGCGGAAAATATATCAATATTTACCGCCCCTTTTACCTAATATTTTGTTTAATTTCTCGAGTTTGATGAACGTTTTGATGTGTTTTATGTGTTTTGCTGATAAATAAAATATTTGGCTTTAATGGAATCAAATCTGGTCTATAATGATAAAATTCGGAGTAAAAAAATGGCGAAAACGGAAATTTACTATACGCGTCACGAAGTGTAGTCAAAATTTCCAATTTTACGCAACTTTCGTATTTTGGCCATAACATTTTCGTCTGATGTCCGATTGAGCTGATTCAAGTCGAAGATTAAAGAAGACGCAAAGTTCTACAATTTTTAAAGTCAAAATATTTTCGAATTTCGAAGTGTGGAAGGCCAAAATTGATGAACAATCCAGTATATTTTGTGTATTTACTATAGTCATTTTCAAAATGTAAAATAAAATTAATAAAATAAAAAAATAAAAATTGTCAAACTTCCACCAAACATGCTTCCATGTTTGGTGCCATGTTTGATGCCATGTTTGGTGCCATGTTTGGTGCCATGTTTGATGTCATGTCTTGTGGCATGTTTGGTGGAGTGTTTGGTGGAGCAATTTGTGGAGAAATTGGTGGAAGCCTTTAGATTTTCCTATAAATACCAACCGAAACTTTGTAAATTTTCCATGCTTTCTTTGGAGGAGTTTCTCCATGAAAATCTAAAGGAAAGTGTCTTGTATATTCTATAGGAAAGTGTGTACATAAAATTAAGCTAAGCCACTTTCGTAGGGATCACGGTTGCATTTAGCGTATGCAACAAGCCTTTAAACCCCTAGATGTCCCTAGTGGACGAGTTGTAGTCTCGTGAGGGCTTACAGCAACGATACCCACAAACGTTTTACAAAAGTAAAAAGTTAGTTAAAACTAATACACACAAAAGTAAAAAAGACAAGAGAAAATAGAATAAAGAAGTTAGTGACTAATCAAGTGAAAAATCTACTCCAAGTTACTAGTTGTTTTGTTTCTTTTTAAATTACCGAATAAGTAAATTCTCATTATAATTAACATTCTTCATATACACAACCAACACAATATTAATCAACTCATTTCTGCCCACAACAGTCACAAGTGTAGTTGATAAGAGGGTAATACTTTTGTCCTAAAGTTTTATCAGAATTCACATCTTTTGTAGAAATAGAATAATTTTTCTGATTTTTCTGATTTTTTCTTTCTTTTTTATTTTATTTTATTTTTTTATTTATATACAATATCTTCCGTCTATGTAGCGAGCTTTGGTTCGGTGGCTCCCAAACCAGTTGGCTTTGGGCACCAAGTGTTAAGACACCCCTACGGACTTAATTACTCAGACTTTATATATATATATATATATATATTTTTTTTTTTTTTTTTTTTTTTGCAACATCTTCGATCCATATAGCGAGCTTTGGGCCAGTGACTCCCAAACCAGTTGGTTTTAGGGCACTAGGTATTAAAACACCCCTACAGACTTAATAACTCGGATCTCATATATATTTTTTTCTCATTTTTTCTATTTTTTTCTATTTTTTCCTTTTTTTTCTTTTTTTTTTACTCCATTGCCATTTATAGATGCTTCCTCCAATTAAACTAGAGCACTGAATATTACAAACTTTTCAATTACAACTCATGTCCGTATGTTACTATGCATGTTGATAATACCTGCCAACTGAGCATATGAAGATCTATTTTAGTCCGTTTTATGGAGAATTCACAAATTAAATAATTTAAAAGGAAATAAACAAAAATTAACTTGTTTCGAAAATGGGTTGAAATACGTATCAAGAGTGGGAACTCATTACATAGCTATTTCTCACCAATTTCACCTTTTTAGTCAAAATAAAAGCACAAAAACACAAAATATTTTTGTAATTTTTGAAAAAATTTCATTGTTTTGTATTTTTCGAAAAATTTTGACTAAAAATAAAAAAAAAACAAAACAAGAAAAAACAAGATACAAATTAAATAATTCCCTCCCCCAAACCTAAATGAGACATTGTCCCCAATGTCTAAAACAGTAGAAGAAGAGATTAGGAAACCGTACATGGTTAGCTGGAAATCTACAAAAAACTACCGACTAAGATATATGTCCAATTTACGCTTCTTACCACGATCGTTGTCTGACCAGTCCAACTTGGAGAGAATGGGGTCGATTTTTGGATCAAATGCTATGATTTGATCAATTAATTCATCGGCCTTTGTCGCAGTCAGGAAAATATCTTGTACGGATTTGGTGACGAATTCCTGTCTTTTGGCTTCCGCAAGAAATACAAACAGAAAATCGAAGAAATGCTCAATGTTAAGTAAACCAATGGGCTTCCGATGAATATTAAAGTGCGCCCATGATGCCACAGTGAATATTTCTTCAAATGTTCCGAGCCCGCCTGGTAATGCAATGAAAGCGTCAGCAGTATTGACCATTTCACCGAGCTGTTCAAACATACTTGATACAATGCGCTCATCTCCGTTTGTTTGTCCAATTAAGTGCTCGTCCGCCAAAGGTTTTGGAATGATTCCTAAAACATGACTGCCACCTTCCTGAACAACTTTTGAAATGCTTCCCATTAATCCACAATTACCACCCCATATACTAGGTGCATATTACGTTCTGTCATGACTCGCCCCAATTCCTTCGCAGCCTCAATGAACTCTGGTTTATTACCATAATTGGATCCACAGAAAACACAAATTCGCTTGATTCGCTGCTGTGAAGTTGTTTCCATTTTCTCTTTTTTATTTGGATGTATATCTGGATGTGTTGAAGAGAGAAATGTAGAGCTGAATTTATAGAATCCTGAAAATGGGTGAGTAATAATAGCACTAGTATCTTCCAAAGGACGATTGTTAGCTAAACAATAAATTAAATCGTGAAAAGTCAAAAAGTTTAGATCTTATCGACGAAAATAACGGAAATAAATTAGAAAAGCAAACCAGAGCAATTATTAAGGCAACAGAATTGTGTACGCAATACGCCACTCATCCGGTATATAAATAAATTATGATGCGTCTCAAGAATTCATTCTGTACTCAGCCATCACAAATGAATTAGCTCTTATCTCCATGATTGGCAAACACCATTCCTTCTGTCTTAAAATGCTCCGTTTTTACTTTTCCCTACAAAAATAACACACAAAATCAAAAACTCTATAAAATATATACATAAAAAAAATGAAAACAAAAATTACAAAAAAATTGCATGGGTTGCCTCCCTGCTAGCGCTAAATTTTTTATCTTCAGCCAGACGTGACTGAAATCTATCTGTCAAGGAGGTTTTAGCGTCGTTTTGGATGTCCGATTAAAGACAATCCCATGAGCATTGCTTTTGAAGGGTCTCTTCCAACGGTAAGGTGGCAAAAAGAATTTTGTCACATTCAGTGCTTTTTCCACTTTTTTATTCTTTGTCGCTTCAGTGGTTCTTGAAAAGAAAGAAAGAAAATCAAGAGGTCTCGTATGGTGCTTGACTTGGAATGGGATTTCCATTCTGTCAAGTTTCTGGGGGATGTCTTTGATTTGTACTCCCTAAAACAATGATGTTTCTCTTGAATGCACTGGATCTTCAATAAGGTTAGACATATGCTCCTCCATTTGCTCTTCTTCTTGCTCCACCTTGTCTTCATATATGTACTCTAGAATTTCCGCGTTCTGTTCATCATCTGTCATCTGTGAAATGCATGCTCCATAATTATCTGCTTGAGGATGAAAATATGTGCTGACATTAGGTCTTCATCCTCTGATATGGCTGGAATGGATGGTTCAGGTAAATCTTCATCAAACATCATGTTAAAACATGCTCCAAGATCTTCATTTTGAGGGTGGAAAGTTTGATCCTCCGTTGTTGGTGCAGTTAGTATAAAGAGTTCAGCTTCTACATCATCGTCAGAGTCTGAATAATAAAAGTCAAATCGAGACTTTACCGGTTCGGACTCCTGCACTAATACCTCTAGTTGTTGATACTGCTCGGCCTCCTCCTCTGTTAAGGTGTCATTGTGATCTGATTGGTACGCAAATGCTTCATCAGAGCCATCTGAAAATGGTTCTTGAGGTATATAGTTCTGATTTTCAATTAACTGTCTCGTTTGATCTGTCAGTCTCTGAATTGATGCTGATTGTCTCTGAATACTTTCAAATTTATTCTGGCATGTTTCAAGCATTGCATCCAACTTTTCGTCTTGTTTCTTGATCCAATCTTTGAGCATGTTAATCACCTGATCTTCTTCTGATGGTTCTGGTTCTTGATGAAGATCAAAGGTGGATGGTGGATAAGATGGAAAGTATGATGGTTCTTCGTACCTTTAATGATTCTAATAATTCTGCCAATCTGAAAGGTATATACATTGATCGCTCGGGTGGTTACCATCACATATCACAAATCTCCTTATTTCGTTCTGATGAGCAAATGTAGTATTGCTTGGTTCTGGTAACCAGTGATAGTTATTGGGCTAGACAACAGGCCTCAGAAAAACAGACTGCTGCTCCCAGATGTGGGGTGTATCTTCTTGTAAGGCTCATAATCTCTCAATCTCCCAATAGTGTTCCATTTTTCAACTACCTGGAAATAAAAAAAAGAAAGAAAATTACAGATAAAAGTAAAGAAAATTATATACAAATAAATTAGATAGCTTCAAAATTAATAACTCAATAAATATAAGTCCCCGACAACGGCGCCAAAAACTTGACCGACGTAATCACACGCGTATAACGCAAGCGCACGTATCGTTCAAGTAGTATAAAAATATCGATCACACGAGGACTTAATTCCTACTGTTGTTATTAATTATTGAATCTATTTATTTACAAGTATCTAATTATAGGGAGAAGGGAATTGATTGCTTTGGTTGGTTGAATACGGAATTGCTTAATTAAAATAAAAATAAAATAAACAAAAGAAAATACTAAGGAAAATTACAAAAGACTCAAAAGATCTAGGGTCGTGACTCCATACAATACTATTAAAAAGATGAATTGATTCTCTTATTTATGTGTACTAATTCAGTTTGCTAACCTGGAACACGAAAATATGCAAAAGCCTCTTCCGATGGTCAGACGCAAATACCCAGTATAACCCAATTAAACCATATTCCTATGTCAACCACATTACCCTGGATTCATTAAGTTTAAGTTCCAATTATGGCTACCCACGCCCGACAGGTATATTCCTATCCTGTAAGGAAATCTATTAAAGGGTTATCTATCCTCAATGAAGATTGTGAGCTATTAAGTCTAAGGCTGAAACCTAAAATCCCTATGTCTAATTCATTTTAGATTTACCACATCAATCATATTGGTGATCAGGCAACAGGAAGCATTAATACTAAGACTTAATAAACAACCTAAAGAACTACCCATAAAAAGAAAAATCAATTATGAAGTGTGGATATTGTGTTTTATCACTTCCCTAGAATAAAAATAAAATGTTGGGGTTATGGGATCCACTTTTACTATTTATAATTTAGAAATCTCCCTTACTATAATATAGAATTAAAGGTGATAGCCAACCAGCCATGTAGGCGGTATTCCTTATTAAGTCAGATTTAAATGAAGTCCAACCAGCTATAAAGAAGGTATTATTATTTGTTCATAAACCAGCCATATAGGCGGTAATTATCTGTCACCTAAAGACCAGCCATATAGGCGGTGCCACATTATGCCAAATAAATAAAACCAGCCATTAAGGCGGTAATTCCTTTTAGTGAATAATAAATTTTATATTATAATTAAGGGAGATTAATCTAAATTAAAATATTAAAAGCTTCACCCTTCCCTCAGCGGAAATTTAACTACTAAACATAAAAAGAAAGGAGAAGGAAAAGAGAACTATTGTTATTACTGAAAATAAAAATGCATAAATTAAATACTTAAAATAAATACAAACAAGATGCAATCCTTAAATTCCTTACAAAAACTTAAGGAAAGCATAAAAGAAAAGAAATGAAGAGAAAAGAAAGGAAACTACTACTATTACTAAAAATAAAAAATACATAATTTAAATTACTGAAATTAAACAAACAAGATGCAATCCTTAAATTCCTTACAAAAACTTAAGGAAAGCATGAGAATTACAAATGAAATGGCTTGATATTTATAGAAAAACCTAAAGGCTTCCACCAATTTCTCCATCAATTGCTCCACAAATTGCTCCACCAAACATGCCACAAGACATGGCATCAAACATGGCACCAAGCATGTTTGGTGGAAGTTTGACAATTTTTATTTCTTTATTTTACTAATTTTATTTTATATTTTGTAAATGACTATAGTAGTTACACAAAATATACTGTATATTTCATCAATTTCGACCTTCCAAATTTTAGAATTCAAAAATATTTTGACTTTCAAAGTTGTAGATTTTCGAGTCTTCTTTAATCTGCAACTTGAATCAGCTCAATCGGACATAAGACGAAAACGTTATGGCCAAAATACGAAAGTTGCGCAAAATTGGAAATTTTGACTGCACTTCGTGACGCGTATAGTAAAATTTCGTTTTTGACATTTTTTCCTCCGAATTTCATCATTTTAGCCCCGAGTTGATTCTATTAAATCCTAATATTATTTTTATCTGCAAAATATACAAAAACACATCAAAACTTTCATAAAACTCGAGAAACTATACAGAATATTAAGTTAAATAAGTGGAAAATAGTGATATAATTATCATTCATCTGTGATGGCTTTGATTGGTGTAAATATTAATATGATTAATGTTGAGAAAATTGGATTTAAAGCATGAAAATGATATTTTTGGCACCTATATCGGATCTAAATATTCCAAAATTTTGATGATGAAATATATATTATTTAAATATATTGGAAGTGTATCGGGCATTGAAATAATTTCTGAAAATTATTTTGGAGTTAAAATATATGAAAACTGTGAAAAATATCGTTACCGGATTAGTTTTGGGGTTACCGGGTAACGATTATCCAAACAAAGAATTGATTATTGTTTGTCTAACACCCTGCCAGAGGCAGAATGCTACCAGAAGGAGACAGGATTAACTCATCTCCATAAGTCTCTGAACTTTTTGAAAATCTGGCATGATGTATTCTTAAAAAATGGACAACCTGGAAATGGACCTCGAGTCCACACCAACACATCAAAATCACACCTAAGAGCTTTGTGCCCATATCATCTTTCATTAATCAAGGGCTTAGTGCCCACAATATTATAAACAATAAAAACATTTACTTAATATATATACAAACCACGTGCTCAGCACGAAAGATAAAATAATAACCAATTATCCTAAAATTCTTGAACTTCTCCCAAGACACATACTGTTGAGATGTATGCCCTAGAGCTACATGTGATGTAAACGGTTTCATGTGTTTTGAAATAAAATGATGCATTATTCATTTATCAAATTTTTTGTTTATTTTTCGTATATTATATATCTTCGTAAATACCGTAAATTACTTATGTACCTTCAGACTTAGTGTATGAGTGTCATACACCAGAGGATTTAAGTCTGAAGTTAGTAATCTTAAATAGTCCATAGAGAGCAAAAAAACCGGGTACTTTGTTTGTGGTTTATCTATAGATGCGGTCCATTCTATATTTGTATGGCGATCTTAATCCGGATCGTCCATGTAGAGACATGAGAATGGAGACATCTTGTATGATGCGATAATATAGGACTGGACCCAGATAGAAATGACATTCTTATAATATCTGTTAAGCAAAGAAAGTCATTTCAATCTACTTGATGGTCATATTTGGATTGATCTTAATCCTAAGTGTACTACGAACTCCTGCATGGCAGGTAGTGTCCGTTGATTTACAAAGGTGAGGTTGGTGTAGCAGTCCCAACTAATAGCTATGTAATTTGGGGGCACAGTTTGTTTTGTAGCTGGGAACGTTTTACATAGACATGGAGTTCACTCCTTCTTGCGAGAAGTAGATGATTTGGTACTTGAACGATTTGAGCGCTCAAGTCTTTCTATTACGAATAGAAAGATTAACATTCATAATAGTCATGAATAAATCGTTCATTAGAGAATAACTGGTACTTAAGATAAAAATAATTAGAGGGGTATAACGGACATTATGACCCGGCTCTAATTACGAGATACTCGTGAAGGATCAATTCGTATGCAATGACTATATCGGTGGACACCGACTTAGTTCGTCTTAATATTTCATCTAAGGCAACGAGAGTGCAACTTCAGATTTTTAGTGGAATAACCCGGAGTTAATAATTCGGAATATTTAATTAAGAGCTTAATTAATATTTTGAGATTATTGGAGCTCGGAATCGTAGGTCCATTTGGTCCCCGTGCTAGCTCGATATACTATAGCGGAGTTAATATAATTGGATAGTCCAATTATATACTCACAAAGAATAAATATTATTAATATGATTAATAATATTAATTACATCACACGTGAGACTATACATTAAAAGTTAATGTAAGGTATTAATAATTATATGATAATTATTAAAAAATAGAATATTGAATTATATATGATATAATTTAATAAGGCTAAGATTTGTTTATTTTGGAAACAAATATCTTGCCATGGCCAAATTCCTTAGTAAATAAGGAATAGGATTTGTTTGTTATGGAAACAAAATTAAATTAAAATATCTTGCCATGGCCGAATTCCTTAGTCAATAAGGAATAGGATTTGTTTGTTTTGGAAACAAAATTAAATTAAAATACCTTGCCAAGGCTGAATTCCTTAGTCAATAAGGAATAGGATTTGTTTGTTTTGGAAACAAAATTAAATTAAAATACCTTGCCTTGGCCGAATTTTGTGAGGGGTGGGAGACTAGTGGTTGATTTATTTTATGAAATAAATTACCCTAAGTATTAAAGGAAAAAAAATATATTTCTTTTTAGAAATACACAACAGAAAACTCTAGCCTCCTTCTCTTCTTTATGCTCTCAAAAGTTGAGAAAGATTTTTGAAGAACAAGAAAAATATTCTTGGTGTGTGATTAAATCTCTAAAGCGTTTAGGGATTGATTTGTGAGCGTAGCCCACACTACCCTCCATTAGTAACAAGATATAGCTCGGAAGATCTTGTGGCGTTGGAAATCATCCTTTCCCTCTCTTCAGCAAGTCACGGCATTGAGGCAGTAAATACCTCACTGCCGTGTGCAACCCTTGTAATTTTGGGGCTCGGTTTTGATTTGTTTTAATTCGAGTTTTGGGAAACACTTTGGGGAATTTTTAGGGCTGATTTGGGACTGTTATTTTGTGAAAAAAAAAAATCAGACTTAAAACCTACAGCAAATCACGCAAATTGTGGACTGGTTTGAGTGCAGATCAAGTGTGTAACGGGTGCAAAATAGTCCGCCATTTCACTGCAGTTCAGGGGGCTGTTCGGGGACTGTTTCAGGGGCATTCTGAGGCTGAAATCTTGTGCAAAATAGAAGCAAAATTTCAGTATACCCACTAGTACCATTCGGCCAAAGGAATGGCAAAGCAGAGAAATTTTTCAAGTTCGATCCGTGGGCCTAATCGCTTCCGCTGCGCGAGGAAAGTGTTTCCTACAATTGGCATCAAGAGCGAGGTTAAAAAGTGCTCTTAACCCTTCACTTTTTCATTTAAAGTTTTTTTTTAAAATATTTATATGAGTTATAAATATGATATGCATGTTTAGATGAGTGGGCACATTGTGATATTCATGTGATGAATATTTTTGTTATTTCATGTGATGAATGGTTTTTGCATTGGTCGTAAATTTTTCCGGCTCTTATTTTTGTAGTTGGTTTTGTTTTTGGGATATAAGGCCATAAGGCCATTGTTTATATTTGTTGTAATTTTAATTTTCAATGTAAAGTTTCAATTTTTTGTAATTTGGAGCACCAAAGTCGCAAAAGGAGCCAACACCACTTTGGAGTGGGATTTGAAGGCCAAGGAATGCCTTGGTGAATCTTTTGTACTAATTAGATTAGTATAGAAAAATAATAGCCCGGTCAATGCAAAATAATTTTTGTTTATATGTATGTTTATTTTGAATTGTTTGAATAACATGTCATATAGCTTAGGGTGCCAACTCATGCATTTTACTTGCCATAACATGTCATAAATGAATTATCATTATAAACATCAAATTATGAATTTATGTAATTTAAAATGTTTAAGTTAGAATATGATATGCATTGAAATCATTAATTAGATTAATTGGATTTATAGTCTAAAATTTGAATTCTAATATATTGGGCTTAATTGGTGCATAATAAATTCCATTGGTATATAGGATGGAAACTCGGATATAAATTTCATAGCCGATTACGAATGGACGGCAATATGGTCTGCACTCAAGATATAATTCCACGTACCATTGGATTTTATGACGCACTAAAAATTTATTAAAATGTTTAATTGAATTTTGATCATTTAGAATTCAATGATTTTAGATCTTTAAGTGCCTAGTATTTTAAGAGTTAAAATATTGTAGCTCACTTATACCACTCTAATTAAATTAGTTTAATAGAGTAAATATATTAGTAGAGACTAATAAATTTTATTAGTGACACAATTTTAATAGTTAAAATTGATTAGCTCATTTATGACAAACTAGTTTAAATAATAATTATGATTTCGCCGCCATAAGTTTATCCACACTAGTTAAAATAAAATATTAGATATTTTAGATAGAAACCTTAATATTCAAAATAGTGAGTGGGAGAGGGATATACGACAGTACATCCCACGATCTCCGTTGTTAGTCCAAAAACGTGAGATTCAAAAGGCGCCTCGAGACAGCTTTGTTTTTGTCCCCCTACGGATGGTGTCCAATTTGGGTCAATATCAGGTTTGGGTTCCGAAGATAAGGATTATAGATGTATCTTATGAACTGACCTACCCTACGGCGGCACTTTACTCGTTAAGTCAAAGAATTCCGAAACGGCGGGTTACACTCACAAAGGAATAATTAACTGTTAATGACATTCCTTGATCAAATTAAATGGTAGTTATTTAATATAGGAATAAGAGTTATTCCCGCATATATTAAATTGACTGAGATTGTCTCAATCTATCATGCGAGTACTTGACCTACCATACGGCGGCACTTACTTGTGGGATGATAGATTTCCGTGGCATAGGAATTATCTTAGGTTTCTAATTCATTATTCATGGTTCATGTATCATGTTTAATTTTATGCCAAAATTCTTTGATGATTTTAATATGCGATGAATGAATGTTAAATGCATGTTTATTTTATTTTCAGCCATGGTTTCTCCAATTATTTCCATACTCTCAAACGATAAATTGACCAGAGAAAACTATGTTAAGTGGAAAAGTAACATGAACGATATTCTGGTCTGTGAAGACCTTAAGTTTGTCCTGACGGAGGAACGTCCTCCCGAGCCGGCCAGAAATGCTGGCCAAGTTGTGTGCGATACCTACCAAAAATGGGTTGCAGCAAATGAAAAAGACCGATGCTACTTGCTAGCAGGGATGTCTGAGGTTCTTGCTGCAAAACATGAACAGCTTTAGCATCTCAGATAATAGAGTCACTGCATGGCATGTTTGGGCAGCCTTCGGAGCTTCAACGCCATGAGGCCATAGTCTTAGTGATGACTGCTAGGATGAAGGATGGGACATCAGTCCGAGAGCACGTCTTAAGGATGATGACTTATCTCAACACTGCTGAAACCCATGGAGCTCGTATTGAAGAGCGTAGCCAGGTGACCATGATTATGGAAACTCTTCCGAAGAGTTTCATGCAGTTTAAAAGCAACTATATTATGAACAAGTTGTCTTTTACTTTGACCCAACTTCTTAATGAGCTCACCCATTACGAATCCATACTTGTGGATCCTCGTAAGTTTAGTGCAGAGGCAAATGTTGCCGAGTCTTCTAAATCTACAAAGAAGAATAAGAAAAACAATGGAAAAGCTAAGGGAAAGCCCATGAAAAAGAAGAACAAGAAAGGCTTCAAGGATACCAAGCCCAAAGGAAAATGTTTCCACTGCGACAAAAATGGGCATTGGAAAGGAACTGTCCTAAATACTTTGTTGAGCTGAAGGAGAAAAAGGAAACAGGTAAATATGATTTACTCGTTATTGAATCTCTATTAGTGGAGGATGATAAATTCGTTTGGATTATTGATTCTGAGGCCACTAACCATGTTTGTTGTTCTTTACAGCTACTTGATTCATGGAGGGACCTTACTGAAGGTGATTGCACCATGAGGGTCGGGACAGGGGATGCCGTTTCAGTAAGAGCAATGGGAGTTTCCAGTTTAAATTTTATTAATAATAGTTATTTAAATTTGAACAATATGTTATTCAATCCTGGTTTTCGCAGGAATCTGATCTCTGTTTCTAGACTTTTGAATGATGGTTATTCAGTTTCTTTTAATAGCAATTTGTTTATTATTGGTAGAAATGGATTAACTATATGCACATGAAACTCAGAAAATAGCTTGTATGTGTTAAGACCGTTAACACATAGGTCAATGCTCAACACTGAAATGTTTAAGGTTGAAAAACCTAAAACAAAACGGCCAAAGATTTCTCACGATGACACATATCTATGGCATCTTAGACTTGGTCACATTAACCTTGACCGGATAAATAGATTGATAAAGAACGGAGCCTTAAACCAGTTAAATCTCGGGACTTTACCAGTTTGTGAATCCTGTTTAGAAGGAAAAATGACCAAGATACCTTTTAAAAGAGTTAATACATTCGGATGTTTGCGGACCGATGAATGTAAAAGCCCAAGGTGATTATGAATACTTCATCACATTTATTGATGATTATTCAAGATATGGGTATGTCTACCTAATGCATCACAAATCAGATACCTTTGAAAAGTTCAAGGAGTATCGTGCTGAGGTTGAGAACCAATTAGATAAGACAATCAAACTCTACGATCAGATCATGGAGGGGAATACCTCGACCGAGATTTTGAGGAATTCTTAGTTGAGCATGGGATAGTGTCCCAGCTCACAGCGCCTGGAACACCATTGTAAAATGGTGTTGCAAAAAGGAGAAATCGAACATTGCTAGACATGATGAGATCTATGTTTAGTTATAGCTCACTACCTAGATCATTCTAGGGATATGCACTGCAAACCGCAATGTATATCCTTAATGTAGTTCCATCTAAGTCTGTTCTTAAGACTCCCTTACAGTTGTCGAATGGTCGTAAAACTAGTTTACGACATTTCCACATATGGGGGTGTCCAGCACATGTGCTGAAGAATAAGACTACAAAGTTGGAGCCACGTTCTCAGGTATGCCTATTTGTAGGCTTCCCGAAGGAGACTAGGGGTGGATTCCTCTACAGTCCTGATGATAACAAAGTATTTGTATCGACAAATGTTACATTTCTAGAGGAGGATTATATGAGGGAGTTCAAGCCTCGTAGTAAAACATTACTTGAGGAGTTAATTACTGGTTCTACCATCATGCCATAATCAATGAAAGTTGACAAATACATAGCACCTTCGACATCTGATAGTCAGATATTACCTAGTCGGAATGATCTACCACCTAGACGCAGTGGGAGGGTTGTACGACAACCTGATCGCTACCTAGGGATTGGAGAGGCACAAGTTGTCGCATTCAGCGATGGCGTAGATGATCCATTGACCTATAGTAGTGTAATGGGTGATTCTGACAAAGAGGAATGGCTCAAAGCCATGAACCTCGAGATGGAGTCCATGTATTCCAACTCGGTCTGGGAACTTGTAGACCAACCCGATGGGGTGAAACCCATAGGTTGTAAGTGGATCTACAAGAGGAATAGGGGATCAGATGGGAAGGTACTGACCTTCAATGCTAGACTAGTGGCCAAGGGTTACACCCAGAAAGATGGAGTTGACTATGAGGAAACTTTCTCGCCAGCAGCTATGCTTAAATCCATCTGTACTCTTCTATCCATTGCCACATATTATGACTATGAAATTTGGTAAATGGATGTCAAGACTGCATTCTTGAATGGCAAACTTGATGAAAGTATATATGATACAACCAGAATGGTTCATCGCCCAATGTCAAGAGTCAAAAGTTTGCAAACTGCAAAGGTCCATTTATGGACTCAAGCAGGCATCTCGATCTTGGAATATAAAATTTGATACCACGATCAAGTCTTATAATTTTGAGCAGAATGTTGATGAGCCTTGTGTATACAAGCGCCTTATTGACAGGAAGATGGTTTTTCTCGTTTTATACGTTGATGATATTTTACTCATTATGAATGATGTAAGGATATTATCAGACGTAAAAACCTGGCTAGCTGAGCAATTACAAATGAAAGATCTGGGAGAGGCCAGTTATGTTCTTGGGATCCAGATACTTCGGGATCGCAAGAAACGACTGTTAGTTATGTCTCAGGCATCTTACATCAACAACATCCTTATGCGTTTTGGGATGCAGAATTCCAAGAAAGGTAATTTGCCTTATCGGCATGGAATTCATTTGTCGAATGAATAGTCTCCTAAGACACCTCAGGGTATTGAGGAAATGATACATATCCCATACGCCTCAGTAGTTGGTAGTCTCAAGTATGCCATATTATGCACGAGACCGGACATCTATTTTGCAGTGAGAGTAGTCAGTAGGTTTCAGTCAAACCCGGGATTGGATCACTGGGTGGCTGTGAAACACATTCTCAAGTATCTTAAGAGAACGAGAGACTATATGCTAGTATATTCCAGTGAGGATATGATCCTAAGGGGATACACAGATTCTGATTTTCAGACGGATGTTGAATCAAGGAAATCCACATCTGGATTAGTGTTCACCCTAGGTGGTGGGGCTATTGTATGGCGGAGCATAAAGCAATCTTGCATTGCCGACTCCACCATGGAAGCTGAATATGTAGCGGCTTGTGAAGCGACTAAGGAAGCAGCCTGACTCCATAAATTCTTGGGAGATCTGGAAGTTTTTCCAGATATAAATAAACCACTCACCCTCTATTGCGATAATAGTAGAGCGGTGGAAAACTCCAAAGAGCCAAGAAACCAAAAGAGGGGAAAGCATATAGAGAGGAAATATCATCTCATCAGGGAGATAGTGCAGAGAAGATATGTTACCATCACAAAGATTGCATCTGCATAGAACCCCATTGATCCGTTTACAAAGACCTTGCAGGCTAAAGTTTTTGAACGTCACCTAGATGGTCTAGGATTACGTGACATGTTCCATTTGCTCAAGTGCAAGTGGGAGATTGTTGGGATGTATGCCCTAGAGCTACATGTGATGTAAACGGTTTCATGTGTTTTGAAATAAAACGATGCATTATTCATTTATCAAATTGTTTGTTTATTTTTCGCATATTATATATCTTCGTAAATACCGTAGATTACTTATGTACCTTCAGACTTAGTGTATGAGTATCATACACCAGAGGATTAAGTCTCAAGTTAGTAATCTTAAATAGTCCATAGAGAGCAAACAAACCGAGTACTTGTTTGTGGTTTATCTATAGCTGCGGTCCATTCTATATTTGTATGGCGATTTTAATCCGAATCGTCCATATAGAGACATGAGGATGGAGGCACCTTGTATGATGCGATCATATAGGACTGGACCCAGATAGAAATGACATTATTATAATATCCGTTAAGCAAAGAAAGTCATTTCAATCTACTTGATGGTCATATATGGATTCATCTTAATCCCGAGTGTACTACGAATTCCTATATGGCAGGTTGGTGTAGCAGTCCCAACCAATAGCTACGTACTTAGGGGGCACAGTTTATTTTGTAGCTTGGAACGTATTACATAGACATGGAGTTCACTCCTTCTTGCGAGAAACAGATGAGTATCTTTCTTAAGGGTTGATTCGGTACTTGAACGATTTGAGCGCTCAAGTCTTTCCATTACGAATAGAAAGATTAATATTCATAATAGTCATGAATAAATCGTTCATTAGAGAATCAATGGTACTTGAGATAAAAAAATAATTAGAGGGGTATAACAGACATTATGACCGGGCTCTAATTACGAGATACTCGTGAAGGATCAATTCGTATGCAATGACTATATTGGTGGACACCGACTTAGTTCGGCTTAATATTTCATCTACGGCAACGAGAGTGCAACTTCAGATTTTTAGTGGAATAACCCGGAGTTAATAATTCGGAATATTTAATTAAGAGCTTAATTAATATTTCTAGATTATTGAAGCTCGGAACCGTAGGTTCATTTGGTCCCCGTGCTAGCTCGATATACTATAGCGGAGTTAATATAATTGGATAGTCCAATTATATACTTACAAAGAATAAATATTATTAATATGATTAATAATATTAATTACGTCACACTTGAGACTATACATTAAAAGTTAATGTAAGGTATTAATAATTATATGATAATTATTAAAAAATAGAATATTGAATTATATATGATATAATTTAATAAGGCTAAGATTTGTTTATTTTGGAAACAAATACCTTGCCATGGCCGAATTTCTTAGTCAATAAGGAATATGATTTGTTTGTTTTGGAAACAAAATTAAATTAAAATACCTTGTCATGGCCGAATTCCTTAGTCAATAAGGAATATGATTTGTTTGTTTTGGAAACAAAATTAAGTATAATACCTTGTCTTGGCCGAATTTTGAGAGGGGTGGGAGACTAGTGGTTGATTTATTTTATGAAACAAATTACTCTAAGTATAAAAGGAAAAATATATTTTTCTTTTTAGAGATACACAATTGAAAACCCTGGCCTCCTTCTCTTCTTTATGCTCTCAAAAGTTGAGAAAGATTTTTGAAGAACAAGAAAAATATTCTTGGTGTGTGATTAAATCTATAAAACATTTAGGGAATGATTTGTGAGCGTAGCCCACACTACCCTCCGTTAGTAACGAGATATAGCTCGGAAGATCTTGCGGCGTTGGAAATCATCTTATCCCTCTCTCCAGTAAGTCACGGCATTGAGGCAGTAAATACCTCACTACCGTGTGCAACTCTTGTAATTTTGGGGCTCGGTTTTGATTTGTTTTAATTCGGGTTTTGGGAACACTTTGGGGAATTTTTAGGGCTGATTTGGGACTGTTATTTTGTGAAAAAAAAAAATCAGACTTAAAACCCTACAGCAAATCACCTTAATTGTGGACTGGTATGAGTGCAGTTCACGTGTGTAACGGGTGCAAAACAGTCCGCTATTTCACTGCAGTTTAGGGGGCTGTTCGGTGACTGTTTCGGGGCCATTCCGGGGCCGAAATTTTGTGCAAAACAGAAGCAAAATTTCATTATACCCACTGGTACCATTCGGCTAAAGGAATGGCAAAGCAAAAAAAAATTTCAAGTTCGATCGGGCCTAACCGTTTCAGCTGCGCGAGGAAAGCGTTTCCTACACCTATAATGGTGACTGCCGCTTTGGTGGTCTGCGTCTCAAGCAAGACTTCCAAAACTACAGTGGTTGACCTTTCTGAAGCCAACCTGCAAAACTATAGACTATTTTGTATGAGTATAAAACTCAGTAAATGAATACAAATATTGAAGATACAACTGTAATTCCTTGACCATCGTTGACAATTTCCACATACTTCTTCCATTGATCTCATAAAGTAGTTCTCTTTGTACTTAAAAAAAATACGATAAGACAGAAATATAAACGGGAGTATACAATGAGCAGAGGAAAAGAAACTCGTTTACTTCTTCATATAAAATATTCTTCAAAATAATCAGCATGACTATTTACCTAGAAATCATAAATCCAAGCTTCTCATTCCTGTATAACATCTAAAAGCACAATCAATTTCGATTAAGTTCAAGTATACTCTAGGACATGGTTTAAAACTAACAGACCATGGTTCAAGTTCTCCAAAAATATAACGAATCTACTGTTAGAGAGTATGCCCTAAAACCAGTTATGGATGTAATAGTTTAAGACATAATGTTTGTAACATAATTTGTTATTTATTAATAAAAGGCATTTGTTAACTATACATTATTACATCCATATTTTATGTGTATGTCCTAAAATATTATGTAAGATGAATATCGTTAATCCAAAAGATGTTTACGATTATGAGAGTCAACGATATTTTTATATGTCTCAAATTAAGTTTTTGGTAAAATGTGATTGTTATACATGACAATAATATATCACTTGACCAATATTGTTGTGTGTCGCCTAGATTGACATATGATGTTAATAGAATGGATGTGGTGTCTCATATCATAAGGACACAGAAAATAGATATTTCATTAGTAGAATGAAATATCGAATACGACCACAGAAACGTAAGATCACATGGTAATATTATCTAAGGTCATTGATCTTCGTAATAATACATTAGTGTCATCATATCCTCTTATCTGAGATCATATGATGACTTGTGCGATGGTAGTCTTGGTTCACTAGTATATCCTCATTCGACTGTCCACGTCATTTGAATAAATACTAGATGGCCTTGAGCGATTGACGTACGAAGTCACGTATGCTTTAAGATAGGATTTGATAACTTTGATAATAAAAGTTATAGATGTTTCAAGGAAACTTAAAGTTGTGGATATAAGCATTTGGCCAAAGCAGTTGATATCTTAAAGATATCAAATCCACAAGATAAAGTTTAAAGATATGTCGAGTATAAGGATTTGACATTACCACAATCTCAAACTCGATAAGAAACATAAATATCGGAAGGAATGAGATGACATGTTCGAAGTGTATTTTAACAGGTTCATAAGTTTTCCCACTTCATTCATCGACTAGGGGTCATGGCTTGCTGTTAGACGATTACCCATGGTTTGTGGAATATCATTGAGATGAAATATAAAATAATTGATATTATCCCACAGCTACTCGATAATGAACCTAGGACGGTCGCACAACATAGTTCTCGTCTATGTTATAAATTCGATGATGTTTATTAAAAGTTAATAAATGATTATTTTGGCATTTCCTAATTGGATTAAGATATTCGAGATATTTTGGGAATATTAATTTGATAAATAAATTCGAAATATAAAATTATATTTAATTGTTTAATAAATATTTGATATTTATATTAAATAAATTAAATAAAATTTTAATTAATTGTTAATTAAAATTAAGTAAGTTAAATTAATTAATTAAATAATAGTTAATTAATTAATATGTTAAAATAATATTTAATCTATTGGGTTTTAATTTAGTGGGATAGCATCTAAATTAATTAGAGTCCTATTTAATCTTAAATAGGGAAGTCTTTATTTAATTAAGATTCATAATTTGATTAAGAATCTTGATTTTATTTTGGAAAGAATCTTTAAGAGACCAAATTAATTTGAGGAGATATTAGATTAACCTTATTATATTGAGAAACAATTGAAGCAAATCCTATACTTATATATATACACACTCACGTTGAAGAATTAAATGTTTTTTTTATTTTTTAACATAAACAATATATATATATATATATATATATAAAATATGTTCACGTGAAGAACATGGGCATTGAAGTTTTCAAAATAAATATAAACCTGTGTGTCCGCTGTTGAAAAAAAAAGGCAAATTATTTTGTATATAAAGACAAGGTCGCCGCTTGAATATATACACACACACATTGGTTTTCGGATCTCTCTCCGGAAACAATTTTAATTCGTTTTTAAAGACTGTCAACATCCTAAAAAAGAAGAAGATTTCTTTTGTTCTCGAGAGTGGGAGCGATTTGTTCGTAGAGGAGTGCTAATGTGCTAATTAGAGGTGCAACGCTTGATGCACTATTGTGAGGGAAAAATCGAGGAGGATATTCAAAGGATCAAGAAAGATAATAAGCACATCAAGATATGTTTTATTATTAGAAAATATTATTTATATTGATAAATAAAATATTTGATGTATGCATGTTAAATTAATATAGATTAATTTAAATAGTATATTGTTTACATCAACAACGATATAACCACAATCCTTAATGTGATTTTGGAAGAAAATTTTAAATTTTATTCACATAAATACTTCTACGCTAACCCTAGAACCTTAAATCTATGAATACTTCATAATGCGTACATTTTTGTTTAGGTACATCCAAGACAAATTGACTGCAGAAATGATTAAAACATGAACAAGAAAAAAATTGAGATAATGAACTGAAATGGACCTCTACAGCCCAACAAACAAGATGTACCTTAAACATGATTTTCCACACAATATAACAAGATTCAACATATATATATATATATATCAGAAAAGGAACTAACTACAATAGCATTTGAATTCTCCACCTGCTCATAACCCACAAAACATTGCACAAAATATTGCCATCATTCATATCAGTATCTGATAATTTATTTTTATTTTTTTTTCAAAGAAGAAGTTGAATGTAAGTATAAATGTTCTGTCGCAATAAAAAAAAATTATAGTGATTCACCGATCACTTTAGAGAAGATTTGAGGAAAAACCGAGTCACTTTTATTACTATCAAGAATAGGATTACAAGTTTACAATTATAAACTTATCAAAAAAAAAACCTCTTCTTCTCTCTATACAATACTCACACTTCTTTGGGATGATTTTGCAATGAAGATTAAGGCCCCTTTTATAGTGCCAAAACTGTGTGAACAGTGTCACACGATTTGGCCAACTCATTTCCACCTTCACTGCTTGCTGGCACACATTTTCACTCCACAGTTTGCATGTTGCTGTCTTCAGTATGCATGCAAGCTCATGCAAGTTGTTAACAGCAGCTGGACACTACAATTCTCCCCCTCCAACTGCATCTGAAATAATCGTCATCTGATAGCTATCCCGATTATGTCTCTGCACAACTCTAGCTTGTCTCGGGTGACCATTTTCGTTAACATGTCGGCTAGATTCTCATCTGTATGGATCTTCACTAGTCTCAGCAGTTGTTGATCCATCACCCCGCGTATCCAGTGATAGCGAATATCAATGTGTTTCATCCGCGCATGATACATTGAGTTTTTGCTCAAGTCCAGAGCACTCTGACTGTCACAAAGTATCTTGTATTCTGTCTGCTTGATCCCTAACTCTTAGAGAAACCGCTTTAGCCACAACATTTCTTTTTCTGCCTCAGCTATAGCGATGTACTCAGCCTCTGTTGTGGATAATGCAATACACCTCTGCAATCTTGACTGCCATGACAAAGCTCCCCCTGCAAAAGTATAGATGAATCCTGATGTAAATTTCATACCATCAAGATCTCCTGCCATATCTGAATCTGTATAGCCTTCCAAGATCGGATCAGCTCCCCCGTAACACAGACGAAACTTCGTTGTACCCTTAAGGTACTTGAGAATCCATTTGACTGCCTCCCATTGTTGCTTTCTGGGGTTAGAGAGAAAACGGCTCACTACACCCACTGCGTGTGCAATATCTGGCCTGGTACATACCATTGCATACATTAGGCTTCCAACAGCTGAAGAATATGGTATTGCTAACATTTCCTCTATCTCTTTCTTGGATGAGGGGCACGAACTCTTGCTCAATTTGAAATGGTGCGCTAGCGGAATGCTGACTCATTTGACTTTTTGTATATCGAACCTCCTGATAACCCGTTCAATATACCTCTCATGTGAAAGCCATAACATCTTGTTCTATCTGTCACGAACAATCTCCATTCCCAAAATCTGTTGAGCTGGTCCTAAGTCTTTCATGTCGAAAGCCTTGGAGAGTTCCTTCTTCAGCTAGCTGATTGTCACTGATTCTTGTCCAAGAATCAACATGTCATCTATGTACAGTAGAAGAGCAGCGAAATTTCCATCTGGAAACCTCTGAATGTATACACACTGATCTGTTGTAGTTCTTTTGTAGCCTTGACCCACCATGAATGAGTCAAACTTCTTGTACCACTACCTCGGTGCTTGCTTGAGCCCGTACAAGCTCTTTTTCAGCTTGCAAACAAGGTTTTCTTTACATGAAACCTTGAATCCTTCTGGCTGCTCCATGTAGATTTCTTCATTCAGACCACTATGAAGAAATGCTGTTTTGACATCCATCTGTTCAAGCTCCAAGTTCAATCTGGCTACCAATCCTAGGATAACACGGATTGAAGCCATTTTTACCACCGGTAAAAAAATCTCATCAAAGTCAATTCCCTTTTTCTGTAGGAATCCTTGACCACTTGCCGAGCTTTGTGTTTCACCATTTTTCTGCTGTCATCTTTCTTGAGCTTGAACACCCATTTGTTCTTCAGTGCCTTCATTCCATGTAGGAGCTTGACTATCTCATAAGTGTTGTTTTTCTGCAGAGATTACATCTCATCATGCATTGCGTGCAGCCATTTGTCTTTGTCTTTATAAGATACAACTTTGTTGAAGGTTTCTGGCTCCCCCTCGTCAGTAACCAGAATGTATTCTGATCCTAAGTATTTGACTGATGGAATCCGGCCTCTCTCGGATCTTCATACTAGAGGTTCTGGCTGTCTGTTGTCATCCAGATCTGTGGATGATCCTGAAGCCTCTGATGGAGCAGGCTGCAGCTCCCCATGCTCAATACCTCATTCCTCCTCTGGTTCTGCTTCTGGTATGACTTGCACCTCATCATCATCTGTGGCCACTGGTGTTGGTGCTGGTGCTGGGGTTGTGTCTGGATTTGCATCGATATTGTTGGCACTGGTTTTAGAAGGCATCTTGTGCTTTTCAATGTCTTCTATTATCTGGTCTTCAAGAAATACTACATCTTTGCTTCTGATGACCTTCCTTTCCTTCGGATCCCATAATCTGTATCCAAATTTTTCGTCTCTATAGCCTATGAAGATGCATGGAGTAGTCCTTGCATCGAGCTTCTGTCTGAGCTCCTTAGATACATGTGCAAATGCTAAACATCCAAATATTCTGAAGTGAGAATATGATGGATTCTTACCAGACCATACTTTCTCCGGAATCTCAAAGTTCAACGGTACAGATGGTGATCTGTTGATCAGATAGCAGGCTCACAAACAGCTTCTCCCCATAATGGCTTTGGCAACTTAGCCATACTGATCATACTTCTGACTTTCTCCATAATGGTGCGGCTCATCCTTTCAGTGACACCATTGTGTTGTGGGGTGCGTGGGAAAGTCCTTTCGTGTCGAATGTCGTGACTTCCACAGTAGACATCGAACTACTTGGAAGTGTATTCGCCTCCATTGTCTGTACGAAGGCACTTCAGTTTCTTTCATGTTTCCCGCTCGACCATGGCATGGAACAGTTTGAAATAGTCCAGGACCCGATCCTTTGTTTTCAGAAAATACACCCATACTTTCCGAGAAGCATCGTCAATAAAAGTCAGAAAATATTTGTTACCGCCTAGTGAGTTTACCTCCAGGGACCACATACATCATAGTATACCAGACTGAGTAACTCTGATTTCTTTATACAAGAGAAATTGAAAGGGACTTTGTGTTGCTTACCGAATAGACAGTGATTGCAATTATCCGGAGTAGCATTTTTGGAGACGATGATTAGATCCTTCTTTGTCAAGGTAGACAATCCCCTTTGACTCATGTGACCGAGTCTCTGGTGCCACAAATTCTGAGAAGCCTCCCGTTCTGCTACATTTAGGCTTTCTGAACAAATCTTCACATGAGTCTTGTACAAGGTTCCACAGATGTGTCCTCGGGAGATGACCATGGCACATTTTATCATCCTCCAAGTGCCTTTGCTGAAGTGGCTATCATAACCGTGTTTGTCAAGGGCTACCCCCAAGAGTAAGTTGAGCAGAATTTTTGGAACATGTCTGACCTCCTTTAGGGTTATTATATACCCTGCATTTGTTCAAAACTGTATTTCGCCAATTCCCACTATCTGAGAAGAACTGGTATTCCCCATCTTCACTGCTCCAAAGTCTCATTCTTTGTATGTTGTGAGGAAATCCCTGTGAGGAGTGACGTGGTAGGATTCTGCAGTATCTACCACCCACTCGACATCCTGAGTTGTGGTGTGAATGCATGCGTCTTCCTGACCGGAGCATATAGCTACATCCACCATAGTAAGTACTAGTGTCTCCGTATCATTCTTCTTCGGCTGGTTATTGCCTTGTCCCTACTCCCGTTGCAGTTTCTGGTAATTTTTCTTCAAGTGGCCCTCTATGCCACAGTGAAATCACTTGTATGTCTTTTTCCTGTCCTTGGATCTGCCTCTGCTTTTGCTTCTGCCTCTTCTCCCGCCTTGATGTTTCTCATGTTGTCTTCCTCGTTGCTCCGAGACAAGGGCTTCTATTGGATGGCTTCTTCATTTGACAGGGCATCATTTACCATAGGCATGGTAAGTTTGCCTCTTCGAGCTGAGTTGCTGAGAGTAACCACCAGAGTCTCCCAGCTATCAGGAAGAGAAATGAGTAGCAAGAGGGCTTGAACTTCGTCTGCCAGTTGCATGTCTACTGCAGACAAATGGTTCACCAGGCTTTGGAACTCATCAATGTGTTCTGCAACAGAAGTTCCACTCTATAGCTTCTGGTTCACTAAACGCCTTATGATTAAGGCTGTATTCCGAGCTATTTTGGCCTGGAACATGTCTTCCAATTTCCTCCACATTTTATAAGTATATGTGTCCTATGCTACGTGGTGGAAGACACTATGACCGATCCACTACCTAATCTGACCCAAAGTTCTGTTGTTGAGTTTATTCCAATCATACTCCTTAACGGACTCTGGTTTCTCTCCCATCAACTCGATGACATCAAACAGATCTTTACAATAAAAAAAATCAATCATCTTAGGTCTCCAGAGGGTGTAATTAGTGGCAGCCAATTTAATCAATGCACCAGAATGAGTATCCTCTATTTCTATTTTAAGTTTTAAAGTTTAAAATGGAAATAGATTAAAATCAGGGCTGAATTTCATAAATTTGACGTCACCGTTACGTTCGGAACGGCCAAAAATGGTGGAAAAGACACTTCGTTGGTCTAAATCCGACACAGAGGCTGATTTATAAATTCCTAAAAGTTCTAGGGTAAAATTGTAAATTTCAAAAACTTCGGGAGGCTAAGTGAAATTTACCATACTGCTGACATGGCGCTGATGTGACAGTGCTGATGTGGCAGTGTGGGACCGAGTTGCTGATGTGGCAGATGACGTGGTAGTGCTGACCTGGCAGTGCTGACGTGGCAAGGTGGGTCCGATTTACTGATGTGACAGATATGTGGCACTGACGTGGCGGCTGACGTGTTGGCTGACGTGTCTACTGACTAGATGATGATGTGGCACTGACTGGGCACTGATGTGGCGCTGACGTGGCTGACACGTAATCATCTTCAACCTCTGATCAGCGCATAAGCGCGTGGGAAGCACACTGGAAGGCACATGCGGCACGTGAGGGTAGACGGGACGTCGGTTCGATCACCAAAAAATACCACTGTGCTATTCTCTCTGTGAACTAGCTGATGGTACCTTCAAAATGAATTTTTGACAACTTTTTCGGAACTCGAATTTTCCGAACCGAACTTCGTTCTTCGGTTTTTCGATTCCAATGAATAACCAAAGCTCATGATACCACTTGTAGTGATTCACTGATCACTTTAGAGAAGATTTGAGGAAAAATTGAGTCACTTCTATTACTATCAAGAATAGGATTACAAGTTTACAATTATAAACTTATCAAAAAAACCTCTCCTTCTCTCTATACAATACTCACACTTCTTTGGGATGATTTTGCAATGAAGATTAAGGCCCTTTTTATAGAGCTAAAATCGTGTGTACAGTGTCACACGGTTTGGCCAACTCATTTCCACCTTCACTGCTTGCTGGCACACATTTTCACTCCACAGCTTGCATGTTGCTGTCTTCAGTATGCATGCAAGCTAATGTAAGTTGTTAACAGCAGTTGGACACTACAATTCTCCCCCTCCAGCTGCATCTAAAACAATCGTCATCTAACAGTTATCCTGGTTATGTCTTTACACAACTCTAGTTTGTCTCGGGTGACTATTTTCGTTAACATGTCGGTTGGATTCTCATCTGTATGGATCTTCACTAGTCTCAGGATTTGTTCATCCATCACCTCGCGTATCCAGTGATAGCGAATATCAATGTGTTTCGTCCGAGCATGATACATTGAGTTCTTGCTCAAGTCTAGAGCACTCTGACTGTCATAATGTTTCTTGTATTCTGTCTGCTTGATCCCTAACTTTTGGAGAAACCACTTTAGCCACAACATTTCTTTTCCTGCCTCAACTATAGCGATGTACTCAGCCTCTGTTATGGATAATGCAATACACCTCTGCAATCTTGACTGCCATGACACAGCTCCCCTCCAAAAGTGTAGATGAATCCTGATGTAGATTTCCTACCATCAAGATCTCATGCATATCTGAATTTGTATAGCCTTCCAAGATCGGATCAGCTCCCCCGTAACACAGAAAAACTTCGTTGTACCCTTAAGGTACCTGAGAATCCATTTAACTGCCTCCCAGTGTTGTTTTCCAGGGTTAGAGAGAAAACGGCTCACTACACCCACTGCGTGTGCAATATCTGGCCTGGTACATACCATTGCATACATTAGGCTTCCAACAACTGAAGAATATGGTATTGCTGACATTTCCTCTATCTTTTTTCTTGGATGAGGGGCACAAAATTTTGCTCAGTTTGAAATGGTGCACTAGCGGAATGCTGACTGGTTTGGCTTTCTGTATATCGAACCTCCTGATTACCCGTTCAATATACCTCTCCTGTGAAAGCCATAACTTCTTGTTCTCTCTGTCACAAACAATCTCCATTCCCAAAATCTGTTGAGCTGGTCCTAAGTCTTACATGTCGAAAGCCTTGGAGAGTTCCTTCTTCAGCTGGCTGATCTTCACTGCTTCTTCTCCAACAATCAACATGTCATCTATGTACAGTAAAAAGCAACGAAATTTCCATTTGGAAACCTCGAATGTATACACACTAATCTGCTGCATTTCTTTTATAACCTTGACCCACCATGAATGAGTCGAACTTCTTGTACCACTGTCTCGGTGCTTGTTTGAGCCGTATAAGCTCTTTTTCAGCTTGCAAACAAGGTTTTCTTTACCTGAAACCTTGAATCATTCTGGCTGCCATGTAGATTTCTTCATTCAGTCATCATGAAGAAATGTTGTTTTGACATCCATCTATTCAAGCTCCAAGTTCAATCATGCTACCAATCATAGGATAGCTCGGATGAAGCCATTTTTTACCACCGTGAAAAAATCTCATCAAAGTCAATTCCTTTTTCTGTAGAATCCTTTGACCACTTTCCGAGCTTTGTGTTTCACACCACTTTTCCGCTGCCATCTTTCTTGAGCTTGAATACCTATTTGTTCTTCAGTGCCTTCATTCCATGTGGGAGCTTGACTATCTCATAAGTGTTATTTTTCTGTAGAGATTTCATCTCATCCTGCATTGTGTGCAACCATTTGTCTTTGTCCTTATGAGATACATCTTCGTTAAGGTTTCTTTCTGGCTCCCCATCGTCAGTAAGCAGAATGTATTCTGATCCTAAGTTTTTGGCTGATGGAATTCGGCCTCTCTCGGATCTTCGTATCGGAGGTTCTAGCTGTCTGTTGTCATCCGGATCTGTGGATGATCCTGAAGCCTCTGATAGAGCAGGCTGCAGCTCCCTCTGCTCAATACCTCCTTCCTCCTCTGGTTCTGCTTCTGGTATGTCTTGCACCCCATAATTATTTGTGGCCACAGGTGTTGGTGCTGGTGCTCGGGTTGTGTCTGGATTTGCATCGGCATTGCTGGCACTGGTTTTAGAAGGCATCTTAGGCCTTTCAATGTCTTCTATTGTATGGTCTTCAAGAAACACTACATTCTTGCTTCTGATGACCTTCCTTTCCTTCGGATCCCATAATCTATATCCAAATTCTTCGTCTCCATATCCTATAAAGATGCATGGAGTAGTCCTTGCATCGAGCTTCTGTTTGAGCTCCTTGGATACATGTGCAAATGCTAAACATCCAAATATTCTAAGGTGAGAATATGAATGATTCTTACCAGACAACAATTTCTCCGAAATCTCGAAGTTCAACGGTACATATGGTGATTTGTTGATCAGGTAGCAGGCGGCACGAACAGCTTCTACCCAGAATGGCTTTGGCAGCTTAGCCATATTGATCATGCTTCTGACGTTCTCCATAATGGTGCGGTTCATCTTTTCAGCGACACCATTATGTTGTGGGTGCGTGGGACAGTCCTCTCATGTCGAATGTCGTTACTTCCATAGTAGACATCGAACTCCCTGGAAGTGTATTCGCCTTCATTGTTTGTGCGAAGGCACTTCAATTTCTTCCATGTTTCACGCTCGACCATGGTAGGAACAATTTGAAATAGTCCAGGACCTGATCCTTTGTTTTCAGAAAATACACACATACTTTCCGAGAAGAATCGTCAATAAAAGTCAGAAAATATTTGTTATCGCCTAGTGAGTTTACCTCCAAGGGACCACATATATCATAGTACATCAGACTGAGTAACTCTGATTTCTTTGTATAAGAGAATTTGAAAGAGACTTTGTGTTGCTTACCGAATAGACAATGATTGCAATGATCCAGAGTAGCATTTTTTGAGATGATGATTAGATCCTTCTTTGTCAAGGTAGACAATCCCTTTTCACTTATGTGGCCGAGTCTCTGGTGCCACAGATTTTGAGAAGCCTCCCGTTCAGCTACATTTAGGCTTTCTGCATAAATCTTCACATGAGTCTTGTACAAGGTTCCACAGATGTGTCCTCGGGCGATGACCATGGCACATTTTATCATCCTTCAAGTGTCGTTGCTGAAGTGGCTAGCATAACCTTGTTTGTTAAGGGCTACCCCCGATAGTAAGTTGAGTCGAAGTTCTGGAACATGTCTGACCTCCTTTAGGGTTATTGTATACCCTGCATTTGTCTGAAACTGTATTTTGCCAATTCCCACTATCTGAGAATAATTGGTATTCCCCATCTTCACTGCTTCAAAGTCTTCTGCTTGTAAGTTGTGAAGAAATCCCTGTGAGGAGTGATGTGGTAGGATGTTGCAGTATCTACCACCCACTCGACATCTTGAGTTGCAGTGTGAATACATGCTTCTTCCTGACCGGAGCATATAGCTACATCCACCGTAGTAACTACTAGTGTCTCCACATCATTCTTCTTCAGCAGGTTATTGCCTCGTCCCTGCTCCCGTTGCAGTTTCCGGTAATTTTTCTTCAAGTGGCCTTCTATGCCACAGTGGAAGCATTTGTATGTCTTTTTTCTGTCCTTGGATCTGCCTCTGCTTTTGCTTCTCCCTCTTCTCCCACCTTGATGTTTCTCATGTTGTCTTCCTCGTTGCTCCGAGACAAGGGCTTCTGTTTGATCTGAGCCCACGACTTTTCTTCTGGCTTCTTCATTTGACAGGGCATCATTTACCATAGGCATGGTAAGTTTGCCTCATGGAGCTGAGTTGCTGAAAGTAACCACCAGAGTCTCTCAGCTATCAGGAAGAGAACTGAGTAGCAAGAGGGTTTGAACTTCGTCTGCCAGTTGCATGTCTACTGCAGACAACTGGTTCATCAGGCTTTGGAACTCATCGGTGTGTTCTGCAACAGAAGTTCCACTCCATAGCTTCTGGTTCACCAAACGCCTCATGATTAAGGCTTTATTCCGAGCTGTTTTGGCCTGAAACATGTCTTCCAATTTCCTCCACGTTTCATAAGCATATGTGTCCTGTGCTACGTGGTGGAAGACACTATGACCGATCCACTGCCTAATCTGACCCAAAGTTCTGTTGTTGAGTTTATTCCAATCATACTCCTTAGCAGACTCTAGTTTCTCTCCCTTCAACTCGATGACATCAACAGATCTTTACAATGTAAAAAATCAATCATCCTAGGTCTCCAGAGGGAGTAATTAGTGGCAGCCAATTTAATCATTGCACCAGAATGAGTATCCTTGTAACATCCCAGATTTTCAGGACTGTTTTAGAAGATTCACGGACTGACGTTATAGTCTCGGGAACAAGATGATAGCAGAGAATAAGAGTTTAAGCGGTGTTATAAACGGGTTGGAATAGTATATTATGAATATTTGTTGCGTTGGAAAACACGTGTGATCAAAAGCCGGTTACACGATTTTCGTAAAACACGTAAAGTTTACTGTTTTGACCACAGAATCAGTAAATGAACTCCGATCGAGTTGATTCTTGAACCATTGGACTCGTTTTTTTTTCCGAGGCGAACAACCTTCGTGTTAAATACAAGTACATAGTAGCATGGTCAGTGATAATGGATTTGAACTTTTTAGTTTAAGATAAATGAATATAACGCTACCTAAGAATATATGTTGGTACATATGTATGCATAAGAGATTTATGACTTACAATGAATATATGTTATATATTGTGAGCACGATATACAGGTGTTATAGAATTATGACTTATAAGGTACGTATGAGGTACGTATAAGGTTGGGTTTCGTATATGCATGATTGAACATTATGAATTCAAGTAAGTGTGTAAGATTAATAACATGATATGATGAATAGATGTGAGTGAATGATTTAATCTTAGACTGTATATAAGTAATAAAAGAATGTGATGAGTAATAATATAGAGAAAGCTGAGTTGATGGTACTTCAGACATCTGGAAAATAAATGAGTTAAATAGAATTTAAATAGTACGCTTTGATTATCTTGTTAACTATGTAATTTTATATGAGAGATGTATACAGTTTGAGAATTAAGGAGAGCAATGTAATTTCAAGATTATAGTAAAAGATAGGTTAAGAAACTTAGTGAAACGAAAATATAAGCTATTGTGTGTTTATGTTGTAGATAGAGCATGATTACTTACTGAGTCATTATGACTCACACCAGTTATTTGTAGTTTTGCAGGTCAGTAGCAGAAGTTTGGTGAAGACTTTGAAGACAGTGGATCGCCCCAATTTGCAGTCAACAGAGAGTCTCGTGTCCTGGGTCAAGTTATGGGTCCTCACGGCCCTTGTCTTTGTATTTCCTCTGTATGAGTTATGTAATAGTTTTGTTATAGCATAGTTTTATTTTCGAGTTCTGGCCGAAGGCCAAGTTTTTATATTTTGTTCGTTGAGTTCAGGTCTGAGGCCTTGGTGTTGATATACCGGCCGGAGGCTGAGATGTTTGGTTCTTGTTGTATGGATGCTGGCTTTAGGCCAGGTTGCATGATGTTACGAATACATCATGCCGGAATTTCATTAGAATCATAGGCTTATGGAGATGGGTTCTCCTGTCTCATGCCGGTAGCATCCTGGTCTAGGCGGGATGTTACAAAGTTGGTATCAGAGCATGGTTTAAGAGTCAGAGTCAGTAGCATAGTCTAGAAGTCAGTGACTGCAACTGTGGGGATCCAAGTGTCGGAGATTGTCTCAGTTTGGTAAAGACCACGTAGGTCTTTGTATGTATTTTCTATGATAGTTTGATATGAATTGATTCGATTATTCAGTGTTTTGCTTGCTTGAATGTGAGTCCAAGGGTGACTCATTTGTTGTGAATAGATTATCTATCTTCGTATATGAAGATATTGGTTTCAGTTAGTACTTTTACGGCCCTTCTTGATCAGAGAATTAGTAAGAGTTTGGCAGTATCAGTATTGGTCCCTTGTGAGGCCAGAGGACTCGAGATAAGAACTAGAGCAGTACACTCAAAGATAAGAGTCAGATCAGTATAGACAGAGATGAGAAACAGACCAGTATGGTTAGTTTAAAGCCATAGATGAGTTGTCGTGGATCTTAGTTTATAGATAGAGATTGATTAACAGTTGAGACAGAGAAGTTATATAAGCAAAGTTTAGAGAAAGATAGTTTTCGCAAATTCGACCGGGTTTGGATCAGCACTTACAAGGACGGAGAAATTTTGAGGACGAAATTTTTATAAGGAGGGGTGAATGTAACATCCCAGATTTTCAGGACTGTTTTAGAAGATTCTCGGACTGACATTATAGTCTCGGGAACAGGATGATAGCAGAGAATAAGAGTTTAAGCGGTGTTATATGGGTTGGAATAGTATATTATGAATATTCATTGCATTGGAAAACGCGTGGGATCAAAAGCTGGTTACACGATTTTCGTAAAACACGTAAAGTTTACTGTTTTGACCACAGAATCAGTAAATGAACTCCGATCGAGTTGATTCTTGAACCATTGGACTCGTTTTTCCGAGGCGAACAACCTTCGTGTTAAATACAAGTACATAGTAGCATGGTCAGTGATAATGGATTTGAACTTTTTAGTTTAAGATAAATGAATATAACGCTACCTAAGAATATATGTTGGTACATATGTATGCATAAGAGATTTATGACTTACAATGAATATATGTTATATATTGTGAGCACGATATACAGGTGTTATAGAATTATGACTTATGAGGTACGTATGAGGTACGTATAAGGTTTGGTTTCGTATATGCATGATTGAACATTATGAATTCAAGTAAGTGTGTAAGATTATAACATGATATGATGAATAGATGTGAGTGAGTGATTTAATCTTAGACTGTATATAAGTAATAAAAGAATGTGATGAGTAATAATATAGAGAAAGCTGAGTTGATGGTACTTCAGACATCTGGAAAATAAATGAGTTAATCAGAATTTAAATAGTACGCTTTGATTATCTTGTTAACTATGTAATTTTATATGAGAGATGTATACAGTTTGAGAATTAAGGAGGGCAATGTAATTTCATGATTATAGTAAAAGATAGGTTAAGAAACTTAGTGAAATGAAAATATAAGCTATTGTGTGTTTATGCTGTAGATAGAGCATGATTACTTACTGAGTCATTATGACTCACACAGTTCTGTTGTAGTTTTGCAGGTCAGTAGCAGAAGTTTGGTGAAGACTTTGAAGACAGTGTATCGCCCCAATTTGCAGTCAACAGATAGTCCCGTGTCCTGGGTCAAGTTATGGGTCCTCACGGCCCTTGTCTTTGTATTTCCTCTGTATGAGTTATGTAATAATTTTGTTATAGCATAGTTTTATTTTCGAGTTCTGGCCGAAGGCCAAGTTTTATATTTTGTTCGTTGAGTTCAGGTCTAAGGCCTTGGTGTTGATATACCGGCTGGAGGCCGAGATGTTTTGTTCTTGTTGTATGGATGCTGGCTTTAGGCCAGGTTGCATGATGTTACGAATATATCATGCCGGAATTTCGTTAGAATCAGAGGCTTATGGAGATGGGTTCTCCTGTCTTCTGCCGGTAGCATCCTGGCCTAGGCGGGATGTTACAATCCTCCGTTTCTATTTTTAAGTTTTAAAGTTTAAAATGAAAATAGATAAAAAATCGGGGCTGAATTTCATAAATTTGAGGTACCGTTGCGTTTGGAACGATCGAAAATGGTGGAATAGACACTTCGTTGGTCTAAATCTGACATAGGGGCTGATTTGTAAATTCCTAAAAGTTCTGGGACAAAATTATAAATTTCAAAAATTTCTGGGGGCTAAGTGAAATTTACCATGCTGCTGACGTGGCAGTGCTGACGTGGCAGTGTGGGACCGGGTTGCTGACGTGGTAGATGATGTGGCAATGGTGACATGGCAGTGCTGACGTGGCAAAGTGGGTCTGATTTGTTGACGTGACAGACATGTGGCGGCTGACGTGGCGGCTGGCGTGTCTGCTGACTGGCGATGACGTCGTGCTCACTAGGCGCTGACGTGGCTGACACGTAATCGTCTTCAATCTCTAATCAGTGCGTGAAAGCGCGTGGGAAGCACACTGGAAGGGGCGTGCGGCGCGTGAGGGCAGACGGGATGTCGGTTCGGTCACCGAAAAATACCACTGTGCTCTTCTCTCCGTGAACTAGCTGATGGTACCTTCAAAATGAATTTTTGACAACTTTTCCGAAACTCGAATTTTTCGAACCGAACTCCGTTATTCGGTTTTTCGATCCCATTGAAGAACCAAAGCTCCCGATACCACTTGTAGTGATTCACCGATCACTTTAGAGAAGATTTTAGGAAAACCGAGTCACTTCTATTACTATCAAGAATAAGATTACAAGTTCACAATTATAAACTTATCAAAAAAACCTCTCATTCTCTCTATACAATACTCACACTTCTTTGGGATGATTTTGCAATGAAGATTAATGCCCCCTTTATAGTGCCAATACCGTGTGAACAGTGTCACACGGTTTGGCCAACTCATTTCCACCTTCATTGTTTGCTGGCACACATTTTCACTCCACAGCTTGCATGTTGCTGTCTTCAGTATGCATGCAAGCTCATGTAAGTTGTTAACAGCAGCTTGACACTACAAAATTAACATAGTTAAATTACGTGTAGAACAGAAAAATTAGTTAAATCAACACATCTGAGCATTTAGATTTAGCTACCACTTGCATCATTACATGTTGGGGTTTTATGATCAAGATCGATCAATACAACCAACCAAGCTACTACCATCAAAAGAAAACTATTAAACATAAGAGTCATAGGTTTTGACATGTTGAGTGAAATTCGTAGCTGAACAGTACACCTTCGGTAATTCGTGATTATGACTTATTTCTATTCAAATTTTGGAAAACTATTAAACGAAAGAGTCATAAGTTTTGTTCTTATATTTCCGGCGATATAAAAGCGATATAAAATTCACTGAAATCGGACATCGTATCAAAAAATTATGGTAAAACTACCAAAAACTATCTGGATTGCTTTAAAATTTAAATACATAGAAAATTGATAAATTTTGACTTCGTGTTTCTAATATAATTTATATAAGTAGTAACATACTAATAATGCACATTTGAATGCTTAAAGATTTCACGTAACACAAGAATAAATTTCGCAATTGTTCTATGAAAATCGGACTATTACAATTTGGGCAGCCCATGAACTGCCTAAGTACTAATGAGGCTGACTGGGCAGCCTCCATGTGTATTGGTCGACCAGTTCGGGTAAAAACGCCTTTTATGCCATTTTACGGGAACACCTTTTCATAAAAATTTCCTGATGTTTTATAAATTTTTTACAGTATTATTTGATAACAAAAATAATATGTTTAGGTGAAATATGAATGAATTATTCATATTGGATATGAAATAATATATTCGGTAAGTTTAAAAGTTACAATTTTACCCAAACCGCGCTCTTCCGTTGTGCCTGACTCCAACAATATATGTGTATAATGTTTTTCAAATGTGAATTTCCAGAATGAAATTTGTTATCACTTTCATAAGTCTGGAAGCAGTTTTACAGCTGAGTTGATTTTATTATTGATATACGAACATTGTTTTTATTTCCTTGCAACTCCACTCACTGGGTTCATTGTTTTTATTTCTTTTTCATCGATAATGCTCAAGTTCAACCAAACCAATAAGGCAGCCTGGTAATCGAAAAAATTCAAAAGTCAGTTCGACACCTAGGATGCCTGGCTCATTTCAACCAAAAACTTGATCTGTTCAGGTCCTAGACTGTCAGAAGTTTTTTTAAACCTCATATTTAATCCTGGCCCCTATGCTATTTGATACCTTGGCGGTATTTGATCTCGACTCAAAGAAAAGTATCACTTGTTTGACAGAGAAGATTATGGAATGTATAACTATGTTTGATATATGCATAACCCGTTAAAAGGGATCTAATGTCAAATAACCATCATCTCCTGTCCATGAACCTAGCAGGTTGCTAAAACCAAACCAGTGGTCTAGGGAATACTTCCTCTAAAACACTGATCCACCCTTTATCAATTTTAAGTCCAACTGAAAAAGAAAAAAAATAATAATCATTTGAGACATCAACCTCAAGCCCAATTTCAAGCCTCAAATGAGATATAATATTTAATGCATTGGTGAATTCCTAAAGTGAGATCTTTCAATTGAGGCATCGACATGATATCAATGGATATTTCCTCAATCAGCAATCAAGCACATCTCTATGGTACAATGATAAATACTCTATACATATTGACTAACCTTTATTCCAGATGGACTCTCCATGAAACTAAGCTTGTATGTATTAGTGCGAAAACTGTGAAATGAACAACCTTGGCCTGGTAATTGGGGCACCCCCAAGTTTCCTTTCTCTGCACTGCACAAATAAAATATCAAGTAATTACCACTATGAAACCGTATAAACATTACAAAAATTTTGATATCCAAGACTCAATCATAATTCTTTTCTTATATAGTTAAACTTCAGGCTTCCTCCCACCCCTTTCAAATTCCAAGTCCTGTTGTACACCTATAAGAGTAAGAGAACCTACCAACCAAGTCAATTGTTAACAAATATTTAATCATAATTCACTCCAGAAGAAAGCAATGAAAACCTCCATGAGATACAACAAACAAGGCAATCATATAAAAAACTCAATAAAATACTATTTCATTGAACTAAAAGTGAAATTAATTTTAGAACTGAAAGATCGTGAATTGATAACAAAAGAACATCTAAACTCACTGTCGTGAAAATTTCATGCATTGCATAATGTGGACTAGAAAACAAATTCAAGATGTTGTTCATTTCATCTGAACCACATCCCTTCACCACATTATAACCAATTTTCAGCAATCACAGCTCTATTATTCTAACAAAATAATTCTTCATACGGTAGAATTCCGAAAATCAAAATTCAGCGGGACTAAGACTTAAATATCTAATTTTACCGTCTCCAAATACACATCCTATTCCAATTCCATATCAAATTCCTAGAAACCTAAGCCTAATCTAAAGCAATAGTACACTTTAGCAAGAGAAACTTCACTATGAAACTGATAAATCTGAGAAAGAAAACAAAATACTTAGTGGGGTATCGAAATTGACCTGTTAAAAACGACGGCCAAAGTATCGAAATTGTTCGGATCCTCCAAAAAGAACTTCAATTCAGAAGCTCTCTTAGCAGTGGCAAATCTAACAACAGGCGCCCTCGTCATCCCATCTCTCAACAACATACTAGCGGCCCCACCGGAAGCATAGATTGCTTTACACCCTCTATTAGTACTCGCAACCAAACACCCTTCAGTGGTCGCCATCGGAACTGAGTATTCAAACCCATCAAGCAACAACGGCCCGGCAATTCCCACCGGTATCTGTACGTATCCCACCGGCATTTCACAGCACTGGCCTAAAATCGACTCGTAATCAAATCCATCCAACGGCAATCCCTGAAAAAACGAACTGAGAGACCGGTAATAGAAAGAAAATAGACTCGAGGAAAGCGAAAGACTAGACTGAGCTTTGCTTTCGCTATTCTTTAAACTTTGGCATAGAAGCCGGAACTCGGAACTAGACTGAGGGGAACTACTTGCCGTAGAGGCTTACTTACAAGAAGGTAAATCCACAGCAGACTGAACTACCCGATCTCAAGAACCAATAGTCCACCCAGCTACTATCATCGAGGAAGGGGTGCAAGGCTTCGTTCGAATAGGTACGTTTAATGATCCACGCCTTCTGGTTCCGGTTGAATAGTAGTTGCCTCGTTGGTTGAGAATCGTATCCGTGGCTACTGCAGTTTTACCGGTCTGCCGGTCCCCAATAATTAATTCTCGCTGCCCGCGTCCTATAGGGATCATCGAATCAATAGCAATAAGTCCTGTTTGAAGAGGCTCATATACGCTTGGTTGGGTTCTTTGGTTGCTTATTCCATTTATCTTATCCTAACTCATTCATTCATTGGATGCGGTTATAACAGGACTTTTTTGAAAAAGAAAGGCTTTTGATGCATCTCTTGTTTACTATTCAACCTCCTGAATGGTTCACCTCAATCGACATCGACTCTAGAGAGTCCAGGAAAGAAAAAAACCAAATCGATGTGTACGGAGGTTAAGCTCCGTCTCGGAACCTTGTGGGGTTAGGAGTAAAGCATCCCGAGGTTGGCGCATCTCGTTGGGCGTGGAGAAGCATTGGGAACTAACGACCTCCCAGTCATTTTCTGCAAGGCCTCGCGTCGAATCGCAGCCGCTCGTTTGCAATCACCGAGCTTGGATTCGAGCGAGTAAGACGGGATCACACCGTCGATAACAGATTTAACCATTTCCTCGTCTTCGACAGAGGACAGAGTTGTAATTATGGGCTCGGGAAGGACTGATTTGGAAATCGGAGCAGGAGGACGGGAGATGATTTCGTTGATTTGTTCGTTATCGTCTTCGAGATCCCACGCGTCAGGAGAGGCGCGTGATTGAACGACTGGACGAAATCAATGCCGAAGAAGCCAAGGAGGTAGATGAAGGAAGCGATGAGCGAGACAATGGCGGCGATTTCGGAAAGAGTGACCACGTGGAGGGGAGTTGAGTTACGGATCTTGTCACGCCAACGGTGAAGCAGATAATACGCAACGGAAAAGAACAGCGTGAAGAAGACGGCGTTAGTTAGGTATAACGGCAGCGGCAACGCGTCTGATGCTTTTGGCGTCGGTGACGTTGATCGCTTCTCTTTGTTCTCGTGGTGAGAGATTCATATTTGAGAGTAAAGAAGGGGGAAATAAAGATGGGTATGAGAGGAACCCTAAATTATTAAGATTGATTTGGTAATTCAGGTTTTGACCCGACAAATACATATATATTTTTATAAATCGCGGTTTAAGGAACAAAAGTCACGATTTGGCCCAGTGGTAAAGCCTTACAATAAAAAAAAAATTTATATCAATGGTTACAATTTCGAGTCCCAGCAGACTTAAGGAAATAATTTTTTTTTTAATTTTTTTACTGATACTAAGGTATCATTAATTACTGACACTAAATTTACTGATACTCTAGTGTCAGTAATATATGCGAAAAACGTCACTTCCGCGAGGTGTTGGTTCGACTCCAGACGACTACGCGTTTTTTTTTTTTTTTTATTTCTTACTGATACTATTGTAATAGTAATTACTGACACTAAAATCGCTGATACCATAGTGTCAGTAATTATTGATATTTAGTGAAAAACACGGAAATAGGCCCATTTACACGTCGTTTCTGACACTTTTAGCCTAGTGTCACTAACCTTAGTGTCAGTAAAGGCCTTTTTTCTTGTAGTGCTTTCCCACTCCACAAGTTTTACAGTATCTCATAACTAGTGAGCCATAGGTTACTTTTGAAGATATGTATCAGGGTTCACACTTCAAGTTGATCATATGAGTCATGTGTACATTCATCTAATAGAATGGTGTTATATATTTCTATAATTGTTATGAAATTCTTTTAATCTTTAGAGAAGTTAACATTCATCTAATAGAATGGTTTTATACATTTACAACAACTAAGTTATATCGAGAAAAGTCATCAATCAAAAAATTTATAAAAATATATTATATAAATTAATGAAAATTATGAATTTTTTTTTATTAATCTATTTTTATGCACCTTATCCCTGTGAAGCACATTTGTTTATTTAGGAGTATTAAAAATCATTTAACCTCACGATTTTATCTCCGTATGAAGCCTACCCACTTGAGATTGATTATAGACATGCGCGAATAAAATTTTGCCACTTTGTACAAACCATTCAACAATTTGTACACACATATATATTTAGAAAAGTACAGAGAATTAAAAAGGAATAATTATTTTTTCCAATATATATGATTGTACAAAATATTGTATATCATTTTTTTACTATTAAATGAGAAATTCTGAGGGTGTGAAACTAGGGGTGGTAATTTGTGTTCAAATTCATTTATTCATTCGATCCAATTCGCTTTAAAGCTAACACGTGTTTGAAAAAATGATTCATTTAATAATGAGTCAATTGTCAATTTGATTCGATTTGTTTATTAAATGAATAAAATACAAATTTAAACTCATTGATTTATTTATTCGTTTAGGATTCGTTTTATTATTTCATTTTCTAATTATTGTTATTTTTCAATTAAAATTCATGAAATTATGACTAATTATCATTGAAAAATAATATCGATTTTGGTGAGCTATTTTACATATTGTGGACGCTGGTTTTCGCCCGAGGTCCACAATCGAGAATTTGTAGTTTAGGGCGCTAGAGATCCTGCAAAACAAATGTAGAGTGAGCGGGAGTACTGCCCACCGGTGGGGTGGGTGCCGGGGGCACTCCGACGCTCAAGTCAGTCATGTGAATAAGTCGGATGTACGGAGAATAAGGCCTGAAGTTACCTCAGTCACCGTTTGTTTGCCGTGAGGGCAGGGTAGTATGATTTCTCTGATGACAGGGAGTCGTGCCCTGTTTATGTCTTGGCTCTTCTCTTTTATAGGTTGTCCTTACGAGGGGTCATTTAAATCTCTTATACCCGTTGGATGTGTTAATGACATGGTTTATGACTGTAACTGCCGATTTAATGGAATTCATTACTGAAGGCGTTTTCCCAATCCAATTACTAATGAATCTGTTGACCTTCTTGAACTGTTAAATTTGTGATGGTGGGCTCTGGGTTGGTATGGCCTCTCGGTCCAAAGCTGATTTCTCAAACTAGATCTAATGGTGGGCTTCGGGGTTTTGGTTTCTTGATTGGCCCAAATATAGAATGACAGTTATGCCATTGGGCCCAAATTTGGCCCGTACAGTTTGTCCCCTACTCTCTAAGTCAATGAGTCATTGGCTTGGAGAGTACTTGACGTGCTTGTCGCCTGGGGCGAGACCATAGGATGTAGATATACATGAGCTTTGGTGCTGCCTATTAATTGAACCAAACGAATGTGTAGTTTATGAATTTGACTCTACAAGAGCCATTGGGGAAGTACCCAATCGACTGGACCAGATGAATGTCAGGATATAAGTCATTCGACATGTGTAATCCATGTCTACGACTTGACTCGACACGAGTCCGTGAGGGATGTCCCCGGTCGACTGGACTTGATGAGACCAGGAAGCTATTAATCACACGACATGTGTAATTCATGTCTACAACTTGACTCGACATGAGTCCATGGGGGATGTCCCCGGTTGACTGAACCAGAAGAAGGTTCAGGATATAAGTCATACAACATGTGTTAATCCATGTCTACAACTTGACTCGGCATGAGTCCATGGGGATGTCCCCGGTCGACTGGACTTGATGAGACCAGGAAGCTATTAATCACACGACATGTGTAATTCATGTCTACAACTTGACTCGACATGAGTCCATGGGGGATGTCCCCGGTTGACTTAACCAGAAGAAGGTTCAGGATATAAGTCATACAACATGTGTTAATCCATGTCTACAACTTGACTCGACATGAGTCCATGGGGGATGTCCACGGTCGACTGAACCAGATGAAGGTTCAGGATATAAGTCATACGACATGTGTTAATCCATGTCTACAAATTGACTCGACATGAGTCCATGGGGGATGTCCCCGGTCGACTGAACCAGAAGAAGGTTCAAGATATAAATCATACAACATGTGTTAATCCATGTCTACAACTTGACTCGACATGAGTCCATGAGGGATGTCCCCGGTCGACTGAACCAGATGAAGGTTCAGGATATAAGTCATATGACATGTGTTAATCCATGTCTACAACTTGACTCGACATGAGTCCGTGGGGGATGTCCTCGGTCGACTGAACCAGATGAAGGTTCAGGATATAAATCATACAACATGTGTTAATCCATGTCTACAACTTGACTCGACATGAGTCCATGGGGGATGTCCCCGGTCGACTGAACCAGATGAAGGTTCAGGATATAAGTCATACGACATGTGTTAATCCATGTCTACAACTTGACTCGACATGAGTCCGTGGGGGATATCCCCGGTCGACTGAACCAGATGAAGGTTCAGGATATAAGTCATACGACATGTGTTAATCCATGTCTACAACTTGACTCGACATGAGTCCGTGGGGGATGTCCCCGGTCGACTGAACTTGATGAGACCAGGAAGATATAATTCATATGACATGTGTAATCCATGTCTACAACTTGACTCGTCATGAGCCATGAGGGATGTCCCCGGTCGACTGAACCAGTTGAAGGTTCAGGATAAAGTCATACGACATGTGTAGTCCATGTCTATAACTTGACTCGACATGAGTCCATGGGGGATGTTTCATTGTCTCATGTATCAAGATGATCATTCATATTGATGATAGAACATGAGAGTCTACAAATTACCAGATCTGATGGAGGTCTAAGAAATTTTTCATTCCACTATACTTGAATAAGGTACACCAGAGTTTATACTCTACATGACCCAATGAAGGTCCAAGAAAGTATACACACTCAACTATACCTTATGAGGGTTCATGAGAGTCTACACATTTCCTATGTGATGAAGATCCACGGGGGTCTTCATTCTTCATTCTACAATATGCTTGATGAAGGTCCATGAGACTCTTCACTCTACCTGACCTGATAAATGTCAGAAGACTATGGTCGAATAAAACTAATGAAGATCCATGAGGCTATGGTCGAATGAACTTGATGTAAGTCCAATTGAATCTTCATTATAATATACTTGATCTTCATACTACCTAACTTGATAAAGGTTGGTCGATTGGACCTAAATGAGGTCCAAGAAAATTCTTCATTCTACTAGGCATGATAAAAGATTCTACATGTAGTCTGGAGTTTGGCTATTTAAATCAAAGTAGCATGAGGATGATGACTAACCTTTGATTTAGTGTGGAGGAGTTGATTAACATTCCAAGTAGTCTAGGGGTATTGGGAATTTTCTATGTAACTTGAAGTTGATAGCCATCCACCTTGTAGTATGGATAGTATGACGGTCATGCGGTTTTGTTGCCTTTGCTTTATATTCATGTAACATGGGCGCATTTATCATTAGTTACCAAGGTTCACGGCCCGGGGTACCACAATGAGTCTACTTTGTGCCATCACTTGATATGAATGATGGAATACAAGACAAAAAAGTTATGTTTATAGTTCAATAACACGACTACCACTTCAATTTGTTGAGTTTCTGGTATCCACACTTGTTTGCCCCAGTTCAATCTACATGAATCTACTGGACAGACATCATCAGTATCTTTTTTCCAGCATCCACACCATAACATACCCATTCATTTATGGGTTCCACTGTCGCATGACCATTCCCCATAAATCGTCATTTTGTGTTCAATCAACAAAAATCTTCATTTCAGATAAACATAGCGTATGGCAGCTTTAAAAGTGCCGGGTGGTAGCTGCTTGTGGAAGGGGGGGTTGTACTTTTGGATAAGAGGCTATGGGTTTTTTGTAGTGTGTAGTGTGGGGAAAATGGATGTGTGGCAGTATATGTCAGCTGCTTGCTTGCAGGCTTTTATTTTTATAATGAACAAAGTTTGAGACGACATGGCCCACAGGCTATTCTTGTTTTAGTCAAAATTATAGGGCTACTTTCTTCTTTTTCTTATTTTGGTCAGAGTCTTCTTTGTTTGTTTTTTTTTTAATCTTCTCTCTTATCACGACAACTCTTCTTCTTTAGTCAAACAATAAAGCAAATCCGGGCCCACCTTACTTTCCTATTTTTCTCTCATCTCACGTGGACCTTTTCTTTTAATTTCTTTTCTCTGACTTTGTGAACTTCTGAGGTATGTACGATTTGTTCGTTCCTTAATCAGAAAGCAACAACCATTATGTCCATTCATCAAGAACTGCTAGAAGCAGTTCAGTACTCGTTCTTCTATCTCTGCATCGGAATATAGTAACTATTCTTCTAATAGATCCACTTCAATCCTAAATACAAGCTCAGCTTCAGTTTCGTCTTACACTAGACCAGCCTCTCTAAGCGTCTGTTCTGTATCTTCAGCTAGACCTTCCACACCATATTCCCGCCCAATAGCATCAAGATCCTCAACTCCTTCAAGAATTTATCCATCTCTTACCAGCTCCGCAGTGGTCAAGACGCGACCATCCCAAAGCTCAAGATCGTCAACTCCAAGTTCTAGGCCACTAATCCCTGCTAATTTGAATCATTCGACTGCTCGTTCAAGTTCTCGTCCATCAACTCCCCACCCGTCGGAGTCCAATAACTTCTACATCTCTAGCAATGGGTTCTTCTACATGTCGATTTGTTCGGCTCCCTGTGTTTGTCGTGTGGTGGGCTCTGTGGACTGTTCGGGCCTGGCGGTCAACTCCAAGTTCTAGGCCACAAATCCCTGCTAATTTGAATCATTCGACTGCTCGTTTAAGTTCTCGTCCATCAACTCCCCACCCGTCGGAATCCAATAACTTCTACATCTCTAGCAATGGGTTCTTCTACATGTCAATTTTTCGGCTCCCTATGTTTGTCGTGTGGTGGGCTCTGTGGACTGTTCGGGCCTGGAGGTCAACTCCAAGTTCTAGGCCACAAATCTCTGCTAATTTGAATCATTCGACTGCTCGTTCAAGTTCTCGTCCATCAACTCCCCACCCGTCGGAATCCAATAACTTCTACATCTCTAGCAATGGGTTCTTCTACATGTCGATTTTTTCGGCTCCCTGTGTTTGTCGTGTGGTGGGCTCTGTGGACTGTTCGGGCCTAACTCTTATGTATGTGCATTGGCATTGTTATATGCACTGCTTTCGGCTGGTTTTAATGGGTTGTTGAGAGTATGCTTGTTTTGCAAATGTCGAATGTTGCAACTATCACGCATATATAATCCATAAATAAACAGCCACAAGCTTGTTGACTTCACGCATAACCATAAGTCGAACGTGAAGATGCTTGCATGTAGAATCAAATAAGCCAAGCCACACCACCCCATGAATCATGTGAAGACACATGATGGTCTTGAATAATCAGAATATCTTGTAGTGTCGAATGGGGCCCGATCACTTTATATTAAGGTGGATCCCATGTGACTTTGTCTGTGCATGGTGCTTTGTCTAACAGACCACTTCTTATTTGCACGTGACTTTGTCGTATGGACCCCACAATCAACTCTTCTTTGGATGTAGTTTTACAAAAATGATCTAGCGGGTGGTATTCTTTCACGTCTTTGGGAGCTGATGATTTATAGGGAAAGAGTGTTGTGATGTTATCTCGATTCGGCTTTTCCTTATTGGTAGTTTGACTCCAGGTAGACTGGAAAGAATTACTCCAACATTTCCATTCTCATGTAAGATGTGTCTTGTCGTGATAGATCGGCTGAAGAAATGTGATGGTTTCTTTGTTGATTAAATGGATGGCCATTTGATGGGGAATTTTCATTGAAATGGCTTGTAGCCTCACGCTTTTTGATTGGCTGAAGAAAGAATTATGTTCCAGATACTATTGGTTTATAACTGTTTTGTAGAGTGGCTAATTGTGCCACCACAGGGTCTGGTTTCTGTCTTTTACACGAAGCTATGGATAGTTATGTTTGTAAGGATTGTAGACTGAGGGAGTCTTTTCCTGCTATGAATCGCTAAGGCCCCACGGTGGACGCCAAATTGTGGACGCTGGTTTTCGCCCGAGGTCCACAATCGAGAATTTGTTGTTTGGGGCGCTAGCGATCCTGCAAAACAAAGGTAGACTGAGCGGGAGTACTGCCCACCGGTGTGGTGGGTGCCGGGGGCACTCCGACGCTCAAGTCAGTCATGTGAATAAGTCGGATGTACGGAGAATAAGGCCTGAAGTTACCTCAGTCACCGTTTGTTTGCCGTGAGGGCAGGGTAGTATGATTTCTCTAATGACAGGGAGTCGTGCCCTGTTTATGTCTTGGCTCTTCTCTTTTATAGGCTGTCCTTACGAGGGGTCATTTAAATCTCTTATACCCGTTGGATGTGTTAATGACATGGTTTATGACTGTAACTGCCGATTTAATGGAATTCATTACTGAAGGCGTTTTCCCAATCCAATTACTCATGAATCTGTTGACCTTCTTGAACTGTTAAATTTGTGATGGTGGGCTCTGGGCTGGTATGGCCTCTCGGTCCAAAGCTGATTTCTCAAACTAGATCTAATGGTGGGCTTCGGGGTTTTGGTTTCTTGATTGGCCCAAATGTAGAATGACAGTTATGCCATTGGGCCCAAATTTGGTCCGTACACATATCTGATATGTATATATTTATGAAAAATTAAAGTAAATAAATTATAGTAATTTGTCATATTGAATAATATTATGATTAAGTGAATATTTGTATTCGATTCATTCAATAAATTAATTGAATATGAATCATGATATTAGGATCCGTTTAATAAATAAATTAAAGATGAATCTACTACATTTTGATTTAATTCGTTTATGATTTGATATAAATTCGATTCGTTGATTCATTTTACTGTCCCAAGTGAAACCATAATTGCCGTGAGTTTTGTGTCCTTTATTTTAAAAAATGGTTGAGAAGGGGAAAAATAGACTTATAATTTTTTTAGGAACAGACAATGAAAAAAAAAAGTAGATGAAGTAGAAAGAGTAAAAGGCACCAAGAATGTGTTACTGACAGAGTCGCATAATGAATATTAATAACGTCAATACTTGGAGTTTTCTCTCTTTTACTTATTACAAGCTTTCATTTACTTAGTTTACTTAGTTTGGCGAGAAAATGGGGGAAGCTTCCTGAGACAAAAACGTGGGCCACTATATTAGATTTTTATCAATAAAATATTAATATCCAATTTGACATGCTGAGCAAAATTCAAAACTGAGCAGTACACCTTCGGTAATTCGTGATTATGACTTATTTCTATTCACATTTTGGAACACTATTAAACATAAAAATTATAGATTTTGTTCTTATCTTTTCGGCGATATAAAATTCATTGAAATTAGACATTATATCAGAAAGTTATGGTTGAAATATCGAAAACTATCCGAATTGCTTTAAAATTTAAATGCATAGAAAATCAATAAATTTTCACTTCATAATATAATTTAAATAAGTAATAATATACTAATAATGCACGTTTGACTGCTTAAATATTTCACGTAACACATGAATAAATCTCACAATTATTCAATGAAAAATGGAATGTTACAGTTTGAGCAGCTCATGAACTGCCTAAGTACTATTGGGGCTGATATGGGCATCATCCATGTGTATTGGTTGGTCGAATCGGGCAAAAACACTTTTTATTCCATTTTACGGGAACACATTTTCATAAAAGTTTCCCGATATTTTATAAAAATTTTTAAATTATTATTTGATAATAAATATAATATGTTTAGGTGAAATATGAATGAATTATTTATATTGGATATGAAATAATATATTCGGTAAGTTTAAAAGTTACAATTTTACCCAAACCGCACTCTTCTGTTGCGCCTGACTCCAACAATATATGTGTATAATGTTTTCTAAATGTGAATTTCCGGAATGAAATTTATTATCACTTTCATAAGTGTAGAAGCATTTTTACAGCTGAGTTGATTTTTGTTATTAATATACTAACATTGTTTTTATTTCCTCAAAGCTCCACTCACTGGGTTTATTAGGATTCATTTTCCCACTCCACAGTTTTGCAGTATCTCCTAACTAGTGAGCCATAGGTTACTTTTGAAGACATGGATCAAGGGTTCACACTTCAAGTTGATCATATAAGTCATGTGTATATTCATCTAATAGAATGGTGTTATATATTTCTATAATTGTTATCAAATTCTTTTAATCTTTAGAGAAGTTAACATTCATCTAATTGAAAGGTTTTATATATTTACAACGACGAAGCTATATAGAGAGGAGTCATCAATCAAATTTTTTACTAAAATATGTTATATAAATTAATGAAAATTTTGATTTTTTTTATGAAGGTATTTTTATGCACCCTATCTCTATGAAGTACATTTGCTTATTTAGAGCTGTTAAAAAACATTTAACCTCACGATTTTATCTCCGTACGATACCAACCCACTTGAGATTGATTATCGACATGCACGAATAAAATTTTGACACTTCGAACAAATCAATCAACAATTCGTACAAACGTTTATATTTAGAAATTAAAAGAACAAAGAATTAAAAAGGAATAATTATTTTTTCCAAATATATATGATTGTACAAAATATTGTATATCATTTTTTTTACTATTAAATGACAAATTCTGAGGGTGTGAAACTATGGGTGGTAATTTACATTCAAATTTGTTTATTCGTTCAATTCAATTCGTTTTAAAGCGAAAACGAATTTGAAAAAATAGATTCGTTTAATAAATGAGTCGATTTGATTCGATTTTTTTAAATGAATACAATATAGATTTAAACTCATTGATTTGTTTATTCGTTTAGGATTCGTTTTATTATTTTCTTTTCTAATTATTGTTATTTTTCAATTAAAATTCACGAAATTATGACTAATTATCATTGAAAAAATAATATCGATAATTGGGGAGTTATTTTTAGTAAATATCTTATATTTGATATGTATATATTTATGAAGAATTAAAGTAAATAAATTATAGTAATCTGTGACATTGAATAATGTTATGACTAAGTGAATATTCGAATACGAATCATGATATTAGGATTCGTTTAATAAATAAATTAAATATGAATCTATCACATTTGGATTTGATTCTTATAAAATCAGGAAATTCGGAAACTTTTCAGAAGGATTTTGTATTGCAATTCAAATGAGACTGTATCGGAGAAAAAGAGTTTAAATGTTGAAATATAGCTCGTAATATTTTAAAATAGATATTTGATGTATTGGAAATCGCGTGACATGAAAGAACTCTTAGAGTTAGTGCTTGGAGTGCCAATTCGGATCGTATTTATATCTGATTCATAAATACGAGCAATTATATTTTCCATAATATTATTAATTTTAATGGTAGCACCCTTGTCTTTTATACACTTATTCGATCTAATCACGATTAGATATCTGATTTTAATTAGATCGAAACTGAATCTGGTTCAGTGATACGTGTATATTGGACAAAGACCCTAGGATTTACATTATAGTGTGCATTTATAACGTAGTTTGTAATTGACATTGGGAAGCACACTATTAGTTGTATATCCTTAAATAAAGTTCTTGGTCAAAATTTACTAACACGGGTCGGTTAGTAAAATCCACTGAGATTAGTAGATGTCGTATATCGTGACTTAGAAATATAGAGTTTGATTGTTGTAATTGCTAGTAGGCAATTTCAGAACGGGTTGTCCATTATTATCATATCCAGTGCCAATTCCATTATTTTTTATTTATTTTTAAATATTTAATAACAAATTATTTAGTCCATCAAACTATTACATAAAAAATTAAATTTTAACTAAATCTACAATAGAATCACGCCTCCACCCTTGATTGCTTTGGATTTATGTCAAATAATCCAACAGTTGTTATTACGTTCACTTTAATCGGCCACATTGTGAACAATGAGATGGTGTCGTTGTTCACTGAAAATTTTAGAAAGAATTGAATATAAGTAAGTGTTTAAATTCACAAAAATGAAAAACCTCATTACACTCTCTCTTACAACTTTAGGATGCCTTAGAACTGAATTATGGCTCCCTTTTATAGGGAAAACATATGTGCTATAGTACCGCACGTTTTTGCCAACTCCATCCCTAAAATTATGGCAATCACACCCAAAGTATTTTGTTTGGTTATTCTATTTTCAACATGCACCAAAATTTGCATGGAAACTTCCTCTTGGATGCATGGAAGCTTCCCATGTAGCTGGATTCTTTACAATTCTCCCCCTACAACTGCGTCTGAAGCAATCGTCATCTGATAGCTATCCCGACTATATCTCTGCATAACTCTAACTTGTCTCGAGTAACCATTTTCGTTAACATGTCGGCTGGATTCTCATCTGTATAGATCTTTACTAGTCTCAGTAGTTGTTGATCCATCACCTCGTGTATCCAATTATAGCGAATATCATTCTGCTTCGTCTGAGAATGATACATTGAGTTCTTACTCAGGTCCAAAACACTCTGACTGTCCCAATTTATCTTGTATTCTGTCTGCTTGATCCTTAACTCTTGGAGAAAATGCTTTAACCATAATAATTTTTTTCCTTGCCTCAGCTATAGTAATGTACTCAGCTTCTATTGTGGATAATGCAATGCACCTCTGCGATCTTAACTACCATGACACAACTCCCCTGTAAAAGTGTAGATGAAACCTGATGTAGATTTCCTACCATCAAAATCTCCTGTCATATCTGAATCAGTATAGCCTTCCAAGATCAGATCAGCTCCTCCATTACATATACGAAACTTCGATGTACCCTTGAGGTACTTGAGAATCCATTTGACTGCCTCCCAATGTTACTTTCCATTGTTAGAGATAGAACGACTCACTACACCTACGACATGTGCAATATCTGTCCTAGTAGATACCATTGCATACATTAGGCTTCCAACAGCTGAAGAATATGGTATTGATGACATCTCATCTATCTCTTTCTTGGATGAGGGGCACGAACTCTTGCTTAGTTTAAAATGGTGCGCTAGCAGAACGTTGACTGGTTTGGCTTTCTATATATCAAACCTCCTGATTATCCGTTCAATATAACTCTCATGTGAAAGCTAAAACTTCTTGTTCTGTCTGTTACGGACAATCTCCATTCCCAAAATCTGTTGAGTTAGTCCTAAGTTTTCATGTCAAAAGACTTGAAGAGTTTCTTCTTCAGCTGGCTGATCTTCGCTGCTTCTTGTCCAATAATCAAAATGTCGTCCATATACGGTAAAAGAGCAACAAAATATCTATATGGAAACCTCTGAATGTATACACATTAATCTGCTGCATTTCTTTTGTATCTTTGACCCACCATGAATGAGTCAAACTTCTTGTACCATTACCTCTGTGCTTGTTTGAGCCCGTATAAGCTCTTTTTCAGCATGCAAATAATGATTTCTTTTCCTGAAACCTTGAATCCTTCTGGCTGCTCTATGTAGATTTCTTCATTCAGATCAACATGAAGAAATGTTATTTTGACATCCATCTATTCAAGCTCCAAATTCAATCTGGCTACCAATCATAGGATCTGGCTGTCTGTTGTCATCCAGATCTGTGGATAATCCTATAGCCTCTGATGGAGCAGGTTGCAGCTCCCTCCGCTCAACACCACCTTCTTCATCTGATTCTGCTTCTAGCATGTCTTGAACCCCATAATCATCTGTGGACACTCGTGTTGGTGCTGGGGTTGTGTCTAGATTTGCATCAGCTTTGTTGGCATTGGAATTAAAAGACATCTTGGGCTTTTCAATGTCTTCTATTTTCTGGTCTTCAAGAAACACAACATCCTTGTTTCTGATGACCTTCATTTCCTTCGGGTCCCATAGCCTGTATCCAAATTCCTCATCTCAATAACCTATGAAGATGTATGGAGTGGTCCTTGCATTGAGCATCTACTTTAGCTCATTGAATACGTGTGCAAAGGCTAAACATCTAAATATTCTAAGATGAGAATATGAGGGATTCTTACTAGACCACACTTTCTTTGGAATCTCAAAGTTCAACGGTAGAGATGGTGATCTGTTGATCAGATAGCAGGTTGCATGAAGAACTTCTCCCCAGAATGGATTTGGTAGTTTAACCAAACTAATAATGCTTCTGACTTTCTCTATAATGGTACGGTTCATCCTTTCTGCGACACCATTGTGTTGTGGGGTGCGTGGAACAGTCCTTTCATGTCGTATGTCATGGTTTCCGCAGTAGGCATCGAACTCTCTGAAAATGTATGCACCTTCATTGTCTGTATGAAGACATTTCAGTTTCCTTCATGTTTGATGCTCGACCATCGTATAGAACCATTTGAAATAGTCGAGAACCTGAACCTTTGATTTAAGAAAATACACCCATACTTTTCGAGAAACATCGTCAATAAAAGTCAGAAAATATTTATTACCGCCTGTGAATTTACCTCCAATGGACCACAAACATCAGAGTACACCAGATTGAGTAACTCTGATTTTCTTGTAAAAGTGAAATTGAAAGAGACTATGTGTTGCGTACTGAATAGACAGTAATTGCAATGATCCTGAACAACATTTTTGGAGACTGAGATTAGATCATTCTTTATCAAAGTAAACAACCATCTTTCCCTCATGTGACCGAATCTCTGGTGCCACAGATTTTGAGAAGCCTCTAGTTCAACTACATTGAGGCTTTCTCCACAAGTTTTCACATGAGTTTTATATAAGGTTCCACAAATATGTCCTCGGGCAATGACCATGGCACATTTTATCATTCTCCAAGTGTCATTGCTGAAGTGGCTAGTATAACCATGTTTGTTAAGGGCTACACCCGAGAGTAAGTTGAGCCGAAGTTCTGAAACATGTCTTTCCTCCTTCAGGGTTATTGTATGCCTTGTATTTGTCCGCAACTATATTTCACCAATTCCCTCTATCTCAGAAGAACTGGAATTCCCCATCTTCACTCCTCTAAAGTCTCCTACTTTGTATGTTGTAAAGAAATCCTTGTGAGTAGTGACGTGGTAGGATGGTGCAGTATCCATCACCCACTCGACATCCTGAGTCGTTTAGTGAAGGCATGCTTCTTCTTCTCCAGAGTATATAGCTATATCTTCTGTAACTACTAGTGTCTCCGTATCATTTTTCTTCGGCTGGTTATTGCATTGTCCTTGCTCTCGTAGTAGTTTTCCGGCAATTCTTCTTTAAGTGGTCTTCTATGACACAGTGGAAGCACTTGTATGTCTTTCTCTCGTCCTTAGATTTGCCTCTGTTTTTGCCTCTGCCTTTCTCTTTGCCTTGATTTTTCTCTAGTAATCTTCCTCGATGCTCTGAGACAAGGGCTTCTATTTGATCTGAGCCCACGTCTTTTCCTCTTCCTTCTTCGTTTGACATGGCGACCTTTATCATAGGCATGGTAAGTTTTCCTCCTAGAGCTGAGTTGCTAAGAGTACCACCAGTGTCTCCCAGCTATCAGGAAGAGAACTGAGTAGCAATAGGGCTTGAACTTCGTCCACCAGTTGCATGTCTACTGCAAACAACTGGTTCACCAAGTTTTGGAACTCGTTGGTGTGTTCTGCAATGAAAGTTTCACTCTGTAGCTTTAGGTTCACCAAACGCATCACGATTAAGGCTTTATTCCGAGTTGTTTTGGCCTGGAACATGTCTTCCAGTTTTATCTACATTTCGTAAGCATCCGTATCATGTGATACGTAGTGGAAGACACTGTGATCGATCCACTGTCTAATCTGACCCAGAGTTATGTTATTGAGTTTGTTAAAGTCATACTCTTTAACAGATTCTAGTCTCAATCCCTTCACCTCGATAACATCAAACAAATCTTTACAGTGTAAATAATCTATCTTCTAAGGTCTCCAGAGGGAGTAATTAGCTGCTGTCAGCTTGATCATTGCACTATAAGGGGAATATTCTATTTTCATTTTAAGTTTTAGTGTTTAAAATGAAAATAGGTTAAAATCGGGCTAAATTTCACAAATCGGAGGTCATCGTTGCATCTGAAACGGTCAAAAATAGTGGAATAAACACTTCATTGATCTAAATCCGACAGAGGAGCTGATTTATAAATTCCTAAAACTTCTAAGGCAAAATTGTAAATTTTAAAGACTTCAGGGGGCTAAATTATGAGGTTGTGGCAGATGACGTGGCAGTACTGATGTGGAAAAAGTGGGACCGTCTTGCTGACATGGCTGACATGTGTCGATGACGTGTCAGGGTGATGCGGTAAGATGACGTGGCAAGCTGACGTGGCAGGTGGCTGGCATAGCAGCTGGTGTGGCGCCGACGTGACGCCACGTGGTCGTCTTCTTCCTCCAGACGCCCGTGTGGCGCGTAGCGAGAGTGGGCTTCACTCCCCCGGAGAGTGGCGGAGTGTGCGGGCTCCTCGAATGTCCGTTTGATCGTCAAAAAATACTGCCGAACTCATCTCGACGTGAACTAGCTGATGGTATGCTCAAAAATAACTTTTGAAAACTTTATCGGAACTCGAATTTTCCAAACCGATCTCTGTTCTTCGATTTTATGATCCCAAAGTATAACCAAAGCTACCGATACCCCTTGTTGTGATTCACTGATCACTTTAGAATGTGTCTGAGGAAAAACTGAAATATTTTCTATTACTTACAAGAATAGAATACAAGTAAGTGTTAAAACTCACAAAAACGAAAAACATCACTACACTCTCTCTTTACAACTTTGGGATGTCTTAGAACTGAATTAGGGCTCCCTTTTATAAGGCAAAAATGTGGGCTACAGTGTCACACATTTTTGCCAACTCCATCCCTAAAATTATGGCAATCACACCTAAAGTATTTTGTTTGGTTACTTCATTTTCAACATGCACCTAAAGTTACATGGCAACTTCCTCTTGAATGCAAGGAAGCTTCCCATGCAGTTGGATTCACTACAGATGATTTACTGATAACGTCTTTGATAACTCAAAGCTTTCTTCATTGCAGGCAAGGGCAACACCACCAGCAACATAGGTTAGGGCAAATCCAAAGAGGGTTGCAGAAATCATGATACCAATTGATAATCCACCGTTCATTGGCTTGTCATAGTACTCTTTGTTGATCAATACAGCAGCCATGTAGGGTATCATATTCACTAAATTTATTACAACCGATTCTCATAGAATATTGCAAGAATATATATATTTTAACTCCTATAAAAATATATATATATATATTCTTCAAGTTAGAAATTTAATTTCATTAAGGATTTAAAAAAAAAGGCTTTAATTCATGATACATGGTTCCCGCTAATTTTAATATTTTCCATGTCGCCCTCCTTAAAATATTAATATTAAATATCAAATACACTTAATAAGTGAGCCTATTTCATCAATCAAGAAAAATAAGTGAATAAAGCGTAATAAAATTTATCCGGTCATGTCGCTTAGGGACATTTAAATTTTAAGACATATATTATTATACTTTTAAAATATTTTAGATCCAAAAAATTTATAAATAACAACACCGATTATTTAAGCAATTTTCTAAAATATGATAATTAATCCAAACTCTAACGATTAAAATAGAAAAATACGGGTTTAAACTTTTACCTCAAGGAAATAAGTGAACTGCTTTTTCCGTCGTGACTGAGAGTTTTGACAAGATAAATGTTGCGAAAAACACTATAGCCACATAAGAAATCCAAATTAAGTTATAATCCTTGTGGCAATTTGCTTTCGGATGACATTCCTGGGAGATTACGGCAACTAATGGAAGCGGCATAGCAAAAACAAAAACAAACAAACAAACAAACAAAGGTCTGCATGTAGATTAATTTATTAGTTAATAGAATTAAAACAGGAAATGAAATGATACAACAAATTAATCGATACTTATTGCTTAGAAACTTGCATATAGGTTATTTATTGAAATAGATAAACTTAACCTAAGGTTTTATTGGTAAAACTAGATAAAATCGGTAAAGATTTTAAATTCCGCTTATTAGACAATAAGCTAATTTACCCCTCTTGGAAATATAGAGTTTGGTTGTTGTAATTGCTGGTAGGAACGGTGTCAATTCCATTATTTTTTATTTATTTTTTAAATATATATTAACAAACCAGTGCCAATTCCATTATTTTTTATTTATTTTTTAAAAATATATTAACAAATTATTTAGTCCATCAAACTATTACATAAAAAATTAAATTTTAACTAAATCTACAATAGAATCACGCCTCCACCCTTGATCGCTTTGGATTTCTGTCAAATAATCCAACGATTGTTATTACGCTCGCTGTAATCGGCGACATCGTGAACAATAAGATGGTTTACTTATAACGTCTTTAATCAACTTAAAGCTTTCTTCATTGCAGGCAATGTCAACACCACCAGTAACATAGGTTAGGGCAAATCCATAGAGGGTTGCAGAAACCATGATACCAATTGATAATCCACCATTCATTGGCTTGTCATAGTACTCTTTGTTGATCAATACAGCAGCCATGTAGGGTATCATATTCACTAAATTTATTACAACCGATTCCCATAGAATATTGCCAGAATATCTATATATTAACTCCTACAAAAAAAAAAAAAAAAAAAAAAAAAAAAATTTCAATTTAGAAATTTAATTTCATTAAGGAATTTAAAAAATAAAAAAATAAAAAGGCTTTAATTCTTGATACATTGTTCCCGCTAATTTGAAGATTTTCCATGTCCCCCTCCTGAAAATATTAATATTAAATATCAAATACACTTAATAAGTGAGCCTAATTCATCAATCAAGAAAAATAAGTAAATAAAGTGTAAATAAAATTTATCCGGTCATGTCGCTTAGGGGCATTTAAATTTTAAGACAAATATTATTATACTTTTAAAATTTTAGATCCAAAAAATTTATAAATAACAACACAGATGATTTAAGCCATTTTCTAAAATATGATAACTAATCCATACTAACGATTAAAATAGAAAAATAAGGGTTTAAACTTTTACCTCTAGGAAATAAGTGAACTGCTTCTTCCATCGTGACTGAAAGAGTTTTGACAAGATAAATGTTGCGAAAAACATTATAGCCACATAAGAAAGCCAAATTAAGTTAAAATCCTTGTGGCAATTTGCTTTCGGATCACATTCCTGGGCGATTACGGCAATTAATGCAATCGGCATAGTAGAAAAAAAACCAACTAAGGCCTGCATGTAGATTAATTTATTAGTTAATAGAATTAAAACAGGAAATGAAATGATACAACAAATTAATCAATATACTTACTATTATAGACATAAATATCATCTTCAAAGAAAGGTTCAAAGAAAGGAGGCAGAATTGTTGTTCTTCATCTTTGTAAGTCATGGTTAGCAGCACAAGAAATTAAAATTGAGGGACACGCACGTATATATAATTTTAAAAATAAAACAGAAACCAAGTATGAATATATATAAATATTAATTATCCCTACTAGTAAACCTTGAGCGATTAAAGGGGCATGATTCTCTCCTGGATTTTCTCCTCATCTCGTCAGCAATATAAACGTAGTTCAAATAGTAAAAGGAGGATAACTTTAAAAAAATAATAATAATAAAATAGCAGGCATTAGTTTGATATAATAGTACACAAATATAATAGTAATGATTTTGTTACTCTTGCAAAATTAATTTGAGTAGTTATGTTTATAGTTAATTGGATAAAATTAATTTTTGAGATAATTATCCAATTAGGCTCAATCTATATTTTTAGATTGAGCCTAATGGATAATTATCTCAAAAAAAATTTACAAGAAAAATATGAAAGTACCTACAAGCAATAGCGACAAAGAAACTCTATACCCAAGAGGGGGGGTGAATTGGGTTATCGCTACAAATGCGGAATTATAAAATCTTTGCGATTTTAAGCTCTTATTACCAAGTGGGAGTTTTAGGCAATTTTCTCTATTCCAATTAATAGCCTATATGCAAGTTTCTAAGCAATATTATAAATGTAATCAAACTTGCAAATAAGTAAAAGTTAAGGGAAAGAGAAATATGACACCACGATATATAGTGGTTCGGCAAACCGTGCCTACGTCCACTCCCTCAAGCCTCGCTTGAAGATTTCCACTAGAATCGAGTTTTTCGTGGTTCACTCGTAACCAAGAGTTTTCCGCCAAGGCACACTCCGAACCTTTTACAAGATTGAGTTTTCTACGTAGGAGCACTCACAACCTTTACAACTTACCCAAACAAATGGGATTTCACAACCCACAAGTGTTTTTGTTTTGGAAGATTTAAATCACACTTGGGCACTCACAAATAATAAGAAGATTGTGTGAGAGCAAACCCAAGTGTTTCTAAGCTCACTAAATGTATGGAAGGTGTGTGTGTGAGCTTGGATGAGTGTTTATGAATATGAAGGTGTATATCACTCTTTGTTTGCCTTAGAGAATGTATATGAAGGTTTTCTAGATCTCTAACCTAAGGCAAAGGAGTTAGGGTTTTATTTATAACAAAATGCAAAGCTTTCCCTAACTTACAGCGAGACCGGCGAGCACACCGGCGAGGGGACCGGCATACCGGTCTAGGGCTCCAACGGTAACATAACGTTCAAAAAACTAGCCGTTGGACCGGCGAGGAAACCGGCGAGGAAACCGGTAAGTAGTGTGCCGGTTCCAGAGAGCATGATTTGTTATGCCAATACCGGCATGGAGACCGGCGAGGAGACCGGCGAGGTATGGCCCGGTTCCAGTAGGCATGCGAAACAGGGAAGACCGGTTTAATGACCGGTAGGGGGACCGGTAAGGTCCATGCCGGTTCCAGAGAGCTTCCCTAAATACTAAAATGCAGATTTGAAGGTTTTAATGCATTTTGTACATGCCCCTAATGCATCTAAGTGAATGTGCATGATCTCTATGAGCTTAGGCACTTGAATATTACATTTCACATTACAAATTAAACCCTAAGCTAAGACTTTTGCAATATAATCTTTATTTGCCGCAAGTCTTCACATTCTCGCTCTTCACCGCATATGCTTCGACACTTTTTGAATTGCTTCGTATTTGCACATCGAAGTCGTCGATTGCGTTGACGTCATCAAAATCCAATTACGCGACCAAGTCGCCAACAAAATATTGTGAAAAAATTATAGCTAGCCACATAAGAAAGCAAAATTAAATTATACTCCTCATGGCAATACGCTTGCGGATCATATTTCTGGCCGATTGTGACAAATAATGCAAGCAGCATATTATTACCAAAAAAAAAAAAACAAAAATAAGGTCTGCATGTAGATATATTAATTAGTTAATAGAGTTAAAATGGGAAATAAATTGATATAAAAAATTAATTAATATACTTACAAATTATTGTTTGCTTCAAACTGTTGTTTGACTTTCATGTTCATGGTATGATTTTTAATTATAATCTCATGATTTCAAAATCATTAATTTCAAAAAAAAATTTAAGTCATAAATTTGATAATTTATCGTGATTTTATAATTTTATATTCCTAAAATATCTTTTACTAAAGGAGTATGATTTTGATCCAATAATGTAGCGGAATTACTATCCTTGCTTGAGGAGGTGAAAGCGTGCGTCCATTTATTAGCTAAATTGGGTGCTAATGGGGTGGACTAGGAGTGGGGAGAAAGTGGTGGTATTCCTTTGGAGGTTAAAAATTATTATTCATCAAGATAATCGACAAATCTCTTATGTTCGGCTTAGATCTTATCTCTGTACTTTCGGGCTTTCCTCCGTCTTAAAAGCGGGCTTTTAATAAATTTCTTTTATTAAAATAAATCAGCAGGCACTAGTTTGGTATAATAACACACACATATATTAGGCTAAGTTTGTGTAATATTCTGAATTTTTCGAAACCGTTCTGAAATGTTTTAGAATTAAAGTTTAGAATTTGATGGTGTTAAAGAATAAGAGTCTAAGGGTTAAAATATGATTGATGTGATTCTTGAACCACCAGACTCATTTTTCCAATGCGAATAACTTTCGCGTTGAATATTTTTTGAAATTTATAACTCTTTTTTTTTAACCCCAAGGGGTTGCCTCAGTGGTAAAAGCTTTGGGCTTGAGTGATTTGCTCCCTCTTAAGTTCAAGGTTCGAATCCCACTAGATGCATTTCCTTGGGGCCATACCCTTGGTGTGAAAAGCCAACATTTTACCCTGATCTGTGTTAGGAAACTTCTGAGGGCACGGGGCACAGGCCCCGGGGATTAGTCGATGAGCGTGTAAGCCGGCCCGGACACCCCGGTTATCCAAAAAAAAAAAAAAAAATTATAACCCTTTATTTGGGTGAAAACCGAATAAGCCCATTATAGGACCAAACAGTAATTTCACGTAGGGTCCATTTGTGCAATTTTTAGAAAATTTGTTAATAAAGCCAAAACTTTCAGTTATTAGCATATGAGTCCAATAGCAATCACACACGCATTTTCAATATCTCTCATATGAGTGGAGGAGAAAGATACGAGCTCTAGTTGGTGGAGGCGCCTCCGGTGAGGCAAGCGTCGGAATATTCTTACCGAGAGGGAGTTTCTGGTGGCTGGTGATTAAACTATGATGACACTTAATGGCTTGAATCATGCGGAGAGGCCATAACTTATTTTGCTTCAATATGACCCGTTCCTTTGATTTTACAGACAAAATCATATACAAATTTGAAGCCCTTTGTAACATCCCGACTTATTTTAATATTGACGTAAATTTGAAGCCCTCACTTTCGGACACGAGATCCTTTATATATATATATATATATATAATAAAGACTTTTCAAGAAAATTGATTATATGGCAATAATAATTTAATTTGAAGGATTAAATTGAAATTTACCATAGATATTTATATTACACCTCCTAGAAAAACATGTACAAGTGTAAATGAATATAAAAATCTCTACACATGTATTGTATTTATATACACAAGACCCACTCACACGTGTATAGATATAACACACAACAAATAAATATACACACACATGAACATTCCACATATACCCGTGGAGGAATTACATACACAATATATATACATGTGCATTTAATTTACACACACAGCTATTACACTTAATAACACACACATAGTTCACACGAAGACACAAAAAAAAAGTGAGAAGAACGAGAGAGATAAGCCAAAAGAGGGAAAGAGAAAGAGAGAGCAGTGGGCAGAGAAGAGAGGAAAAGACCGAAAAATAGAAGAAGACCGAGAGGATGGAGGGATCTAGCTTTGGAGTTTTGATTTCACTCATAGAAACAATGGGCATGTAACTTATGCAATGATTCCTGTTTAATTGCTCCCTTTAATAGATTCATTTGATTAGCATATCTGATCTTGTTGATTTTCAAATTATTAGGAGTGATGTATCATGGGTAAGCAAATTGTGAAAGGGATTTTGTGAGTGAATGGTTGTATGTTTCGGTAAAAGAGGGGATTAAATTAAATGTGACATTTTCTTTCTTTTTTTGGACTATGGCGTCGGGGTGGGTTGTTTAGTGGTATGTTGGTTAGGGGTTTTGGCTATAGGGAAATGATTAGTGTAGTAATGGATTGTTGCTATGTGAAAAAAAAAAATTCAAAACGAAACAAGAAATGCAATGAAACTTTTGTCAACTGGTTAATTAAGAGAGAGGATGCTTCGGCCATGGTAGTTTGTATTAATGGGAGGGGCTGTGTTTTTTGTATTAGACTTTAATATTTGTTTTAGAAGGATAGAGAGTGATAGGAATACTTAAATCAATATTTAATTATGGACATCGATCGATAGTGATAATGCTTAAGAGATGGAAAATGCAATAGAGAAGATATTTTATTGGGAGCATTTGCAATTGGTTTCTTCTTCTCTATCCAAAATTGCAAAATTGATTAAACAATCCTCAAACTTAATAAGCAAACAAGTTGAGGCATTCTCTGATTTCATAAAACTTCTGGGAGATCATATCTTAATCAATTTAGCAACTTGTGGACAATCTCCTAGTTCCTAGTGCTTGTTCTACAGTTATACTACTAGGTAGAGAGATTGTTGATCAATTAATTTATGCATTACATTTTTTTAGAGAGCGTTGTCATGATTCTTACAGTATTTCTTTTGTTTTTTTATAGCCTGTTTTAGTAAATATTTTATATATATTTTTCATATGCAATTTGAGTGTTTGTGTGGATCATGAATTGCTGTGTATGCATAGGTCTTGGGACTGGGATACTTTTTGTTAAGTATAGGATGTATGAGAACAAAAAGCTTGTGTGGGATGATTCTGAGAATGAACTTAGGGTGTTAGTGTGGATTGTTGTAATTTAGCAGTATGTATGTATATTCATAATGTGTTTGATTCAGTATGGATATAGCTTTTGATACTTATGGAGGATGTGATGATTAGTTAACACACAGGTAATTAAAAGTAAAGTTCGATGATATATAAAGATTGATATATGATATATAGCTATTATAAAGCCTGGATGAAATTGTGTATAAGGAATATACTAGCGAATATGAAATGTAAATCCAATTCTTGCTAAAATATGTAAGGTTGATTTTACTTTTATATATATGCATGTGAGTGTATATGCTTTATGCAATATATACTGATGATAGCGTAAATATATATCGTATAAGATAATTAAAGATGAAAGCATATAAAGAGCAGCATTTATATGTCATTAATTTATAGATATGCATGAACATTTGCATGTAATCACATGACAACCTAAAGATAAGTATATAGGGAAGCATAGTAAAGATTAAAAGAAAGCAGAAGAAATGTATATGCTTTTGTGTGTTATTACATTCAGAAATTAAGTTGAAATTAAGATTGATTTTGAGATTTAATGTGTTTTAAAGAAAAGTTTCAGATGCTTTTGAAAGAAAGGTTTTCTGGAAAATGATTTTTACTATTTTAAGATTTAAAGTGTGATTTTTATGATTCTCTGGGCATGAGGTAAATGTTTGGGTTTCGGGCAATGGGCACAGCGGAAGCGCGGGTCCGGGCAATATCGTATTTTAAAACTTTTTCAAAATACCGAATAAATTATTCAATATCTAATATGAATAATTTATTCATATATTACCAAAACCAATTTATTTAACATCATATATTAACATAAATATAGTTGAAAACTAGCTAAACTTTTACGAAAATCGATTTTCCGTAAAATTGCCTAAAACTCATTTTTGACCGAACTGACTACTTGAAACTTATGGAAACTGCCCAGGTCAGCTCCAATAGTGTCGGAGCAGTTCACGGGCTGTCCGAATATTGACAGAATCACTGTTTTCACAGCCGTCACCAGGTTAGCTCAAAATCAACCTTGTAACGCCTTTTTTTTTTTTTACCATTTTCGCTTATTTCAAGTCAGAAACACTTTCCGGCAATTGTGCTAACTCCCAAAATGTAACATCCCGGATTTTCAGAACCGTTCCAGAAGATTTCCGGACAGATATTTTAGTCTCGGAGCAAGATGATGATGAAAAATAAGAGTTTAAGTGACGTTATATGAGTTGGAATATTATATTATGAATTTTCGTCGCGTTGGAAAACGCATGGGATCAAAAGTCGGTTACGCGATTTTCGAAAAACGCGTAAAGTTTGTTGTTTTGGTCACGAACTGAGCAAACGAACTCCAATCGATCTGCTTTTTGGACCATCTGACTCGTTTTTCCGAGACGAACAACTTTCGTGTTAAACACTTTTCGGGATTTGCATCAGAAGGGCTCCGAAATTGCGAATTTCCAGAAGGTTCTAGAAGAGGGGCTTATTTGTTATTTTCCCAGGGACCTACTTGATATTTTCCAGTTGGTATATAAAGCCTCTTAGTTTGCTAAAATTGCAAAAAGGGAATAAATCCAAAAACTCCCCACACCCGACCCCCCTCCCCTCTTCTCTGCCCCACGTCGCGCCGGCGGCCTGCTGGTCGCCGCCGGCCGGCGCAACGGTGCGGGAGGGGGGGTGCGCCGGCCACCCCTCCACCCTGTGGTGGCCGGCGGCAGCTCCCAGATCGCCGGCAACGGCGTCTTTTTGGACGCAAATCAGTGATGAGATGGGTTGATCGGTTCCGGCTCGTCGGGCCGTTTCACGAGCCGTGCCACCTACCAAATCGAAGCCCTCGGAGAGTATTACGAGTGTCCGGAGTCGGTTTCGCCGAAATTTGGCCGGAATCACGCGAAACGAGAGGAGAAGGCTCGGTGAACAGTAAACCCATGTCGAACGGTAGCTCCGATCGGAATTCTGATCACACCAGCGCGTTCGTATGGCCGTCAGGAGTCCGAATATGGCCTCGGAATTTCGGTACGACTCTCCGTTTACAATTTGATATTTTAAAGTGTATCGTTTTATATTCGGATGTTTCCGGTAGTTTCGTAAATTAGCGAATTGCCTGTTTATGAATTGAATATGATTTAATATGTTAAAACGATAAATGTGATAGAATCCGGGTTGAATCGGATGAGTTATGGTCGATCCGGTAGATTTAGCGAGATTCCGGTAAAACGGCGTTTCTCGCGCGATTGAGTAAAGATGATCGTAAGTTCAGTTATGATGTAAATATAGTATTGCGAGGGTAATTGGGTAATTTTGGATTAGTTCGGAGGGTTCGAGACCCTTCCGTAGCGTTTGCGGAAACTTTTCCGCAAGTTTTGCCGCAAACGCTAAAAATGAGAATCTAAGGTATCTAGTTAGTTTAGAATAGCAAGTGAGCGTGTATTAGAGTAATGAAGTTCAGATCGTAGTATTAGAGTTGATTCGGGTGTTCCGGGGATGCTCGTAGTTGTTTTAGATAAGTTGGAAGTTTCCGTAAAAAGCGGTACTAACCTTGCGTTGTTACTTGTTTGACAGATCGGACCCGGATCGCGGGCATTTGTTTGGCCAGGTAAGTAACTCATACTATGAATGCTAAAATGTTTAATGATGTTCGACATTATAAACATAATAAAGTTAAATGAGGTGATATGTTTGAAACTTGTATTTGTTTATATTCTAAGATCAATATAGGAAGATGAGGCAAGTGTATTGTACGTACATGTGGATAAGAATAAGTAGTTCTAAGTATATACATGAGTAAAAGACAGATGTGAACATATAGAGGTAAAAAAATATAGGTAGATACGTATATAAATAAACAGTCATCAGTAAGCGTTAGATTGAAAATATAAGAATGACAGCGTTCAAGCGTATATAGAAGACGAAAGTAAATATTGATAAAACCTAATATATTTGAGACTTGGGTATGGGGGATGTGGAAACTACACCCTAGGGAATGAGATTAGAGTTATAAATGAAAAAATCGTATATGAACTAGTGTTATAAAGAAAAGCTTGTAATTAGACATTACATAGGAATACTAGCAACATAAGAAAAGATACGAGTATGTAATGAGATAAGGGCCTATATATGCATACTATGAAAATGTATAAAAGATTATGCTATGAGATTCATGAGCACCAATAGATAGTTAGAAAATAGCGAATTAGTTTAAGAACTAAGCTATCGGAACTTGTTTACGTTTGATGATTGATGTTGATGTTGTAGAATAACTTTGATTATGGTTTGTGGGTTATCAGCATGGTAAGTTATAGAGGTAAGTTAATTTATGATGGTTCAGTGTGTGCATATATATAGATATGTATGATTGTAACGTAAATATAACATGTTTTGGATTTGTACGAGCATCCTGTTGATATTCGAGCATGTAGTTTGTAAGATCATTATAAAGGAAATCATGGCTAGAGTAGAAAGAAGCATTAGAAATGCACATTTGCACGTGCATGGGTGTGTGTGTGTGTTTTAGTTTTCATCGGATGAGCAAACGATAACAATGTTTTCAACGATTTTAGATGTTTTAAAGAAAGATTTCGAATTCTTTTGAAAAGAAGTGTATTTCAGAAAATGTTCTTTTTTTTTTTTTTACAATTTGAGTTACAGATCATGATTTTATGGTTTTCGGGGCATGAGGTAAAAACTCACCCCAGTATGTAACTTGAGATATAGTTCGGAATTGACGGATGCTTTAGATTCGGGATTTGGGATTTGACCCATCCCAGTTGTACAGTTTGGAATTGACGGATAGACACATGTGCACATGTGGAGGACTGAGGGGACGCTCTCAGATCCTCGAGTAGGACTAGGGGCTACAGGGTCCCGAAATCCTGATTACAGAGATGCCCAGTTGAGTTATGGTCCTGGGCATCGAGTGCACTCAGTTGAGTTATGGTCTTGGGTGTACAGAGACGTCCAGTTGAGTTATGGTCCTGGACGTACAGCAGTTTTCGGATTTCCAGTACACAGTTTTCGGACTTTCAGTGTTTAGATTTCAGAAAACATATTTTAATACTCGGTTTTCAGAAACAGAGTTTAGAAACAATTTTTCAGATTTCATTTTCAGCTTTCAGATACAGTTCACAGTTTTGAAACGCAGTTTCCAGTTCATCAATGTATAGGTTCCATAAATCAGATTTTAGTAAACGGTTTTAGAAAACAGATTTTAGAGACAGTTTTCAGAAACTAGATATTTAAATGATGTTTTCAGTAAATCTAGTTTTATAAAGAAACTTTCAGAAACAGTTTTCAGAAAACAGTTTTCTAGAAAGGTTTTCAAAAGCATCTTTTAAAAGTATATTACATGATATAATTGATGATAGTTCATGAATTATGCATATAAACAACGCATGTTAGTTATCATTGGAAAGTATATAGTTGGCATTAACACATGTCTGTATCAGTATGCATAGCATGTTAAATTAGATATGATATACAAATCCTGCTTATAATTATATATTCTAGTAATTGTTCTGAGATGCATATGCTCACTGTCATTGCATTATAGCACTAGTACATACACATGTAAGCATTTCGGAAAGATGGTTGTACGAGTTGTTTGCTTGCTTAGAAGGAACACACTGTAAGGATGCTAGATCATGATAAATGGTTACATGTGGGTACAGATAGTTTACAGAAATAAAGTTTTAAATAGTCCGATTTGATGATATTTCAAGGTAATGAAAGAGAGTAAAGTTATAATAGTTAACCGAACTAGATAGTAAAGAGTATAGAAACTAACTTGTATTCAGTATAGTACATAAACAGTATGATGGAACTTTTGTAATGATTTAGAATTCGAATGTATTATAAATGTTTATAGTGTTCAGGAGTTGACAGCTGGTGACCAGTTAGAGGTACAGTAACTGAGTGACAGGTCTGTGGAATGAATAAGATATAGTTAATTAATTCAAACTTGAATAGTATTTGTATGATTTCTTACTGAGTCATTACGACTCACATCGTTTTCGTTGTTAGTTTTGCAGGTCAGTAGTTGAAGTTTTGGGAAGACATTGAAGACGGTGGATCGCCCCAATTGCAGTCGAGGAAGTCATTGAGTCCTGGGTCAAGTTGGGTCATCACGACTCATTGTTGTGTACTTCCAATTGTATTTGTATTTCATTTATATTAATCATGTAATAACTTAGATTATTTTGAGTTCTGGCCGGAGGCCAAGTACATGCATTTTATTTATTGAGTTCAGGCCTGAGGCCTTGCTGTTGATGTTCCGGCCTGAGGCCGAGATGTTGAGTTTTGTTGTATGGTGCTGGCTACAGGCCAGGTTGCATGATGTTACGAATACATCATGCTGAAATTTCGTTAGAGTTAGAGGCTTATGGAGATGGGTTCTCCTGTCTCTTATCGGTAGCATCCTAGCGTAGGTGAGATGTTACACAAAACACATCCATTACATTCGTAAGATATCAAATACATCACATAATTTCTAGTTTTTCCAAATCTGATCTGCCTTTTAAATCCAAAATTCCAAGATTAATCAAATTAATCAACACACCAAATCAAGTCACCACACATATGAATCACTCTAGAACAATTCTAAGCATGATAAGAGTGGTTACCACACTCTAGAATTGCAACTTATTATCCAACAATAATTTGAACAAAATTGGAATATAATTAGAGTAATTACTTCTTTAAACACTTCACACATGCATCAATGGCTTCCAATCCATCCACCAAACCCAAAATTCATAAAATAAAGAACCCTAAAATATTTCTAGATCATCAAGAAGACAAGAAACTAGTTTCTAAGCTAAGGGATTTGATGAATTACATATAATCCACTTAATTCCATAACCATTTTCTTGATTTTTGTTCATTTTCTTCATGAATTCTTGAAACAATTTTGGAACCCATTTTTGGAGCATTTTGTTGTTGTGTTTCGGCCATGAAGAAGAACACAGGAGAGAGAAAAAATAATTCACTTCTTTTATTGTTGTGGTTGACCGAATAAAGGCTTCAAGGATAATTTGGGAATTTTTCAGTTTAATCAAATTAATTATCAAAACAAACTTTATGTAATCCAATCCAAATTGAACACATTTAGTTCATTTAATTCATGCCATGTGTACTAATTAAAAGTCACCATTTGTCATGACAAATGGATAAGGTTAATAAAATATAATTAATTATTTAATTATTTAACCATTAAATAATCAACAATCAATTTACACACATAAATGTATTTTTATTTACATTAAATAATAAACACATATATTATGGCATGTGTCAAAATCTCATTTGACAAATAATTAATGTGTATCTAATCAAATTATGTATCAAATATAAATACACAATAATTATTAACGAACAAAATCCCCTAATTGCATGTGTTGTCGTTTAACGATTAAATGATCCGAATTAACTCATTTAATCCAGTGAAGTATTATGAATAACATGTATTATTCATATCGTGTTGCCTAAGTGCTCAACGGGTACACTGCATATTATGAGACTCTCTAAGTTTATATTTATCAGCCACGAAATTCAATTTCGTGTCCATAATCGACCCACTCATGGATTATGACGACCACAGATAATATCACAAAACTATGCAAGCTGAGGTCACTACATACGTATAATTCCTCCATCACAGGCCATCCGTATTATACCTGAGATATAGATCAGAACGTCAAATCCGTTCGATATAATACAATCGAATTTCAATTTACGATCTCTAAATAATACTCGGAAGTGATTTCTAAAGTTATACCACGACTATGGATTTACAAGATCGTAAACACTTGCTGGATGCCTATGCACTGTACACAGGACTGACAGATCATATCTTGATACGCACAGGATATCATGAGCATCAGTCCACACCCAACGAACAAGCGGAGGTCTGATCATGAATAGATCGTTAACGTGACTGCCATAAAAGTGTGGAGGATAGCTCATATATCCACAGTGGTATCTCAAGACGAAGGACCACTATGCTCGCTCAAATCGATAAGGTTCCTATTGACGTTGGTGTACCATATATTAGGAAACATTCCTTCAGTCATTCGGTGTCTTATCAAACAAACACCTACATGTCTATACGAGTCTCCTGAGACTGATGGTTTATTGGGATAAACCATCAGACCAAGTCACGATATACGAAATGTACTGGTCTCTATAGATTTTACTAACCGACCAGTGTTAGCAAATCTTGACCAGGAACTTTATTTAAGGATATACAACTAATAGTGCACTTCCCAATGTCAATTACAAACTATATTGTAACTGCATACTAGGGTCTTTGTCTAATATACACGTATCACTAAATCAAATTCAGTTTTGACCTAATCGTAATCAGATATCTAATCGCAATTATATCGACTAAGCGTGTAAAAGACAATGACGTTATCATAAAATTAGGTAATATTATGGAAAATATAATTGCTCGTATTTATGAATTGGACATAAATACGATCAGGATTGGCACTCGGAGCACCAACCCTGACAATTTCTCCCACTTGCTCTAGTGTCAATCTATGGTATCTTATACATATCTTAATGTATATCGCATACTCATGGCCCTCAAGAGCTCACCAGCACTCAAGAGGTAGGCAACAACAAGTAAGCCTGCTTTAACAAATCGAGTCTGTCCAACAAACCCAACCGTTTTCCTAAGCCAGCATAATTCATATTTTATAGAATCCAAATTCCACAAGGATGTTATATCAGTATTGTGCTATAGCTACTGAGTTGTCTATGTATTTACAAAATCAAATCCAAATACTTTAAGACAACCGCAAGCACTACACTAATATCAATACTTCTAATCATTGAGGTCACTTTGCAACTTCTTAAGTCAATACCTCAAAAGTTGTAACTGATTCGAATAGTTCAGTAGAATCAATGGTGACACTCTCACTGTATCTTTTCTAACTTTATATGACATAGACCATATAATGTCATAATTAGAATCAAAACTAATCTGACCTTATGGTTGTTGACTAAATTCTCAATGAATGTTGATGGTGTTTTTTAGGCACTATGATATTTAAGCAGCACGGCAGTGGTAAAGGGTAACTCCCTTCTTGATCGAGATCATTAATACCGACCCAACCACATGAGTTAGGGGCCGAGCACTTATGATCTGTAACCCGACCACATAAGATCGGATGACCGGGCATTATAAAATCGACAACAGCATTCTCAGCTCAAATAACCATTATGACCGACCTCATGAAGACCGAGCATATGGCGAGGCGTGCTCCGGAAGATGACACTCTATTCTTGCGGATAAGACGACAAGTTATCCTATTTTCATGGGGAAAACTGGTGAGACAGAGTCCTAGTAGGATAAAGAAAGTAAATGTAGTTTTGATTATGAATCCTTATGGGAAAAGGGAATAGTTTTGACTAGGAATCCTTATGGGAAAAAAGAATAGTTTCAACTAGGAAATTCTTATAGGAGAAGGAATCTGATTTCTACACTATTATAAATAGAAGGGTAGAGTGTGCATAAGGGGGACAAGTTGAAAGAAAGGAACAAGTGGAAAAAGAACGATTGGAAAGAGAATCATTGGGAGAAGGAAGAGAGAATCATCAAGCTCTGACTTGTAAAACACAAAAAAGAGCTGAGAAGCGTGTTTGAGTAATAAAAGTATCATCCTTTTTGTGCCCGTGGACGTAGGTCGGACCAAGATCCGCCGAACCACGTTAAATCTCCTTGTTGATTGGTGCATTTATCTGTCTTTTGCTAAATTTGTTTTTGGTCCCCCATAACCAAACAAATTCACTATTGAAGGAGGATTACCTCGGGAGTAATATTCCCATATTTCCCTGAGACCAAAATCCACCGTCAACAGTTGGCGCCGTCTGTGGGGAACTCAACAAAAAGCCGCTCGCGTAGTAAGACGATGGCAGAAGATGGAAATCACCGATCATCAGGGACTTCACCAGATAGCTCGGGAAAATCCAGGGTAAAGGTCTGTTGGTCGAGCCTAATTTGAGGAGGTTCCCGATTGAGGAGGGAAATAGTAGGGCATACTGTATTTACCATAACGTAAGGGGATATGCCACGAATGGGTGCAGAGACCTGCGGGAGCAGGTGGAAGACTTGGTGAAAGAAGGCTACCTCAGTGTGTACATAGACCATTCTGTTTTTGAGGTCGACCAAGTTGATAGCGAAAGTCATCCGGTCGGATGCGTGGAATGCTGAGATGCAGAGAGGATGTATTAAGAAGAGCCTTGCTTGTAGTGACCCTTGTAGAGTTGCAAGAAAGGCAACAGATCCCAAAAAGGTGAGTAAGACATCTTCTATCTTAGGTTGACATTGATTATGCTTGTTTGTTATACAATGGTTTTGATATTTGTTTTACGGCTCGGGTCTGCTCTTGTACCGCCGAGACCGATGTTTCCTTCCGCTCGGGTCTGCTCTTGTACCGCCGAGACGATGTCTCTTTCCGGCTCGGGTCTGCTCTTGTACCGCCGAGACCGATGTCTCTTTCCGGCTCGGGTCTGCTCTTGTACCGCCGAGACCGATGTTTCCTTCCGGCTCGGGTCTGCTCTTGTACCTCCGAGACCGATGTTTCTTTCCGGCTCGGGTCTGCTCTTCTACCGCCGAGACCGATGTTTCTTTCCGGCTCGGTCTGCTCTTGTACCGCCGCCGAGACCGATGTTTCTTTCCGGCTCGGGTCTGCTCTTGTACCGCCGAGACCGATGTCTTTTTCCGGCTCGGGTCTGCTCTTGTAGCCGCCGAACCGATGTCTTTTTCCGGCTCGGGTCTGCTCTTGTACCGCCGAGACCGATGTTTCTTTACGGCTCGGGTCTGCTCTTGTACCGCTGAGACCGATATTTCTTTACGGCTCGGGTATGCTCTTGTACCGCCAGACCGATGTTTCTTTCCGGCTCGGGTCTGTTCTTGTACCGCTGAGACTGATGTTGCTTCTTCCCGGCTCGGGTCTGCTCTTGTACCGCCGAGACCGATGTTTTTTTCCGGCTCGGTCTGCTCTTGTACCGCCGAGACCGATGTCTTTTTCCGGCTCGGGTCTGCTCTTCTACTCTACCGCCGAGACCGATGTTTCTTTCCGGCTCGGGTCTGCTCTTGTACCGCCGAGATCGATTTTTATTTCGGCTCGGGGCTGGATTTCGTTCCGCCGAGGCCACTTGTTTATTCGGCTCGGGGCTGGATTTCGTTTCGCCGAGGCCGCTTGGTTATTCGGCTCGGGGATGGATTTCGTTCCGCCGAGGCCACTTGTTTATTCAGCTCGGGGTCGGGTTACGTCCCACCGAGTCGGCTTCTTTGGACTGGGGATGTAACATTCCCCCAGAGCCAAGTCTTTCTCAGCTCGGGGTCGGGTTACGTCCCACCGAGTCGGCTTCTTTGGACTGGGGATGTAACATTCCCCTAGAGCCAATTCGGGGTCGGGTTACGTCCCACCGAGTCGGCTTCTTTGGACTGGGGATGTAACATTCCCCCAGAGCCAAGTCTTTCTTTTAGCTCGGGGTCGGGTTACGTCCCACCGAATCAGCTTATTTGGACTGGGGATGTAATATTCCCCCAGAGCCAAGTTTTTCTCAGCTCGGGGTCGGGTTACGTCCCACCGAGTCGGCTTCTTTGGACTGGGGATGTAACATTCCCCAAGAGCCAAGTCTTTCTCTCAGCTCGGGGTCGGGTTACGTCCCACCGAGTCGGCTTCTTTGGACTGGGGATGTAACATTTCCCCAGAGCCAAGTCTTTCTTTTAGCTCGGGGTCGGGTTACGTCCCACCGAGTCGGTTTCTTTGGACTGGGGATGTAATATTCCCCCAGAGCCAAATCTTTCTTCAGCTCGGGGTCGGGATACGTCCCACCGAGAGACTTATCATCGACATGGGATCGGAGCATCTCCCCCATGGTCGGCCCTCTATTGGTCTGATGAGGTGACATTCCCCCAGAGCCAAATGTTCTTCTCAGCTCGGGGTCGGGTTACATCCCACCGAGTCGATCGTCATCAGCATAAAGGCAGAGCATTTTTTCCACAGGTAGATATCGGGATCCTCGTTAACTGAGCTCATGAAGATGGCAGGAATGACCAGATTTGCAGCCAAGACATTTTTCTCTGCAGTTCCTGAAGTGACCACCGACGGATTCATTGACACACCATCTTTTTTATAGTTCCCGGCATCAACTCACAAACTCGTTGTTACCGAGAACTAGGGGATAGATGTTGATGGTGATTTTTAGGCACTATGATATTTAAGCAGCACGACAGTGGTAAAAGGGTAACTCCCTTCTTGATCGAGATCATTAATACCGACCCAACCACATGAGTTAGGGGCCGAGCACTTATGATCTGTAACCCGACCACATAAGATCGGATGACCGGGCATTATAAAATCGACAACAGCATTCTCAGCTCAAATAACCATTATGACCGACCTCATGAAGACCGAGCATATGGCGAGGCGTGCTCCGGAAGATGACACTCTATTCTTGCGGATAAGACGACAAGTTATCCTATTTTCATGGGGAAAACTGGTGAGACAGAGTCCTAGTAGGATAAAGAAAGTAAATGTAGTTTTGATTATGAATCCTTATGGGAAAAGGGAATAGTTTTGACTAGGAATCCTTATGGGAAAAAAGAATAGTTTCAACTAGGAAATTCTTATAGGAGAAGGAATCTGATTTCTACACTATTATAAATAGAAGGGTAGAGTGTGCATAAGGGGGACAAGTTGAAAGAAAGGAACAAGTGGAAAAGGAACGATTGGAAAGAGAATCATTGGGAGAAGGAAGAGGAGAATCATCAAGCTCTGACTTGTAAAACACAAAAAAGAGCTGAGAAGCGTGTTTGAGTAATAAAAGTATCATCCTTTTTGTGCCCGTGGACGTAGGTCAGACCAAGATCCGCCGAACCACGTTAAATCTCCTTGTTGATTGATTGTGCATTTATCTGTCTTTTGCTAAATTTGTTTTTGGTCCCCCATAACCAAACAAATTCACTATTGAAGGAGGATTACCTCGGGAGTAATATTCCCATATTGCCCTGATACCAAAATCCACCGTCAACAATGAATAAGAAACTCGTTCTTAATTTCTCAAAGATCACAAAGAACATGTTTCTAGAACCATCACATGGTCTGAACCATATCAAAATAACTTGTAACAATTAAAATTAAATTGATATCAATAATCACACATAATATAGTATTCATCACGCCATCATCTTATGATACATAAGGTTGACTAGACATTGTAATCAATCTCACTTTCGACAAATGGATTATCCTTTATGAAAGATGGATACTATATACATTAAAAGACACGTTAACTGTCAAAAACTTGGACATATAGTCTTACTGTGTCCTTTATTAGATCATATATAACATGCGATAAATGGGAGTATCTCACAAGTCTCTTAGTTTCATATCATAAATGTAGAACACAGAAATCGGCGATGATGTTCCGGGCTCGCGGCCCGGTCGGGAGTACGGAGTAGCCCGCGGGGGACTAAACTGGAGAATGATGGAGTCACCAATCGGTGTGAACCAGAGAAATGATTTAAGGCCGCACTCACCCCTCGCAAGGGAAGACCTCAAACTGTTTGGTTCAGAACAGTCCCTTACTTATGCCATTTGTAATTAATGGATTTGTGCAATTTTAACCAAGTCTACGCAACATACATTTGCAAAAGTAATTACATCTAAATTCCTATACGGCCTATATCTAAGTTTGCATGCATAAAAATAAGTCGAAATAATGGCAAACATTGAATCTCATGAATACCTTAAATTAATACATGCGGAATAAACATATGGCCAAAGAAATTGGCCGCTCTCAATGTAGGACCTCGCATACCCGGTTGGACGAATTCCACGTCAACCAAGTATGCAGTGTCCGGGACAATAAAATAAAATATAATAAAGGGTGCCCTCAGGTCTTACCTTTTAAGTCGCTTTTCGGGAGTGCGTTTCACGGTGCCGAAAGGGCTATCATTTCTGCTACTTTCACTGGTCCACTATTTCTGTTTTTTTTTTTCTATTTTCACTCGTCGTTTCCGCTCGCTGTTTTCTCTGATTCACTCATTGTTTTCGCTCGCTATTTTCTTTGTTTTTTTATTGTGTTAAAGGGTTATTTGGCTTCTTGTGCATGGCTTATGTATGTGGGCGTGAATGTCCTTTAGTTTGTTGAGGGAGGGGCGTGAGGGTTGATCCACTGAGAGAGAGGCGAGGCTGCCAAGGTCTGATTGAGGGCTGTTATAGGCGTGTTCAGAGGCTGGTCTTCAGGGGTACTTGGGCGTGAGTCAGGGTCTGATTTAGGGCTGTTATGGGCGTGTTCAGAGGTTGGTCTTCAAGGGTACTTGGGCGTAAGTCAGGGTCTGATTGAAAGCTGTTATGGGCGTGTTCAGGGGCTGGTCTTCATGGGTACTTAGGCGTGATTCAGGGTCTGATTGAGGGCTGTTATAGGCATGGCTTTGGACGTTATTTGTGAAGGGTGTGGTCCGATTGTTAGTGGCGTCTTTTTGTGTTGTTGTGAGATGCTTTGTTGATTTGTAAGGGCTTAGTGTTTTTTGCTTTGTGGGACGTGAGGGAGCCTAAGGCGTGAAGGTGGAAGAGAGGACTTATTTATGACGTGAGTATGGCGATTTTAGGGTTCTTGTTACTGCCGTGAGAAAGTGAGAGTGTTCGGGACCAGAGAGCTTAGGGTTTTGGTTGTTTTTATAGGGAAGTGTTGTATGGGTTACCTTTTAAGTCGCTTTTCGGGAGTGCATTTCACGGTGCCGGAAGGGTTATCGTTTCTGCTGCTTTCATTGGTCCACTATTTCTGCTATTTTATCTATTTTCACTCGTCGTTTCCACTAGCTATTTTCTCTGATTCGCTCACTGTTTTTACTCGCTATTTTCTTTATTTTTTGATTGTGTTAAAGGGTTATTTGGCTTATTATGCATGGCTTGTGTATGTGGTCGTGAATGTCCTTTGGTTTGTTGAGGGAGGGGCGTGAGGGTTGATTAAGTGAGAGAGAGGCGAGATTGTCAGGGTCTGATTGATGGCTGTTATGGGCGTGTTCAAGGGCTGGTCTTCAGGGGTACTTGGGCGTGAGTCAAGGTCTGATTGAGGGCTGTTATGGCCGTGTTCAGGGGCTGGTCTTCAGGGGTACTTGGGTGTAACTCAATGTCTGATTGAGGGCTATTATGGGCGTGTCCAAGGGCTGGTTTTCAGGGGTATTTGAGCGTGAGTCAGGGTCTGATTGAGGACTGTTATGGGCGTGGCTTTGGACGTTATTTGTGAAGGGTGTGGTCCGATTGTTAGTGGCGTCTGTTTGTGTTATTGTGAGATGCTTTGTGGATTTATAAGGGTTGAGTGTTCGTTGCTTTGTGGGACGTGAGTGAGGCTAAGACGTGAAAGTGGAAGACAGAACTTATTTGTGACGTGAGTACGGTGAATTTAGGGTTTTTGTTACCGCCGTGAGAAAATGAAAGTGTTCGGCACCAGAGAGCTTAGGGTTTTGGTTGTTTTTATAGGGGAGTGTTGTGTGGGTTATGCATGGTGGAGATATGAGATATGAGTGTTGTATGGGTGAGAGAGAATATGGGTTTGTTGATTATGTGTTTTCATTGCTTTGTGTTTGTTTTGTTGGGTTGAGAGGTATGTGCGTGAGGTGATGGAATAGGGTTTAATGTGAGTTTTGTTTATTTGTGTTTGGGTGAGGTATGTGCGTGAGGTGAAGGAATGAGGTTTAATGTGTGACTTACGGCGGCTTGGGCTAAGGAGATGTTTTAAAATAGAGGTCCAACCAGCGAACCCGAAGCTTAAACCAGCGAACTAAATCCAACAAAAAATGTCAATTCTTGACTCTTCCCTTCTGACGTCCGTTTCCCGCGACTTCCACAACTTAAAAGGTAGTGCCTCCATACGAGACTCATCATCGGGATTTATATGTAAAAATGCAGTGCCTATAATATATAAAACTTTATATCAAATATAAGAGAGACTACTCCCACTACTTATATGGAGAAAAGAGGACTTATGATATATAATACTAGAGAGAAATTTGTACGCTCCCACTGACCCTACTGACAAATACGTATTCTCTATACTTCGATAAAACCAGACTATATGATTGATATCAAAATCAGAGAACATGGATTTCTGGAATGCTTACCCGAGTCTATAATCGGCTTTTTTAGCTAGTATATTAAACTTTGACTTTAGTAGAATACAAACTCTAAGGCCATTCTAGATTGAACTCTTCAAACAAAGAAATAAAAACTTATCTCTCATTCAAAGAAATCATTCAAGAATGCCACTTTGTATTCATTATCCAAAACCATGGTTTAATATCAACATTGACCTATAGATCCTTAATTGTCTAATAAGTGTGACAAGAGACAAGTTTTCTCATAATCTACAATAGGCTACTAAGCATAACCTTTCTCACTGTCATACTATAAGGTCAAACCTTTATAAGCTCACTTCGCTTTTGTTACACAAACAGTTTGCACATTTTATGAATCATTCTTAACGAAAGCTTAATCAAGTTCTAACTTGATCGTAGTAAGCCATGAACAATTTTAGTTCTATGGTTAATGGCGAGTTCCGAAATCAATATCAAATATCACTCCCACTATAAGTTATAGGAAATTTTTCTTCAATAAGAAAATATCAAAATCATTAAGTATCAAATGCTTTGCAAATGATTCTGACATCCTATTGTACTTATACGGAAGTTGTTTGAGGGTATTTTCATCTTATTAATTATCTAGTTCCACTTACAATTTATCATTCCACATTTGATTTCAGTAAGTCAAATCTTTTCTGCAATTGTCAACATCCAATGTTAACACACCAAGTAATAATAATTTTATTACTCGGCATCGTAGAAAATATATTCTATCAAATAGAATACAATATTCTGTTAATAGAATAAATGATAAACCTTTCACTTGGACCTCTAAGGCACAAGTACTTTCAATTATATAACAATTATAAAAAAGAAAGTTTCAAATCTCAAACTTTTCAAGATTTGAATTTTCTACTATACATATCATATATGTATCTGTAGAAACAAATGGAACCTAAACTAAAAAGACGAAATAGTGTTACTGAAGTATAACCCCAAGAGAATTGAAAAACTAATTCTGTAACACTCAATATCAACGAATCAAATCATATAAGATTCGATAACTCTCACTGACCAATTTCATCAAAATGGAATCGCAAAAGTTTAATATTGAGTAAGAGTCAAATTCATTAAATAACTTCAGAACTAATTGCCTTAAATTCATGCGTTTGATCAAATCAAACATCTTCGAACAATTCAAAGACACGCAATGAATTTCTAAAAGTACGATTTTCACACTACTGATAGAATATCTTTGCACTATTCAAAATATTCTATCCGAGTTTCATTAGAAATATATTGACAGTTCTTGAACAATTCAAGACGTTTAACATTTTTACTATCAGAAACACGTAACTAAGTCATGAAAAATCATCAACTAAGTTATGAAGCAAAGAAAACTATATATGGCAATTTCTAATTCATTAAACTACATACATCCAATGTATTAGTTTAATAAATCTGTGGTCCAATGACAATCATTGGTTAAATGAGATTTATCAAATCATGAATAAAATATTTATTAAATGGCTAAGGATATGTGGTGTGATCTCGTATCAGACCATCCTTTACCATACGAAATAAACATCTAATGCTTTTATGATAAAAACCCATAAAGCACAGTTCTCAGTTATTTACTCTACCAATTATTTTCTTAATGTATATTTCATTAATGACATTACTAGTGGTATTAAAATATGTAACACCCGTTTAGACAGAACAAGTAACTATCCTATAGTCACAAGTTCTGATATCAAATTTCAAAACAGTTATTAAATATTAGTTTAAATAACTAGACGGAAGATCCAGTATCCAATACCTACAGTTGTCGTATTGTGAGAATCAATATTGTCTATATATAACTATACGCTTCTCTTTTCTTGAGAAGCGTATAGTTATCCAATACCCATAAAGCACAGTTCTCAGTTATTTACTCTACCAATTATTTTCTTAATGCTTATATTTCATTAATGACATTACTAGTGGTATTAAAATATGTAACACCCGTTTAGACAGAACAAGTAACTATCCTATAGTCACAAGTTCTGATATCAAATTTCAAAACAGTTATTAAATATTATTTCAAATAACTAGACGGAAGATCCATTATCCAATACCTACAGTTGTCGTATTGTGAGAATCAATATTGTCTATATATAACTATACGCTTCTCATTTCTTGAGGTTTATAATTTACGTTCAATTATTCACAACGATTGCAAATAATTGATTTGCAAATTTTGTTAGACACGTGACTTCTAAAAGTCGCTAAAATTAAGAAATATCATTAAAAGATAAACAAACACTTAAGGGATTTTCTTAATGCCAGTTAAGATTTTCGAGACATGAACCATTCAAGTCAATTCTTACTGCATAAGAAATAATTCTTTCAAGATTATTATACCCTAAACAATATATTTATTTAGATTACCTAATCATGACTTAGTAACTAAGTCACAAACCATCTTGATTTCCAAGAAAATCGGAAGAACAATTCCTGATGGTTTTAACTAATCTAACAATATCTGAGTCTACACGGTTCTCTAGAACCTATTCTAGAACTACTCAATCATAAGTAAAGTCAGAAGATCTATTCTAGTAATAGACATGCAGTACATTAGAAGCATAAATCTATAAACAGTATAAAAAAGTCAAGAATTGACATTTGGAGGCATTGTATTTTTGCATGAAAGTCCTGATGAGGAGTCTCATTTGGAGGCACTACCTTTTAAGCCGCGGAAGTCGCGGGAAACGATCTTCGGAAGGGAAACGTCAAGAATTGACATTTTTGATTTGATTCGTTTACTTAGCCTCGGGTTTGCTAGTAGGATTTCTGTTTTAAAATTTAACCTTGTCCCAAAAACCCCCGCAAACCATTTAACCTCGGCCCAAAACCCCTGCAAACCACTTGGCCTTGACCTAAAATTACCCACAAGCCTACACACCACCAAGCCCACCACCAAAAGCCAATCACACGCCCAAGCCAAGCCCACACACGCCCAAGCCCAATTAAACCTCATCCAAAATAATAAAACACATATTTAACACATGGGAAATTAAAGCAAATCTAATAAAATCTAAATAATTACATACCTAATTAAAATAAATCAAATATATGACCTTCCAAAATAAGCCAAATCTTGTCCCCAATTAAAAAGATGTTTTCCTTATGTGACACTAATTAAATGATATCCCTTTAATTAACAAATCAGATTCCTTTTTAAACAAGATTAACCCTAGCCTTTGCCTATAAAAGAAACCCAAAACCAACCCTTGCCCCCTCCTAGCATTCACGCCTAAGACAAGAAGCAACAAACAAATAATTCTCTCTTTCTCCTCCCTTTATTACCGAGAACATCACTCCAAATCCCCCTTCTATTCACGCCTAAAACAGAAACAAAAACACCTCATTCAATAGCTGAAATCAATAACCTAAAATACCCTCTCAATCACCGAAATCAGTCCCCTCTGGAACCCCCTCCATTATCGAAAATCATAGTCTGAAACTGTCACCAAAGCTACCCCTCACTGCAAGCATAAATTGAACAGAAATTCCCTTACATTCACGCCTAAAATAGAAGCACAATAGCCCCTCACTGCACGCATAAACTGACCAGAAAATTCCCTTACATCCACGCCTAAAACAGCAACACAATAGCCCTAAACTGCACGCACAAATCACCTCCAAAATAGCCACTGCATGACCGAAAAAACACCCCCTGAAACTGCATTATAACCACCGAAAATCACCTCCAAAATAGCCCCTAAAATACCTAAAACAGTGAACAAAAACTGCAATTTAAAACCCTTAAATAATCACACAAAATAGCAGCCCCAAGACCCTTAGAAACCGCCAAAACAGTAGCCAAAAAATGCACTTTAGAACCCTTAAAAATAACAGTAAAATAGCAGTAAAACTGAAGAAACAACGACCCAAAACAGTAAACCAACGAAGGAAAATGGAAAATCAGTAAACCGGAAGAGTTGCGGAGTTTTAGCCCTTCCGACCACCGTGTAACACACGTCCGAGAGTGGACATAAAAGGTTAGACCTGAGGGCATATTTCTCATTAATTTGTATTCATCTCGTTATTATTATTTGAATTTTATTTGCATGAGTATTATGGAATAATGCGTATTGTGGGTATTGGAAGAATGGAAAAGTGTCGTCTCTTGTGGTATATAGGATGAAAACCCATACGTAAATTCCGTAGCCGAATCCGAATGGACGGAAGTGTAGTCTGTACTTGGGCAACAACTCCACGTACCAGTTGAGCAAACGACACATATTTTGTTTTATTTTATCTTGTTCGTTTGTTATTCATATTTTTTATTATTCCGCTATTTACTTTATGTACGCCATTTGTTTTATGTATTGATGATATAATGCGCATGGGTAAATCAAGTTGGATTAAAGGTCCTCCATCTTGATGGATAAAAAGCCTAAGGGCTACCTTTGCCACGACGTTTTGCCGCGCCGGACGAAGTTTGTTTGATTGAATGTGAGATATGTTCAATCGAGCATACAAAGTCCAATATTTTTATTGTCTTTATTTTTATACATTGTGTTGTCATTGCGCATGGGCTTATTACGTTGGTCTAAAGGTTCTCCATTTGGGGGAAAGAAAAAGCCTAAAAGGTTATATTTGCCTCAATACTTCACCGCGCATTTTTATTATTCTGTTATTTATTTCATGTACGTTGTTTGTTTATGTATTGGTGATATAGTGAGCATGGGCAAATCAAGTTGGATTAAAGGTCCTCCATTTTGAGGGATAAAAAGCCTAAGGGCTACCTTTGCCACGACGTTTTACCATGTCGGACGAAGTATGTTTGATTGAATGTGAGATATGTTCAATCAAGCATACGAAGTCCTATATTTTTATACATTGTGATGTCATTACGCATGGACTTATTACATTGGTCTAAAGGTTCTCCATTTGAGGGAAAGAAAAAGCCTAAAATGCTACCTTTGTCACGATACTTCACAGCACATTTTTATGATTCCGTTATTTATTTCATGCACGTTGTTGGTTTATGTATTGATGATATAGTGCGCATGGGCAAATCAAGTTGGATTAAAGGTCCTCCATTTTGAGGGATAAAAAGCCTAAGGGCTACCTTTGCCACGACGTTTTACCGCACCTTTTATTATTCCGTTACTTGCTATTTTGTATGCCATCTCATCTTTCAATCATGCATCATAATGTAATGTGCATGGGCTTACTATGTTGGTTTAAAGTTCCTCTATTTGAGGAATCAAAAGCCTAAGGGCTACCTTTTCCACGACGTCTTGCCGCGCCTTTTATCATTTTGTTATTTGTTTTTTCTGTATCACATCATTGCACGTTTTTTCGTATTCATAAGTGCCTCTTTACTTATCTCTTTACATTATGCATTTGAATTTCCTCTTTAGTTATCTCTTTACATTGTGCATTCAATTGGTTCTCTTTAATATGCATGTTTATATAAATATTATTTGTTTGCGCTTTCATTTCTATTAATATAATACGTTTGTGAAATTATATGTTTGCCGTCATTTTGATTTTCTTATATCGCATGCTTGTACCGCTATTGTTTACTTGCGTTTCCGTATTCACAAATGTAATGTGCTTATGAAATTTTATGTTTGTCGTTTTTCCGATTTTCCTTTTATGCATGCAAACTTAGATATAGGTTATATGTAAATTTAGATATGAGCCTTATTTTCATGCATGTAAACTTAGAAATAGAATATTATTGGAGATGTATGTTGCGTAGATTCGGTTAAATTGTTGCACAAATCATATCATTACAAGTGGCATAAGTAAGGGACCATTCCGAACCCAACGGTTTGAGGTATTCCCTTGCGAGTGGTAAGTGCGGCCTTAAATCATTTTCTCGGTTCACACCGGGTGGCCACTCCATCATTCTCCGGTTTAGTCCCCCGTGGGCTACTCTGTACTCCCAACTAGGCTACGAGACTAGAACATGATGTGTCACCCAGTTTATGTGTCCTACTGTCTGGCGACACCACTGGGGATAGAGAATCGGCCCCGAAATCATGTCTTGTGATGTTTATGATTTGTTCTTTATTTAACCGTGTGTATTGTGGGTTGAACGAGTTTAATCAAAGGCATTGTTAAGGCTAGGTGATGGTTTGGTGTCCTCCTTCATTCACTACTTTTCTATAAGGAAAAGCTGTGGGGGCACCTAGATAATCATTAACCATAGCTAGTTGTGACAGACTAATTTGGAGGACTTGTTGTTTATTCCTGTCACTAAGGCAATAAGAGCCTAAGAGACTTGGGTATTTAAGAGAGTTCGCTCCACACTCTCTCAGGGGAATATACAATGGGAAATCATTTGACAGTTAGTCACACACTATAACTCGTTGGCACGTACCTAAAGGTATAAAAAAGGTGCGCTCACTTGGTCGCTTGACCCCTTGAATGGAGAGTCCTAGTTATGGGCAATCCTTCGTCAGTGAGAGCCTTTTTCCACACTCTTGTAAACCCACATGTGAACCTTAATCGTAAAACTAGTAGAAATTCTTTGTTCTATGCTTATGTTTGGGACCATCGTCATTTGGATTCAGTTAGACTTCTTGTCAGAGATGCAAACTTGTTGGGCCATTTAAACTAGGACGAGTTCGTATCTTATGACAATTAGGCCAAAAGCTTCCGAAATGCCGATGGGCCATTTTATGTGTGGGCCTCTCGTCATTTGGAGTTGTTTAGCCAAGATGTTGCAAAGTGTCAACCTATTGGGCCTTTTCAACTGGGACAAGTTTACACCGCGCAATGGCGTGGTTGAACACTTTAAAATAATAATGGGCCAACTAGTTTAAATTTTTTATGGGCCTATATATTACATGCATTGCATGCATACATGCTGTCTGAGAATTTTAAAAGACATCATAGATTCTCGTTGGGTTAGAGAAGAAGGAAGACTCACTAAAAGGGCGATAACAGACATGAGTGAATCAGAGAACGAGCTATCCCATATGGATCAGTTGGAAAACAGTCTCACCAAGATTACTGAACAGTTACAAGCTTTGGCTACTGCTGTGGAAAATATGGCTGTGCCCCGTGCTGGGGGAAACTCTGAGAATATGAGGCGTGATGAGCCTCCGAACAGGTTGGGGGATGACATCCCCACTTTTGATGATGACATGGCTGAATATACGACAGGAAGAATGATTAGGTCTCAGGCAGAATTGCAGAAGCTACGAGATCAGGTAGAATGAATTACCTGTAAAATGAGGGGTAAACATGAAGACTTGTTAGATTATAAGGAAATGACCTTTGAAGAACAGCTGTCGAGGGTCCATCTTCGGCAATATATTTCAGTTATGAGTTCAGTGGGCCTATCACAGCGCCAGGTTCAGAAAATGTTTGGGATGTCACTTGAGGGAGCGCCGGTAATATGGTATCATAGCCTTGAGAGAAAGGTTAAGGAATATTGGATGGAACTGGCAGACGCCTTTCTAAATCAATATGTCACAGATTTGGAGATCGACTTGTCGCTTCGTGACTTGAAGAATACCAAGCAGAAGCTGGAGAAAGTTTCAAAGACTATGTGGATCGCTGGAGAAGCCAGCTTCTGAAGATGTAGACTCGGCCTTCAGAGAATGACTAAATAAAGATGATTATCAAGAGCACCAAGCCCTCTATTTACAGCAAGCTGAGGAGGATGACCTCTATGATTGGAGATTTTCAACAGTTGAGGGAGACTGTCAAAGATATTGAGGATGAGGAAGCCGAGAACAAAACGTTTTACGGCCATAATAGAAGGAATTTTGGGGGACATTCTGAGACCAAGTCCACTACTGCCGAGGTTGCTGCCATCAAGAACCGGCGTTTCTCTAACACGGGGAAGCCTTTGTCTAAGGTGTTGGAGAAGTTGAAATGATAAGGAATCCTAAAACCTTTAGAAGGTAAACCACTTCCACACCCTCCACCGCCACACCTCAACGTGAACCTTTATTGTCATTTCCACCAGCTACATGGCCATGACACCGACAACTGCACTCGCCTCCAGCATGAAATCTATGACCCATTGATGCCCATAAAATACCCAATCTTGAAACAGAACGGCCAAACACACACATGAATCCTCTGCCAAATTACCACTCATTTCCCCCACCCACCTGTATGATCAACTCTGGTCTACCTGAAAGCTTCGTCCTCCAAGCTCTCAACCACTCAGCTTCTTTCATGGGGATAAGGAATGACAAAGGTGGAGAACCACAGGCCAAGGAAGAAGGCGATGCTGCGAATGATGAAGTTGTTCCTCCTAGTTTATTTAATCCTGCATTTTTAATATAGACATTGATTTTGCCTACTTGTTTGAACCTTTTCTTGATGATAATAAAGACGTTCATTTCGTTTACTTGCCTGAGTCTCTTCCTTTCAACCTGCAACATGAGTATATTTGATAAAAGCATTCAACCCTGGTACTATGATACTCAGTGATGTTTAGAATACGGGGAATCCTCAGAAGGAGCTAGCAGAAAATACATGATAGCCATTCAGAAATTGGGAAATGAAGCAGTGAGACTGTCAGACTTGGAAGAGAATGAGTTCACCGAGTCGATCAACGTAGACAGATTGAAGCTGTACTTTGCCTGAGGGAAAGAAGACTGAGTAGTCACCAAGAGAATAAGCAGAAGACCTAACCCGACGGGATAGGAAACACATGCATGCATGCATGCATACACGTAACATATTTTGCATTCCTTTTGTGTTTTTTTTTGTTTTGCATTCACAGGTTTCAAAGAAGAAAAAGAGAAAGTGGCAAAGGTAAGCCATCAGAAATAGCAACAGTACAATTTCAAGAATGAATCAGAGTATCAGTTTCAAGAATGAATCAGTATCAGTTTCAAGAATGAATCAGTATCAGTTTCAGGAATGAATCAATATCAGTTTCAGGAATGAATCAGTATCAGTTTCAGGAATGAATCAGTATCAATTTCAGGAATGAATCAGTATCAATTTCAGGAATGAATCAGTGTCAGTTTCAGGAATGAACCAGTTCTGGGAAAGAATCCCAGGGTTGAGGCCCATATCAGCATGAGTTTCTGGAATGGATCTTAGGGGGCGAAGCCCACATTATCAGCAGTAGAGAGGAAGAATTCCTTGGAGTGAGTGAGTAAGTGGAAAAAAAGGAGAGAAAAAGAGGGTAAAAAAAGAGAGAAATCTTGATAGTTAAGCATATGTCCAGTGATGACATTGTTTGCTGTAGGGAGAAGCCTTATAAATGATAATTGCAAGACATGCTCTCATCCGGTATTCTGAATAGATTGATCTCAGCTTGACTCACGAGCACTTGATTACAGGATCTCAACAGTAGTAGCCTGAGCGGTTGGCAAGATGACTAGTTGAAGAGATGGTGGATCGGTGAATGACCGTTTGCCTGGATGTCCATCCTGGTTTGATTATGCTATGATGCATGATATGGTTGGAAATAAAGAATGAAAAGTCTCTACAATTAAAATAAAAAAGAAAAATAGACTGCCTATAACCGATAATCGTGAAGCTACCCATGGGCGAGTATTAGGACCACCATGAGGAGAAATGCTACATTAAAGGTAGGTGTGTCAAAAAAAAAGAGAAGAAAAAAAGAAAAAGAAAGCTCAAAATGAAAAGAAAGAGACAAGAAAAAAGAAGAAGACCATATCATGTTGAGTATGACGAAGTAATCACAGAATGTGATCAAAACATCTAGATTGGTTAGACTCACTGATCCGATTCTCCGAGATGAAATCATCAAGTTGGCCTACTTAAGGATTAAGTAGCGAAAGAGCCTTGGCACACACACACTAGGAGTCTAGTTCAGATCATCTATTCAGACGATCAGAGATTTAGTGTATCAAGTACTTTGAAGGTTCTCAGGTTTCGACGCGAAGCATTCGTTGAGGAAGAAAATATATTTGACTATCAGGATTATCTTATGAGACGCAGTATAGTATAAACCATCACATCATCAATATCAGTTTTGAGGATGAGTCCCGGGGGGCGAGGCCCACATCAAAATCAGTCTTGCCTGGTATGACACTCTGGGGGAGAAGCCCACATCTTTACGAGAATCAGTCTGGCCAGATATGACACTTTGAGGGCGAGGCCCACATCTTTATCATTCTTGTTGGGTATGGCACTCTGGGGGTGAGGTCCACATCCTTATCAGAATCAGTCTTACCGGGTATGGCACTCTGGGGGCGAGGCCCACATCCTTATCAGAATCAGTCTTACTAGGTATGACACTTTAGGGGCGATGCCCACATCTTTATCAGAATCAGTTTGCCGAGTATGGTAATCCGAGAATGGAGCAGAGTTCGAGAATGAACAAGGTGAGAATGGCAATCCCAAAATGAAGCAAGGTTCAAGAATGAACAAGCAGAGAATGGTAATCCGAGAATATAGCAGATTTCGAGAATGAACAAGCCGAGAATGGCAATCCAAGAATGGAGAAAGGTTCAAGAATGAACAAGCCGAGAATGGTAATCCGAGAATGAACAAGCCGAGAATGGCAATCCGAGAATGGATCAGAGTTCGAGAATGAACAAACCGAGAATGGTAATCCGAAAATGGATCAAAGTTCGAGAATGAACAAGCTGAGAATGGTAATCCAAAAATGGATCAGAGTTTGAGAATGAACAAGCCGAGAATGGCAATCCAAGAATGCAATCCAAGAATGGAGCAAGGTTCAAGAATGAACAAGTCGAGAATGGAGCAGAGTTCAAGAATGAACAAGCCGAGAATGGTAATCCAAGAATGGAGCAAGGTTTAAGAATGAACAAGCCGAGAATGATAATCCGAGAATGGAGCAGAGTTCGAGAATGAACAAACCGAGAATGGTAACCCGAGAATGGAGCAAGGTTCGGGAATGAACAAGCCGAGAATGGTAATCTAAGAATGGAGCAAATGAACAAGCCGATAATGACACACCGAGAATGAAGTACGGTTCGATAATGAACAAGCCGAGAATCGTAATCCAAGAATGGAGCAGAGTTCGAGAATTAACAAGCCGATAATGGCACACAGAGAATGGAGCACGGTTCTAGAATGAACCACCTCACAACAAAATCAACTCAACTCAACACATGGCAAGTCAAGTGGCAGCTGGCGAGCCAGGTAAGTAAAAATTCATTGCATAACTTTGATAGGATTGTCATTTTCACACACTACACAAGTCCCATCAAAGTGGGGGCGACTATAAGCACTGCATTTTTGCATGTAAGTCCCAATAATGAGTCTCATTTGGAGGCACTACCTTTTAAGTTATGGAAATAGCGGGAAACGGTCATCGGAAGGGAAACGTCAAAAATTGACATTTTTGATTGATTCGTTTGCTTAACCTAGGGTTCGCTAGTAGGATTTCTGTTTAAAATTTACCCTTGCCCAAAAACCCCCCGCAAACCATTTAACCTCGGCCCAAACCCCCGCAAACCACTTTGCATGACCTAAAACTACCCACAAGCCCACACACCACCAAGCCCACCACAAAAAGCCAATCACACGCCCAACCAACCCCACACACGCCCAGCCAACGCCCAATTAAACCTCATCCAAAATAATAAAACACATATTTAACATATAAGAAATAAAAAAATCAAATAAAATCTAAATAATTACATACCTAATTAAAATAAATCAAATATATGACCTTCCAAAACAAGCCAAATCTTATCCCCATTAAAAAGATGTTTTCCTTTGTGACACTAATTAATGGTATCTATCCATTAATTAACAAATCTCGTTCCTTTTTAAACAAGATTAACCTTAGCCTTTGCCTATAAAAGAAACCCAAAGCCAACCCTTGCCCCCTCCTAGCTTTCACGCCTAAGACAAGAAGCAACAAAAAAATAATTATCCCTTCTCCTCCCTTCATATTGTCGAGAACATCCCTCCCAATCCCCCTTCTATTCTCGCCTAAAAACAGCAACACAGAACACCCCATTCACTAGCTGAAATCAATAGCCTAAAATACCCTCTCAATCACCGAAAATAGTCTCCTCTGGAACCCTCTCCATTACCACAAATCATAGCCTGAAACTGTCACCAAAGCTACCCCTCACCAAACGCATAACTGACCAAAAATTCCCTTACATTCACGCTTAAAACAACAGCACAATAGCCTCTCACTGCACGCATAAACTGACCAGAAATTCCCTTACATTCACGCTTAAAACAAAGCACAATAGCCTCTCACTGCACGCATAAACTGACCAGAAAATTCCCTTACATCCACGCCTGAAATAGAAACACAATAGCCCTAAACTGCACGCACAAATCACCTCCAAAATAGCCCCTGCACGACTGAAAAAACACCCCCCGAAACTGGATTATAACCACCGAAAATCACCTCCAAAATAGCCCCTAAAATACCTAAAACAGTGAAAAAAAAATTATACTTTAAAACCCTTAAATAACTGCGCAAAACAGAGCCTCAATACCCTTAGAAATCGCCAAAACAGTAGCCAAAAACTGCACTTTAGAACCCTTAAAAACAACAGTAAAACAATATTAAGACAGAAGAAACAGTGACCCAAAACAGTAAAGAAACGAAGGAAAATAGAAAATCAGTAAACAGGAAGAGTTGCAGAGTTTTAGCCCTTCCGACCACCATGTAACACACGTCCGAGAGTCGACATAAAAGGTTAGACCTGAGGGCACCTTTCTCATTAATTTGTATTCATCTCATTATTATTATTTGAATTTTATTTGCATAAGGTATTATGGAATAATGCGTGTTGTAGGTATTGGATGAATGGAAAATGTGTCGTCTCTTGTGGTATATGGGATGGAAACCCAGACGTAAATTTTGTAGCCGAATCCGTATGGAAGATAGGCGGTCTGTACTTGAGAAACAACTACATGTACCACTTGAGCAAACAGAACATATTTTATTTTATTTTATCTTCTTCATTTGTTATACGTATTTTTTATTATTCCGTTATTTACTTGAGCAAACAGCACATATTTTATTTTATGTATTGATGATATAATGCGCATGGGCAAATCAAGTCGGATTAAAAGTCCTCCATCTTGAGGGATAAAAACCCTAAAGGCTACCTTCCCACGACATTTTGCCACGCCGGACGAAGTATGTTGATTGAATTTGAGATATGTTCAATCGAGCATATAAAGTTCTATATTTTTATTGTCCTTATTTTTATACATTATGATGTCATTGCGCAAGGGCTTATTACGTTGGTCTAAGTTTCTCCATTTTGGGGAAAGAGAAAGCTTAGAAGGCTACATTTTCCACGATACTTCGCCGCGTATTTTTATTATTCCGTTATTTATTTCATGTACGTTTTTTGTTTATATATTGGTGATATAGTGAGCATGGGCAAATCAGTTGGATTAAAGGTCCTCTATTTTGAGGGATAAAAAACCTAAGGGCTACCTTTGCCATGACGTTTTGTCGCGCCGGACGAAGTATGTTTGATTGAATGTGACATATGTTCAATCGAGCATACGAAGTCCTATATTTTTATTTTCTTTATTTTTATACATTGTGATGTCATTGCGCATGGGGTTATTATGTTGGTCTAAAGGTTCTCCATTTGGGGGAAAGAAAAAGCCTAAAATGGTACCTTTGCCACCATTTTTCGCCGCGTATTTTTATTATTCCATTATTTATTTCATGTACGTTTTTTGTTTATGTATTGATGATATAGTGCGCATGGGCAAATTAAGTTGGATTAAAGGTACTCCATTTTGAGGGATAAAAAGCTTAAAGACTACCTTTGCCACGACATTTTTTCGTGCCTTTATTATTTCGTTATGTTTTTTTGTATGCCATCTCATCGTTCAATCATGCATCATAATATAATGCGCATGGGCTTACTATATTGGTTTAAAGCTCCTTTATTTTGAGGAATCAAAAGCCTAAGGGCTACCTTTGCCACGATGTTTTGCCGCACCTTTTACCATTTTGTTATTTGTTTTTTCTGTATCACATCATTGCACGTTTATTCCGTATTCATAAGTGCCTCTTTACTTATCTCTTTTATTATGAATTTGAATTGCCTCTTTAGTTATCTCTTTAAATTATGCACTCAATTGCCTCTCTTTAATATGCATGCTTGTATAAATATTGTTTGTTTGCGCTTTCATGTCTATCAATATAATACGTTTGTGAAATTATATGTTTGCCGTCATTTTGATTTTCTTATTTCGCATATTTGTACCGATATTGTTTACTTGCTTTTTCATATTCACAAATGTAATGTGCTTATGAAATTTTATGTTTATCGTTTTTCCGATTTACCTTGTATGCATGCAAACTTAGATATAGGTTATATGCAAACTTAGATATAGGTTATATGTAAATTTAGATATGAGCCTTATTTCCATGCATGTGAACTTAGAAATAGAATACTATTGGAGATGTATGTTGCGTAGATTTGGTTAAATTATTGCACAAATCATATCATTACAAGTGGCATAAGTAAGGGACCATTCCGAACCCAACGGTTTGAAGTCTTCCCTTGCGAGTGGTGAGTGTGGCCTTAAATCATTTTTCCGGTTCACATCGGGTGGCGACTCCATCATTCTTCGATTTAGTCCCCCGTGGGCTACCTGTAGGCACTGCATTTTTGCATGTCAGCCCGATGATGAGCCTCGAATTGAGGCATTACCTTTTTAGTTGCGGAAGTCGCGGAAAGCGGTCGTCGGAATGGAAGGGTCAGAAATTGACATTTTTGTTAGATTTGGTTCGCTCGTTTAGCTCGGGTTCGCTCGTTCGATCTCAGTTTTGAAATTTTCCTCGTCCCAAACCTTAAACCACCCCTCACACTAAACAACAAATAACCAAACACAAATAACCAAAAACCACCAATCAAAATTCCCTCCCAAGCACTAACCAACAAAACAATAAACTAATCAACACCCACTAGCCTCACAAATCACAAACACAAAATCCCTAAACCCCACGTGAATAAACCCATTCCTCACATGCATCTCACCCAATAATAAACAAACACCAACCATAAAGCAACAAAAATCCATAAAAACACCCATACCACCCATAACCACTCATACAAACACCCATGCCATACCCATAAACCACCCATGTTGTGCCTTTCTCTCTCTCTCACTCCAAATGAAACCATATAAGCCCTTACAACCTTTAGGTCAGGGGTCCTTGGAGCCTTCACACACGGCCTGGCCAACGCCCCATGCATCAAGCCATCACCCTCCACTCATCCTCTTCACTTATCTCTCGGCCACACACCCAACATTTGCCTTACCACTCCCACGAACCAAGATCACCCAAGCAAAAATAGCACACCCAACTCACAAGCCAGCCACATCACAAACCCTCAATAGCCATGCAAATCTTAAACAACTTCACGCACTAAGCCAATGAACTTAACACACTCAGCTCCTCTGATTCACGGTAAACATGCCATAAACAACCCAGCACCACCTCGCACAACCCTCCAAACCAGAGTCCATAAACCCTTCAAACTCGGTGAGACCCTTCTCATCAACACATAAAACCCTCATGACCACGTAAACCTCATATCCTCCTCTCTCTGCATGAAACTGATCACACGACACCCTCACAAATGAACCCTCTGACACCCTAAACCACTCGGCAATAACACAGCCCCCTAAACCCTTCATTCTCACAAGCTAGCAGCCCATCTTGATCATCTTTCTTTGACATTCGCCCGCTATCTCTCTCTCAAATCGTGAGACACAAGCCCTAGTTTCATCAATAAACACAGCCACCGCGTCCCTTAGCACATCAACCCTTCACGCCCAGCACAGCCACCACGCCCCTAGCTTCATCAACAAACACTGCCCATGCCCCTAGCTTCATCAACAAAATCAGCCACTGCCAGCCCTTCACGCTTAGCCTGAAACTGCCTCATACACACACAAATCCCTCATTCACAGCCATCAAACCTTCAGCTCAAAAACCCTTCACTGCCATAAACACAACCCAAAAAATGCACCGCCCCTTCACAGCCACAGCAGCCTTAATCTCCTCCACTGACGAGAGCAAACCAAATGAACCCCTAACTGTACCCAACACCCCCTAGAACTCAGCAAAAGAATCAGAAAAACCTACCCTCATCACAGCCCACGCTCCCCTTGCTCCCTGCCTCACGCTTCATCAGCCCATGCAAACGATAAACCCTAAGCTCACTTCAAATAGCCTCACACTGCTGCTTCATCATCTTCACGCATAAACGCCACTAACTTGTTTCCCTTCAACCTTCACAGCCCCTTTACATGAACAAAACAACCACATGTAGCATACGAGCCACACACCACAACCCTAGCTAAGTACACGCATAAAACCCTAGACATCCCAGACACACATATGCTGCCGAGTGCCGAGGCATCTAGAAACCAAACGCCAAACAATAGCCAGAACCGAGGGCAAAACCGCCCGAAAACTGATCCAAAAAAATAGATTGAAAACTGCGGTGAAAACTAGGGGTGAGCAAAACCGGTTTCGGTTCCTGTTCCGCATGGAACCGGAACCTACCCGGAAAAAATCGGTTCCTAACTAAGTGGAACCGGAACCTACCCAATTAAATAGGATACCCTATTAATCGGTTCCAATTCGGTTCCGGTCCGGTTCCGGTTCGGTTCTGAATTACCCTATTTATATAATATTTTCTAACTTTAAAAATGGAATTATTTATCACACTTGAAGGCAGAAACATCGGAAATATCAGCACATAAAACAGCAGAAACAACATAAACAGCAGCTGAAAATAGAAGCAGAAACATAAAGTAGAAAAATCAGCGCATGAAAACAGCAGTAATATTAGGCAAAAAGCAGCACAAAGATCACTGAAACTGGAAGATCACTGAAATTCTGAAACTGTTAAGTGCTTGCTTTGGCCTCTAAATTAAGGCCCTGGAGGAGCTGTGACAATTTACAAATACATTGAGAGAATGAAATAGTGGCAGCAAAGGGTTGAAGAGTGAAAAAAAGTCAATTCAAATACTGAACTTCCAAATTCCATTATTGTTTCTATTTGTTTGATCAAAGGGTCGAAGAGATTTGTATTTTGGGCCTCAGGTAGTGTGTAGCTTAGTAACCAACATTGCCAGTTCCCATAGTCTCACTGGAAGATCACTAAATTTGGTTTTATAACTGGTTCTAATTTTTTCTCGAAATCGATTCTACATTCGATTCCAAAAATCGGTTTTATGGTCCGGTTCCGGTTCCGATCATTTTGGAACCGGAACCGGACCGGTTAAAATCGGTTCCTGGAATTTGGAACCGGAACCAGACCGGTTACAACCGGTTCCGGTTCCAAACCCGGAAAACCGATCTGGTTCCAACCGGTTCCGGGTAGACCCGGAACCGTTGCTCAGCCCTAGTGAAAACAGAGAAAACATTGAGTGAAAATCGTGAGAAAAATAGAGAAAACAGCGGACAGAAACCGCGTGTGAAAATGGATAAAAATAGCGGAAATCACGAATAGCAAAAACAGTGAAAACAGTGAACTCGAGAAAACAACAGAAACAGAAAATAGGGAAAATAGCAGAAACAGCGGATCAGTGAAAACGTCGGAACGATAACCCTTCTGACACCGTGAATCGCGCTCCCGAGAAGCGACTAAAAAGGTAAGACCTGAGGACACCCTTTGTTATATTTTATTTTGTTGTCCTGGACACGGCATGCTCGGTTGACGTGGAATACCTCCAACCGGGCATGCGAGGTCCTACATTGAGAATGGTCGAATTCATTGGCCACATGTTTATTTTACATGTATTAATTTAATATATTCATGAGTTATGTATTTACCGTTACGAGAATTTACTTTCGAAGAATGCAAAGTTAGATTTAGGGTCCTTTAGGAATTTAGGTTACTCTTGGACATGCATGTTGTGTAGACATAGTTAAATTAGTGCATAAATCCATTCATTACAAGTGGCATAAGTAAGGACCATTCCGAACCCAACAGTTCGAGGTCTTCCCTTGCGAGGGGTGAGTGCGGCCTTAAATCATTTTCACGGTTCACACCGGGTGGCGACTCCATTATTCTTCGGTTTAGTCTCCCGCGGACTACTCCGTACTCCCAACCGGGCCATGAGCCCGGAACAACATGCGTCGTCCAGTTTCTATTGTCTACAGTCTGGCGACTCAACTAGGGATAAAGAATCGGCCCCGAAATAATGTTTTGTAATGTTTGTGATTTGTGCTTTAATTAATCATGTCTACCGTGGGTTTAGGGAGTGTAATCAAAGGCATTATTAAGGCTGGGTGATGGTTTGGTGTCTTCCTTCATTCACTACCTTCTATAAGGAAAAACTGTGAAGGCACCTATGTGATCATTACTTGTAGCTCGTTGTGATAGACTAATTTGGAGGACTTGTTGTTTATTCCTGTCACCAAGGGAATAAGAGCCTAAGAGGCTTGGGTATTTAAGAGAGTTTGCTCCAACCTCCCTCTGGGGAATCTACAATGGGAAATTCATTTGACAGTTAATCGCATACCATACCTCATTGGCACGTATCGTAAGGTATAAAAAAGGTCTGTTCACTTGGTCGCTTGAACCCTTGAGTGGGGAGTCCTAGTTGTGAACAATCCTTCGTCAGTGAGAGCCTTTGTTTACACTCCTGAAACCTACATATGAACCTTGGTTTTATGACCAGTAGAAATTATTTCTTTATGCTTGTGTTTAGGACTATTGTCATTTGGATTCGGTTAGATCTTTTGTCAAAAGATATGTTGCACGCATCTCATGCATACACGCATCATGTTAACCCTTATGTCTTAAAAGCCATCAAAGATATCTGTTGGGTTAGAAAAAAAAAGACTTGTTAAGAAGAGTTTAGCAAACATGGATATTGGGAAAATAAGCTGAGAAACAGAAGACCATTTGGGGGATAAAAAAAAGAGAGAAAAAAGCGAAAAAAATGAATAAAAAAAAAAGAAAGAGAAAAAAAAGAGAAAAAAAAAAAGAAAAAAAAAAGAAAAAAAAAGAAAAAAAATTTGTTTGTTTTTAGTCCTTGATAGTTAGACATAAGTCTGATGATGAAATTGATTGCTTTAGAGTGAAACTTTAGAAATGATAAACGCTTGACATGCTTTTATCTGATGCTTTGAGTAATTGATCTATGTTAGACTCGTAAGCACTTGATTGTGGTTCTCAGCAGTGAAAACTTGAGTAATTAGCAAAGTGACTAGTCGAAGAAATTGTAGGTCGGTGAATGACTGTTTGTTTAGATGTCTATCTTGATTTGCTTATGTTATGATGTGTGGTATGGTTGAAAATGAAAGAAAAGTCTCTAAAGAAAAGAATTGAACCACCTATAACCGATAAGCGTGAAGCTACCCATGAGCGAGTATTAGGACCACCATGAGGAGAAATGCTACCTTAAAGGGTAGGTGTGTTAAAAAAAAGAGGAAAAAAAAAAGGAAAAAATAGAGAGGAAAAAATGAATTTCAAAATGAAAAGAAAAAATGAGAGACAAAGGAAAAGAAAGATAAAGCATACTACATTGAGCATGGAAAAGCAATTGCATGCATAATTGAGATATCTAGTTTGGTTTGGCCCATCGATCCCGATTTTTGAAATGAGATCATTGAGTTAGCTCACCTAAGGATTAAGCTGTGAAAGAACCTTTTCACACACACTTTGAGTCTGACTTAGATCATTTATTCAAAAACTCAGATTTGAGATGCATTAAGTGTTTTGAATGTTCTCTGGTTTCATTACTGGGCATTCCTTGAGGACGATAATATGTATAACTATTGGGACTATTTCGTAGCATGTAATATGATGATATGGAAGGCTCCACCATGTGGTTCATCTTGACCAAGTACAAAACAGCAGAGAGCACAAAGCAACATCAAGACTAGGGCCAACCAGTCTACCACCTCGCAAATAAGGGCATAACGGGAACTTGAGCCATGAGACAAAAGAAAACTGAGCAATCACCAGAAGAGAATCGACAGAAAGAAACTGTAAGCATGCCCAAGAGGTGACCAAAGACAGTTATACGCGAGAAGCACCGAAGAGCACAAGGAATACCTAACCCGACGGAATATGAAAGTCATCCATGCATGCATGCATACACGTAACGCACTTACATCCTTTTTGTGTCTTGTTTTGTTCACAGGTTTTAAAGAAAGAAGAAAGCGACAAATGTGAGTGAACCAGAAACAGCAACACACAATCACAGCTCGGGAATAAAGCCCACTCTCAACACAGATCGGGAACAAATCCCAGGGGAATAAAGCCCCATCTCAAAACAGTTCGGGAGCAAAGCCCAGGGGAATAACGCCCATCTCAAAAAAGTTCGGGAACAAAGCCCAGGGGAATAAAGCCCCATCTCAAAACAATTCGGGAACAAAGCCCAGGGGAATAAAGCCTTATCTTGACACAATTCGGGAACAAAGCCTAGGGGAGTAAGGCCATATCTTGACATAGCTCTGGAACAAAACCTAAGGGAATAAAGCCCACTTTCAGCATAGCTCGAGAACAAAGCCCACATTCAGTACAGTTCGGGAACATAGCCCACAATATACACAAATCGGGAACAAGACCCACTATTCCGGGAACAAGACCCTCAACTTAGATCGGGAACAAGACCCTCAACTCTCGTATCAGCACGGTTCGGAAATGGACCACTCTCATATCAGCAACAGTTCGGAAATGGACTACTCTCGTATCAGTAACGGTTCGAAATTTGACCATCATCTCATTTCTCACCGAAAAAGGCTCTTCGAAAATAGAGCAAGGTTTGAAATGGACCACCATCTCAACAGATGCCGAAAATGGTGCTCCAAAATGGGGCACACTTATTAGATGCCGAAAATGGCGCTCTAAAATGGGGCACACACAACAGATGCCGAAAATGACGTTCCAAAATGGAGCACAAACAACAGACGCCGAAAATGGCACTCCGAACGACATATCATATGCATGTAACTTTTGCTTTGTATTTGTAGGTTTGGCGGCGGCAAAGACCATCTCATCAAGTAACGGTTCAAGAATGAGCCACTTCTCATCAAGTAACGGTTTAAAATGAGCCACATTCTTACACAGCGCTGTTCGGAAATGGATCGCTACCACATCAGCTGCCGAAAATGGCGTTCCAAAATGGAGCATTCACAGCGCATGCCGAAATTGGCACTTCGAAAATGGAGCTTGGTCCGAAAATGGGCCATCATCACTTCAGCGACACTTAGAAAAATTGGGTTTAGCATGCCGAAAATGGCACTCCGAAATGGAGTCTGGTTCGAAAATGGACCACTCTCATATCAGTTACAGTATCAGTTTGAGGGATGAGTCCCAGGGTCGTGACCCACATCATCAGTAGTTTTTTTAGGGATGCGTCCCAAGGTCGAGGCCCACAACACATCAGCTTCAGTATCAGTTTGTGGGCGAGGTCCATATCAGTTGAGAGCGAGGCCCATATCAGTTTGGAGGCGAGGCCCACATCCGCTTCAGTATCAGTTTGAGGGCGAAGCCCATATCAGTCCGGGGCGAGGCCCACAACAGCATCAATTCAGGGCGAAGCCCATATCAATTTGGGGGTGAGGCCCACATCAGTATCAGTTTGAGGGCGAGGCGCATATCAGTTTGAGGGCGAGGCCCATATCAGTCTGGGGGCGAGGCCTATATCAATCTAAGGGCAAGGCCCACATCAACATCAGATCGAGGGCGAGGCCTATATCAGTCCGGGGCGAGGCCCACAGCAGCATCAGTTGAGGTCGAGGCTCATATCAGTTTGGGGGCGAGGCCCACATCAGTATCAGTTGAGGGCGAGGCCTATATCAGATCAAGGGCGAGGCCCATATCAGTCCGGGGCGAGGCCCACAGTAGCATTAGTTGAGGGCGAGACCCATATCAGTTTGGGGGTGAGGCCTACATCAGTATCAGTTTGAGGGCGAGGCCCAGATCAGATCGAGGGCGAGGCCCATATCAGTCCGGGGCGAGGCCCACAGTAGAATCAGTTGAGGGTGAGGCCCATATCTGTTTGGGGGCGAGGCCCACATCAGTATCAGTTTGAGGGCGAGGCCCATATCAGTCCGGGGTGAGGCCCACAACAACATCAGTTGAGGGCGAGGCCCATATCAGTTTGGGGGCGAGGCCCACATCAGTATCAGTTTGAGGGCGATGCCTATATCAGATCGAGGGCGAGGCCCATATCAGTATCAGTTTGAGGGTGAGGCCCATATCAATTCAGGGAACAAAGCCCACAGTCAACACAGTTCGGGAATAAAGCCTACATCCAGCAAACTCGGGAATAAAGCCTTCAATCAGTACAATTCAGAAACAAAGCCCACAGTCAGCCTAAGAGAATAAAGCCCCATCAGGACACAATTCGGGAAGAAAGGCCAAGTGAATAAAGCCCTATCTTAACACAATTCGAGAAGAAAGCCTAAGGTAATAAAGCCTTATCTTGACACAGTTCGAGAACATGGCCCGGGGGAATAAAGCCCACCTTCAAAACAATTCGGGAACAAAGCCTAGGGGAATAAAGCCCTATCTTGACACAGTTCAGGAAGAAAGCCTAAGGGAATAAAGCTCTATCTTGAAACGGTTAGGGAATAAAGCCCAGGAGAATAAAGATCTCTCTCAGCACAGTTTGGGAATAAAGCCCACCCTCAAAACAACTTGGGAATAAAGCTTAGGGGAATAAAGCCTTATCTTTACACAGTTCTGGAACAATGCCCATATTCAACACAGTTTGGGAACAAAGCCCAAAGGTCAAAAGAATCTCAGGACAACAAGTAAGTTAAGCAACACCTGGCGAGCCAGGTAAGTAAAAATGCATTGCACATACTTTGATAGGATTGTCACCGTCACACACTACACAAGTCCTATCAAAGTGGGGGTGACTGTAGGCACTGCATTTTGCATGTCAGCCCGATGATGAGCCTCAAATGGAGGCATTAACTTTTTAGTTGCCGAAGTCACGGAAAGCGGTCGTCGGAAGGGAATGGTCAGAAATTGACATTTTTGTTAGATTTGGTTCGCTCGTTTAGCTTCGGGTTCACTCGTTCGGTCTCAATTTTGAAACTTTCCTCGGCCCAAACCTTAAACCACCCCTCACACTAAACAACAAATAACCAAACACAAATAACCAAAAACCACCAATCACAATTCCCTCCCAAGCACTAACCAACAAAATAATAAACTAATCAACACCCACAAGCCTCACAAATCACAAACACAAAAGCCCTAAACCCCACGTGAATAAACCCATTCCTCACATGCATCTCACCCAATAATAAACAAACACCAACCATAAAGCAACAAAAATCCATACAAACACCCATACCACCCATAACCACTCATACAAACACCGATGCCATACCCATAAACCACCCATGTCGTGCCTCTCTCTCTCTCACTCCAAATGAAACCATATAAGCTCTTACAAACCTTCAAGTTAGGTCCTTGGTGCCTTCACACACGGCCTGTCCAATGCCCTATGCATCAAGCCATCACCCTTCACTCATCATCTTCACTTATCTCTCGGCCACACACCCAACATTTACCTTATCACTCCCACGAACCAAGATCACCCAAGCACAAATAGCACACCTAACTCACAAAGCCAGCCACCTCACAAACCCTCAATAGCCATGCAAATCTTAAACAACTTCACGCACTAAGCCAAATAACTTAAGACACTCAGCTCGTCTGATTCACGGTAAACAGGTCACAAACAACCCAGCACCATCTCGCACAGCCCTCCAAACCAGAGTCTATAAAACCTTCAAACTCGGTGAGACCCTTCTCATCAACACATAAAACCCTCATGACCACGTAACCCCTCGCATCCTCATCTCTCTACATGAAACTGATCACACGGCACCTCACAAATGAACCCTCTGAAACCCTAAACCACTCGGTAATAACACAGCCCCCTAAACCCTTCATTATCACAAGCCAGCAGCCCACCTTGATTATCTTCCTCTGACCTTCGCCAGCTATCTCTCTCTCAAACCGTGAGACACAAGCCCTAGCTTCATCAACAAACACAGCCACCACGTCCTTTAGCACATCAACCCTTCACGCCCAGCACAGCCACTATGCCCCTAGCTTCATCAACAAACACTACCCACGCCCCTAGCTTCATCAACAAAATCAGCCACTGCCAGCCCTTAACACTTAGCCTGAAACTGCCACACACACAAATCCCCTCATTCACAGCCTTCAAACCTTCAACTCAAAAACGCTTCACTGCCTCACGCTTCATCAGCCCATGCAAACGATAAACCATAAGCTCACTTCAAATAGCCCCACACGCCACTGCTCCTTCATCATCTTCACATATAAACGCCACTGACCTGTTTCTCTTCAACCTTCACAGCCCCTTTACGTGAACAAAACAACCCCATGCAGCATATGAGCCACACACCACAACCCTAGCTAAGTCACGCATAAAACCCTAGACATCCCATGCACACACAAACTGCGGAGATATCTAGAAACCAAACACCAAACAGTAGCCAGAACCGAGAGCAAAACCGCCCGAAAATTGATCCAAAAAAATATATTGAATATTGGGTGAAAAAAGAGAAAATGACGAGTGAAAATCGTGAGAAAAATAGAGAAAATAGCGGGCAGAACCCGCGAGTGAAAACGGATAAAAATAATGGAAACCGCGAACAGCGGAAATAGTGAAAACAACAAAAATAGCGAACTCGAGAAAATAACGGAAACAGAAAATAGTAAAAACAGCAGAAACAACGGACCAGTGAAAACATCAGAACGATAACCCTCTGACACCGTGAAACACGCTCCTGAGAAGCGACTAAAAAGGTAAAACCTGAGGGCACCCTTTGTTATATTTTATTTTGTTGTCCCGGACACGGCGTGCTCGGTTGACGTGGAATACGTCCAACCGGGCATGCGAGGTCCTACATTGAGAACGCCCGAATCCCTTGGCCACATGTTTATTTCACATGTATTAATTTAATGTATTCATGAGGTATGTATTTACCATTACGAGAATTTACTTTCAAAGCATGCAAACTTAGATTTAGGGTCTTATAGGAATTTAGGTTACTCTTGGACATGCATGTTGTGTAGACATAGTTAAATTAGTGCACAAATCCGTTCATTACAAGTGGCATAAGTAAGGGACCATTCTGAACCCAATGGTTTGAGGTCTTTCATTGTGAGGGGTGAATGCGGCCTTAAATCATTTTCCCGGTTCACACCAGGTGGCGACTCCATTATTCTCCAGTTTAGTCTCCCGCGGACTACTCCGTACTCCCAATCGGGCCACGAGCCCGGAACAGCATACGTCGTCCAGTTTCTGTTGTCTACACTACCCCGTACTCCCAACTAGGCTGCGAGCCTAGAACAGCATGCGTCGCCCAGTTTCTGTGTCTTACAACAGTGTCTCCCACTACTTTATGTAATACTGTAATCCCCAACGGAGAACGAGAATTCATTAATTAAATTGAATTCCACAGTGTGAGTAGGATCCCATGAATATAATTCGACTCACAGCTTTGGCACGATCTCGCCTACCTATATTCATTAGGTAGTCAACTCATTGTCAATCACTCACCAGTGACTCCTAGTTTTGGTCCTGATCATTTCTCAATGTGACAGCTTTGGCATGTTCACTGGGAGGCGTATCAAGGTTTTACTTGCCAATGACACACTCAATCTACCGATGTAGTGCTGACAGCTTTGGCAAGTTCAGGATTTCCACTTTCACTTGAATTTGTCTCTTATCATATAAGTTCTACAGGCGCAAATGAACTACCCACAACCATAATTATATAACTTTGGCACGATATAGCTACAGCATCAGGAAATCATTTACATTCGTATTGACAAGATGGACCAAGAAACATGTATCCAATACGCATTACTTTACAGCCATATTTCAATGCGGAGATTTTCCTACGGAAGCCATACTCTACATCCAATGCAAAATTTTAATCTAAATCATTTTCTAACCATTTCAATTCAATCCTAGGATACATAATTCAATTTAACTATTAAATTTTATTACATTTTCGTTAGCGTCAAATTGAAAAGTCAATAAACATATAAATATTCAAAGCAAGTGTGAACAATAAATTGGATTAAATATCTAATATCAAGCATGAATAATGTAATGGATGAAGCATCAGACCTGCTCTGATACCATTTTGTTGGGGTTTTGGGCGATGGCGCAGCGGAAGCGTAGGTCGGGCGATATCGTATTTTAAAAATTACAAAATACCGAATAAATTATTCAATATCTAATATGAATAATTTTATTCATATATTATCTAAACCAATTTATTTAACATCATATATTAACATAAATATAGTTGAAAACTCACGAAACTTTTACGAAAATTGATTTTCCGCAAATTGCTAAAAACTCATTTTGACCGAACCGACTACCCGAAACTTATGAAAACTGCCCAAGTCAGCTCCAATAGTGTTGGGGAAGTTTACGGGCTGTCCGAATAGTGACGGGATCACTGTTTTCATAGTTGTCACCCGGTTTGCTCAAAATCCACCCGGTAACACCATTTAATTATCATTTTCGCTTATTTCAAGTCAGAAACACTTTCTGGCAATTTTTCCAACACCCAAAACACATCCATTACATTCATAAGACATCAAATACATCACATAATATCCCATTCTTCCAAATCTGATCTGCAGAACCGAAATTACCATTTTCATGCTTTTAAATCCAAAATTCCAAGATTAATCAAATTAATCAACAAACCAAATCAAGTCGCCACACATATGAATTACTCTAGAATAATTCTAGTCATGACAAGAGTGGTTACCACACTCTAGAATGGCAACTTATTGTCCAACAATAATTTGAACAAAATTGGAATATAATTACACCGATTACTTCCTTAAACATTTCACATATGCATCAATGGCTTCCAATCCATCCACCAAACAACAAAGCCCAAACATTTCAGAAAATAAAGAACCCCAAAACATTTGTGGATCATCAAGAAGACAAGAAACTAGTTTCTAAGCTAAGGAATTTTATGAATTACCTCTAATCCACTTAATTCCATAGCCATTTTCTTCAAGAATTCTTGAAATAATTTTGGAACCCATTTTTGGAGAATTTTGTTGCTGTGTTTCGTCCATGAAGAAGACCACAAGAGAGAGAGAAATAATTCACTTCTTTTGTTGTTGTGGTTGACGAATAAAGGCTTCAAGGATAATTTGGGAATTTTTCAATTTAATCAAATTAATTATCAAAACAAACTTTCTGTAATCCATTCTAAATTGAACACATTTAGTTCATTTAATTCATGCCATATGTACTAATTAAAAGTCACCATTTGTCATGACAAATGGATAAGGCTAAAAAAATATACATAAATATTTAATTATTTAACCATTAAATAATCAAACAATCAATTTACACACATATATGTATTTTTATTTGCATTAAATAATAAACACATATATTTATGGCATGTGTCAAAATCTCATTTGACAAATAATTAATGTGTATCTAATCAAATTATGTATCAGATACAAATACACAATAATTATTAACGAATAAATCCCCTAATTGTATGTGTTGTCGTTTAACGATTAAACAATCCGAATTAACTCATTTAATCTGGTGAAATATTATGAATAATCTGTATTATTCATATCGTGTTACCCAAGTGCTCAACGAGTGCACTTCATATTATGGGACTCTCTAAGTTTATGTTTATCATCACGAAATTCAATTTCATTTCTATAATCCACCCGCTCATGGATTATGACGACCACAGATAATATCGCTAAACTATGCTAGTCGAGGTCAGTGCATACATATAATCGCTCCGTCATAGGTCATTCGTATTATACTTGAGATGTAGATCAGAATGTCAAATCTATTCGATATAATATAGTCGACTTTCAATTTATGATATCTAAATAATACTAGGAACTGATTTCCAAAGTTATACCACGGCCATGGATTTACTAGATCGTAAACACATGCTGGATGCCTATGCCCTGTAGACAGGATTGACGGATCCTATCTTGATATGCACAAGATATCATGAGCATCAGTCCACACCCAACAAACAGACAGAGATCTGATCATGAATAGATCGTTGACGTGACTGCCATCAAAGTGTGGATGATAGCTTATATATCGACAGTGGTATCTCAAGTCGAATGACCACTATGCTCGCTCAACTCGAGAAGGTTCCTATTGACGTTGGTGTACAATTTATTAGGAAACCTTTGAGTCATTCAGTGTCTTATCAAATAAACACTGACATGTCTATACGAGTCTCCCGAGACTCATGGTTTATTGGAATAAACTATAGTCACGTTATACGACATTACTGGTCTCTACGGATTTTACTAACCGACCCGTGTTAGCAAATCTTGACCAGGAACTTTATTTAAGGATATACAACTAATAGTGCGGTTCCCAATGTCAATTACAACTACATTATAACTACTTACCATACTGTAAATCCTAGGGTCTTTGTCTAATATACATATAACACTGAATCAGATTCAATTTTGATCTAATCGTAATAAGATATTTAAACGCAATTATATCGAATAAGCATATAAAGACAAGTGTGCTACCATAAAATTAGGTAATATTATGGAAAATATAATTGCTTGTATTTATGAATCAGACATAAATAAGATTCGATTGGCACTCGGAGCACCAACCGTAACAATAAAAACTCACCCAGTATGTAACTTGAGATTTAGTCGGCATTGACGGATACTATGGAATTGACGGATTTAGAGACATGTGCACATGTGGAGGACTGAGGGGACGCTCTCAGATCCTTGACCCGGGCTAGGGGCATGGCAATACGTAATGCCCCTAGATCCTAAGCGGTCAGATAGTACATTCCTGGGCGGAAAAGAACCTTCGGGCAGAGATGTGCCTTCGGGCGGAGATTTCGGGACTAAGAGGACGGCGATACGTAACGCCCCCGAAGACTAGTTGGATACTTTGGAACAAGATGCTTGTACACTGATTTTCAGAGAGTTTTCAAAAAAGAATTTTGGATTTTAGTTTTCAGAAAAGAGTTAGAAAACAGTTTTAGAGAAAAATACAAGAAAGAGTTTTTAGAAGGAAAATAGAGTTTTCAGAAAAGAAATGAGATTTTTATAGACAAACTACAGAAAAGATTTTAGCGAAAGAAATAGAGTTTTCAAAAAAGAATTTTTGTAAAAGAAAGAGATTTCATGAAGTATTTTCAAAAAATTTTTATTTATGATTTCAGTTATATTTTATAAAAGAGAAATAATTTCTAGAAAAGGTTTTTTTTAGTAGAGATGCATATGCACGACATTGTATGATTATTGTTACTTATATGTATATAGTATAAAAGTAATATCTTATTACATTTGGATTATGTTATGATGTATTAATAATATAAGTGACTGTTTGGTAGCATATAATAAGCTTAGAAATACTATTAAGAGTTGTGGATGTTTGAATGTATATAATATATAAATGTTATGTTGTTATGCTTGGGAATACGCGGGTGTGAAACATAGGTACGTGCAATAGCTTAATGGTTATGCATGAATATAAGTCATGGAAATACGGTAATTAGAATTTAATGCAAACTGGATAAAGTAAGAAAAATTATTTAAGAGGTGAATATTTGAATGTGCGTTATACGTTTTAAGAAACGATGATAATAATAATGCATTTGTAATAAAGTGAAATAAACATAAAAGAGATTTATAATATAATAGCAAGTGGTAAATGCTAAATTCATCGTGAGCATTGTATGAGTCTTATGTTTACTTAGAAAGAACATATTGTAAAGATGTTAGCACATGATAATACGATAACATATGAATATATACGTTTTGGTTTTAGTGGATTAAATGTTTAACATAATTATAATTTTAGTATAACCGATTTGATGATATTTCAAGATAGTAAAAGAAAGAAAGTTGTTATAATTGTCTAATCTAGACTAGCTCAGAGTATACAGAAATGTAAAGAGAAGAATCAGAATAGCACAGCAGAAGTGTGATGGGTCTTAATCTGCTAGTTAGTAAAGTAGAACTTGGTGTTTTACTGTTTTTAAAATGAGTGATTAATATGGATGTAGTAACAGAAGTTAAAGTATGTATGTGCGTGTTTAGATTTAAAAAAAGATTAGTAGTAAGTATTATGTAATAAAATGGATAAAGTTATATGGTTAAATCAGACTTATAAATATTTGCATGGTCGCATAGATGGGTTAGGTTAATACAGAAACATGATTCAGACTTTGCAAGTGTTTGATGATCAAGGAATGAGTATAGTTACTTACTGAGTCTTATGACTCACACCCCAACAGTGTTTGAGTTTTGTAGGTTGGTGACCTGATCCATCAACCACAGTCTTTAGAGCTTGAGGAGCCGGATAGCAGCATTGCAGCCAACCAGTCACCAGGTCTTGGGAGTATCACGGTTAAGATGTATAAGTGTAGTTGTAAAAGAATTTATGTTGTATAAGTTAACTGTAAAAGTTTTTAATTATACGTATTTTTAAGCATGGAGCCCAGTTGGATTATGACTTGAGTTGATTATTTAGTGTTAGACTGTGTGTTAGGCCTATAAGTTGTATTAAGATGCTGGACTTTGATCCAGGTTGCATGACTTTTAGCAGAGGCCATGCCGAATTTTCATCAAGGGTCAGAGGCTTATGGAGGTAGAATTAGCATGTCTCCTCCTGCCGGTAGCATCCTGACTTAGACGGGATGTTACAAAGATGGTATTAGAGCCAAGGTTTATAGAGTGTCAATGATTGCAGCTGCAGGTTATTCGATGACCTCAGTAAGTATGTGTTTTGTATAGACCATATCAGTCTTTGTTTGATGTTTGATTTCAATATGCCCAGATAAGGATTCGAGGATGAATCCTATATAAGCGGGGTGAATGTAACATCCCAACTTATTTTAATATTGATGTAAATTTTCTTTTCGCATGTGGGGTCACGTCCGGATGCGAGATCCATTTTTTTTTTATATATAAAATAAGGACTTTTCAGGAAAATTGATTATAAGGCAATAATAATTTAATTTGAAGGATTAAATTGAAATTTACCATTGAAATTTATATTATACACATTCTAGAAATACATGTACAAGTGTAAATGAATCTAAAAATCTCTACACATGTATTGTATTTATATGCACAAGGACTCACACGTGTGTAGATATAACACACAATAAATAAATATACACACACATGAACATTCCACATATACACGAGAAGGAATTACATACACAATATATATACATGTGCATTTAATTTACACACACAGCTATTACACTTAATAACACACACATAGTTCACACGAAGACACAAAAAAAAAGTGAGAAGAACGATCAAGAGAAGAATGAAAGAGATAAGCCGAAAGAGGGAAAGAGAAAGAGAGAGCAGTGGGCAGAGAAGAGAGGAAAAGACTGAGAAATAGAAGAAGACCGAGAGGAATAGAGGGATTTAGCTTTGGAGTTTTGATTTCGCTCTTAGAAACAGTGGGTAAGTAACTTATGCAATGATTCCTGTTTAATTGGTCCTTTTATAGATTCATTGATTAGCATATATGATCTTGTTGATTTTCAAATTATTAGGAGTTATGTATAATACGTAAGCAAATTGTGAAAGGGATTTTATGAGTGAATGGTTGTAAGTTTCGGTAAAAGAGGGGATTAAATTAAATGTGACATTTTCTTTCTCGTTTTGGACTATGGCATAGGGGGTGGGTTGTTTAATGGTAGGTTGGTTAGGGATTTTGGCTATATGGAAATGAATGGTGTAGTAATAGATTGTTTCTATGTGAAAAAAATGAAAACGAAACAAGAAATGCAATGAAGCTTTCGTCAACTGGTTAATTAAGAGAGCGGATGTTTCGGCTATGGCAGTTTGTATTGATGGGAGGGGTATTAGACTTTAATATTTGTTTTAAGGATAGAGAGTGATGGGAATACTTAAATCAATATTTAATTATGGACATCGATCGATAGTGATGATGCTCAGGAATAGAGAAGAATTTTTATTGGGAGCATTTGCAATTGGTTTCTTCTTTTCTGTCCAAAATGGCAAAATTGATTAAACAATCCTCAAACTTGATAAACAAACAAGTTGAGGCATTCTCTGATTTCATAAACTTTTGGAAGATCATATCTTAATCAGTTTAGCAACTTGTGGACAATCTTCCTAGTTCCTAGTTCTTGTTCTACAGTTGTACTGCTAGGTAGATTGATTGTTGATCAATTAATTTATGCATTACTTATTTTTGGAGAGCATTGTCATGATTCTGATCGGCATAATCATACGCGTATAACGCAAGCGCACGTATCGTTCAATAGTATAAAAATATCGATCCCTCGAGGACTTAATTCCTGCTATTGTTATTAATTATTGATACTATTTATTTACAAATATCTAATTAAGGGAGAAGAGAATGATTGCTTTACTATTTCTAATTTAGAAATCTCCCTTACTGTAGTATAAAATTTATCAGTGATATTACCAACCAGCCATATAGGTGGTATTCTCATTATGTCAGATTTTAATTAAATCCGACCAACCATAAAGGCAGTATCATTATTTATCCATAAACCAGCCATATGGGTGGTAATCATCTGCACCTAAAAACCGGCCATATAGGCAGTGTAATATTATGTCAAATAAATAAAATCAGCCATTAAGGCGGTAAACCTTTTAGTTTGAATGATAATTTCAATATTATAATTAAGGGAGATTAATCTAAATTAAAATAATAAAAGATTTACCCTTCCTCTAGCGGAAATCTAACAACAAAACATAAAAGAAAAGAAAAGAAAAGAAAAGAAAAGAAAAGAAACAACTAATTTTACTGAAAATAAAAATGCATAAATGAAATTACTAAAAATAAACACACAAGATGCAATCCTTAAATTCCTTACAAAAACTTATGGAAATCATGAGATTTACAAATTAAATGGCTTGGTATTTATAGGAAAATCTAAAGGCTTCCACCAATTTCTCCACCAATTGCTCTATAAATTACTCTACCAAGCATGGCACCAAACATGCCACCAAACATGCCACCAAACATGCCACCAAACCTTCAGAATTCGAAATTATTTTATTCTTCAAAGTTGTAGATCTTTGAGTCTTCTATAATCTGCAACTTGAATCACCTCAATCCGATATCGGAATAAAAATTTATGCCCAAAATATGACAGTTGCTCAAAATTGGAATTTCAGAAACCGTACTTCGTCAGAATGCTCTTTCAAGTTTCCAATCTCCAAAATCAAAATGTCAAGTCTAATTTTTACCTTTATTTGACCCACATTTCATCCTCAATGATTCCATTAAGTCCCAACTTTATTTTATTTACAAAATACACTAAAACACATCAAACATTTTATCAAACCCAAGAAACAATACAAAATACTAGGTACAAGGAGTGGTAAATATTAATATATTTTCCGCTCATCAGATTCTTACAGTATTTCTTTTGTTTTTTTATAGCTTGTTTTAGTAACTATTATATATACAAGAAGAAGAAGAAGAAGAAGAAGAAGCTTGTGTGGAATGATTTTGAGAATGAACTTAGGGTGTTAGTGTGGATTGATGTAATTTAGCAGCATGTATGTATATTCATATTGTGTTTGATTAAGTATTGATATAGCTTTTGATACTTATGGAGGATGTGATGATGAGTTAACACACAGGTAATTATAAGAGAAGTTGGATGGTATATAAAGATTGATATATGATATATAGCTATTAGAAAGCCTGGATGAAATTGTGTATAAGGAATATACTGAGAATATGAAATGTAAATCCAATTCTTGATAAAATATGTAAGGTTGATTTTACTTTAATATATATAGTAAAATGTAATTAAAGATATGCATGAACATTTGCATGTAATCACATGACAACCTAAAGATAACTATATAGGGAAGCATAGTAAAGATTAAAAGAAAGCATAAGAAATACATATGCTTTTGTGTGCATTACATTCAGAAATTAAGTTGAAATTAAGAATGATTTTGTGATTTAAAGTGTTTTAAAGAAAATTTTCAGATGCTTTTGAAAGAAAGGTTTTTCAGAAAATGATTTTTAAAGTTTTAAGATTTAAAGTGTGATTTTTATGATTTTAGGGGCATGAGGTAAAAACTTACCCCAGTATGTAACTTGAGATTTAGTTGGCATTGACGGATACTATGGAATTGACGAATTTAGAGACATATGCCCATGTGGAAGACTGAGAGGAAGCTCTCAGATCCTCGAGCCGGTCTAGGGAGATGGCGATACGTAACGTCTCTAGATCCTAAGCGCTCAGATGGTACATTCTTGGGCGGAAAAGTGCCTTCGGGCAGATATGCGCCTTCGGGCGGAGATTTTGGGACTAAGGGGACGGCGATACGTAACGCCTCGGATGACCAGTTGTGTACTTTGGTACAAGATACTCGTACACTGATTTTCAGAGAGTCTTCAAAAAAAGATTCCATATTTCAGTTTTCAGAAAAGAGTTAGAAAACGATTTTAGAGAAAAGTACAAGAAAGAGTTTTCATAATGAAAGCAGAGTTTTCAGAAAAGAAATGAAATTTTATAGACAAACAATAGAAAAGATTTTAGCGAAAGAAAGATAGTTTTCAGAAAAGAATTTTTGTAAAAGAAAGAGATTTCATAAAGTATTTTCAAAATGAACTTTTATTTATGATTTCAGTTATATTTTATAAAAGAGAAAGAATTTGTAGAAAAGGTTTTTCCATATAGATGCATATGCACTACATTGTATGATTATTGTTACTTATATGTATATGGTATAAAAGTACTATATTATTACATTTTTGATTATGTTATGATGTATTAATAATATAAGTGACCATTTGGTAGCATATAATAAGCTTAGAAATACTATCAAGAGTTGTGGATGTTTGAATGTATATAATAAATAAATGTTATGTGGTTATGCTTGGGAATGCACGGTGTGTGAAACATAGGTACATGCTATAGCTTAATGGTTATGCATGAATATAAGTCATGGAAATACGGTAATTAGAATTTAATGCGAATTGGGTAGAGTAGAAAAATGGTTAAGAGGTGAATATTTGAATGTGTGTTATACGTTTTAAGAAACGATGGTAGTAATGATGCATTTGTAATAAAGTGAAATAAGCATGAAAGAGATTTAGAATATAACAACAAGTGAGAATGCTAAATTCGTCGTGAGCATTGTATGAGTCGTATGTTTACTTAGAAAGAACATATTGTAAAGATGCTAGAACATGATAATAAGATAACATATGTATATATACATGCATGATTGGTGTTAGTGGATTAACTGTTTAACGGAAATAGAATTTTAGTATAACCGATTTGATGATATTTCAAGATAATAAAAGAAAGAAAGTTATTATAATTGTCTAATCTAGACTAGCTCAGAGTATACCGAAAGTTAAAGAGAAGAATCAGAGTAGAGCGGCAGAAGTGTGATGGATCTTAATCTGTTAATTAGTAAAGTAGAACTTGATGTATTTTAATACGGACGTAAATTTTATTTTCACGTGTGGGGTCAAGTCCGGACGCGAGATTCATTTTTTTTTTATATAAATAAGGAATTTTCAATAAAATTGATTATAAGGTAATAATAATTTAATTTGATGGATTAATTGAAATTTTCCATAGTATTTATATTATACACATTCTAGAAATACATGTACAAGTGTAAATGAATCTTGAAATCTTTACACATGTATTGTATTTATATACACAAGACCCACTCACACGTGTATAGATATAACACAAAACGAATAAATATACACACACATGAACATTCCACATATACCCGTGGAGGAATTACATACACACAATATATATATATACATGTGCATTTAATTTACACAACACAACTATTACATTTAATAACAAAGACAGTTCACACGAAGACAAATAAAAAAAAAAAAAAAAAAAAGTGAAAAGAACGATCAAGAGAAGAACGAGAGAGATAAGCCAAAAGAGGGAAAGAGAAAGAGAGAGCAGTAGGCAGAGAAGAGAGGAAAATACCGAAAAATAAATGAAGACTGAGAGGAATGGAGGGATCTAGCTTTGGAGTTTTGATTTCACTCATAGAAACAATGGGCAAGTAACTTGTGCAAAGATTCCTATTTAATTGCTCATTTTATTAGATTCATTCGTTTAGTATATCTTGTTGATTTTCAAATTATTAGGAGTGATGTATCATGAGTAAGCAAATTGTGAAAGGGATTTTGTGAGTGAATGGTTGTAAGTTTCGGTAAAAGTGGGTATTAATTAAATGTGACATTTTTTTTCTGGTTTTGGACTATGGCATAGGGGATGGGTTGTTTAATGGTAGGTTGGTTAGGGATTTTGGCTATAGGGAAATGATTGGTGTACTAATGGATTGTTGCTATGTGAAAAAAAAATGAAAAACGAAACAAGAAATGCAATGATGCTTTCGTCAATTGGTTAATTAAGAGAGAGGATGCTTCGTCTATGGCAGTTTGTATTTATGGGAGGGGCTGTGTTCTTTTGTATTAGACTTTAATATTTGTTTTAGAAGGATAGAAAGTGATGGGAATACTTAAATCAATATTTAATTATGGACATTGATCGATAGTGATGATTAGGAGATGGAAAATGCAATAGAGAAGAATTTTTATTGGGAGCGTTTGCAATTGGTTTCTTCTTTTCTGTCCAAAATGGCAAAATTGATTAAACAATCCTCAAACTTGATAAACAAACAAGTTGAGGCATCTCTGATTTCATAAAACTTCTGGAAGATCATATCTTAATCAGTTTAGCAACTGTGGACAATCTCCCTAGTTTTTTTTTTTGGGAAAAAGTTACCGTATCTTCATAGTTCCTAGTGCTTATTCTCTAGTTGTACTGCTAGGTTGAGAGATTGCTGATCAATTAATTTATGCATTACATATTTTTGGAGAGCGTTGTCATGATTCTTACAGTATTGCTTTTATTTTTTTATAGCTTGTTTTAGTAAATATTATATATATTTTTTTCATATGTAATTTGAGTGTTTGTGTGGATCATGAATTACTGTGTCTGCCATCAGTGCAAATTAAAAAAAAAAATTAATAATTCAATAAGAATCAAGAATAGGTCTTGGGACTGTAATAATTTTTCCTCAAGTATAGGATGTCTAAGAACAAAAAGCTTGTGTGAAATGATTTTGAGAATGAACCTAGGGTGTTAGTGTGGATTGATGTAATTTAGCAGCATGTAAGTATATTCATAATGTGTTTGATTAAGTATGGATATAGCTTTTGATACTTATGGAGGATATGATGATGTAAAGTTGGATGGTATATAATGATTGATAAATGATATATAGTTATTAGAAAGCCTGGATGAAATTGTGTATAAGGAATGTACTAGAGAATATGAAATGTAAATCTAATTCTTGATAAAATATGTAAGGTTGATTTTATGTAACATTCCAGATTTTCGGGACTGTTTTAGGAGATTCCCAGACTGACGATATAGTCTTGGAATATAATGATAATGAATAATAAGTGTTTTAGTGATGAAATATGGATCAGAATAATATGAAATGAATATTCGTCGCATTGGAAGACGCGTGGGACCAAGAATCAGTTACGTGATTTTTACTATATGCGTATTGTTTACAGTTTTGGGCATGAATTTAGCAAACGAACTTCGATTGAGTTGATTCTTGAACCATCAGACTCATTTTTTCCAAGACGAACAACTTTCGCGTTGAACACATTTCGAGAATCACATCAGAAGGGTTTCAAAGTGATGATTTCCGATTTTACCCTTATAAGTGAGGTTATTTTGGTAATTTATGAGTATATATATTTTGTATTATTATTAATTATTTTTATTACTATTAGCCTAATACAGAAATCAGAAGGACAAAAAAAAAGAGAGAAGAAGAGAGAGAGCAGGCGAGAGAGAAGAAAGAGAAAAGAAGAAAAAAAAAAGAGAAAATAGAGTTTTGGTCCCGATCCGGCCGATCCGAAGTCCAAACCCGACCGATCCATTAAGGAAAAGTGTAGATCTATTCGAGATGATCATTTTGGTGGTGGTTTCATCTCGGGAAACTCCCAATTTTTGTAGAAATATTGGTAAGAAACTTTTTGTGGTTTTTCTAGATTTCCCGTTGATCCGGAACTCCGATCGACGAACCGTCAGCGGCATTAGATCCGGGAAGAGGAGACGAATGATCGACCGTCGGAATTTTCTTCATCGGACCGGAGCGTGGCGCTCACGCGCGCCTCACGTGGCGGCGCGTGAGGCCCACGCGCAGACAGAAAGGGAGGCGCGTGGACCCCACGCGCCATACAGAATTCTGCCACCGATTTCCCGAGTCTCCTCCGTGATTTTCAGACCATTCCGAGTAGTAACGGACCTCCGAATCTTAATTTTCGTTAAGTTTGCGAGAGCGACCGAATCACGTTTCTTGCATATTCTTTCATCTATTCTAGTTAGGATTATGTCCTTATAGTAAATTCTTTTATCTCTATAGGTGATCGTGATACATAAGCAGGGACGGTCCTGCTGCCTAGTTCCTTTCTCAGTAGTCAGCTCACCAGGTGCGTGGATAAGCCTGTAATTTGATGTTTTCAAAAGTATATAGTATGTATGTTTTCTTAAATGAATTTTAAGGTAATGCATTAAATGAGTTTGTTTTTAGAAAGTTTATATATTTTGCTATGAGTTATGGATCGAATATTGATTATGTTGAAATCATGTGTTTGTGATATATGAGAAACTTGCATGATTTGAGATATATGAGCATGTATTTTGGAAATGATTTTTATGTTAGGATGCACCCCGTGTACTTATATGTGTCAGATTATTGCTATGAGATAAGGTCTCTTGTTGCCAGTTATTGCCGTGAGATAAAGTCTCACGTTGCCAGTTTGCTCCGGATGCCAGTTTTGCCGTGGGGAAGCCCCATGTTGCCAGCTTTGCCATATTGTCATGAGGTTGTGCATATAGATGAATAAATAGATTTATCATTACAGAGTATTTTTGAGCAGTATGAGTTTTATGAGAAATGAGATTTATGGTTTGAGTTTTATGAGAAATGAGGTTTACGATTTCAAGTAAATGTTTGAGATATCGATTTACAGCTTATGTATTTATTTATATTATGAAAGACTTGTTCGATCCACTTTGTTACTTGATTATCCACGGCACTAAGCTGTGATCCATTGCACTAAGCGTGAGCTTACCCCTTTCCTTAACATTTCAGGTTCAGCAGTTTAGTAGATTATCTTTTCCATCTGCTATTTCGTCATCATTTCCTGCCAGTAGAGAAAGGTTGTGCCAACAAGAGTGTCTTTGTTATGTTTTTTATATGGAAGAATTTGTTGTCTAATGTTAGGCTTTGAGCCTTTATTTGTTACTTGAGGATGTTGTATTTTCTTCATGGATATTATGTTGAGTTGGATCATGGAGATCCTATGTTATGATGATATTTTTAGTTTAGATTTTTCCTTGTATTTGGAGGATTAGTCCATATTACAGGGGAAATTCTGCCAGTTTTAGGTCTCCGTCTCACCCATACCCTACCTAAGGGGACGAGTGTGACATTTAATGGTATCAGAGCCCAGGGTTCATAGATTCTGTAGATACTTCCTTTTCTTTATCAGTTATTCTATGTCTTTTAGCGGTTGACATCTTTCATGTGTTTTTAGATACCTCCGCGTCTCAGAATTCGAGGTACAGGTCGAGTCCGTACTCGTAGGATAGCAAATGTTGGCCAACCTTCTAGGCCACCTCCAGTTGTTGAGGAGGTTAATTCTTATGATGGGGAAACCTTTGAAGGGAACCCTAATTCTGTTGTAGGAGATTCGCTAGCCTCGGTTTTCGGAGATAGTACTCCAGTTCATCATCTTCCTAGTAGTAATGTTCCTCATGGTGCTTACCCTTATCCGTATTACTACCCTCCAGCATGGGGTCATGGTCCAGCTCAGGTAGCTCCTATAGTTAATGAGGATTATATGCTAAAATAGTGAAAGAAATGGAGATGTTGAGTTTGATGGGAAGAATGATCAAATTGTAGCTGTAAATTTATTGGATAGAGTTGAGAAAGCTTTTGAGCTGATGAGATTGACTGATGAACAGAATTCCACCATGGGTATCGACTTTTGACCGAGTAGGCTGATAATGGTAGTTTTGTGTCCGTAGGAAAATGTCTGGACGTAGCCGTGGTACTAGTATTTAACGTGGGAGAGGTATAGTTTGGTAATGCGTGAGAATGTCGAGTAATAGTATAGAGATACCTCATACTTAGTCGATAGATCTTGAATTTGATATAGCTTTTAGATGATGTTCATCTGATTATTGAGGATAACAAGGGTTCGAACCTATACCTCCAGTAGTTTCGACAGTTGCCCCATCGTTATTCCTATAGCTGAATCTGACGTGATTTCTATGGTTGTACCTAACATGAACCTTCTGTCGCAGTTATAACATCGTTGTGAGTTAGTAGGTCGAAGACATTAGAACTTTGGGTTTTAAGAGATGAGAAAGAAGACCTTGTTGATACTCATATTTAATTAATCATATTTATGATTACATTATGGAATATAAAACAACTGGGTTGTGTTGCAAGGACATGATCATCTTCGAATTGATAATCTTCCCATTGACGTTTCGCGCGTAGAGACATTGGAATGAGGCCGTCGATGATTTGAATTTCGAGACTGTCAGGAAACTTGATTTTGTTGTAGCCTTGAACGATGCTTCTTTATGATTCTTCAATAGTAGTGAAGATTTGCCAGTCTTTATCATTTGTATTACTTTCTAGGCTTCGACGGACTAAGTCTGCGGAGAGAGATCTAAGATCACAGGATTGACGAAAAGTAATCTCTTCTGGGAAAATATCATCGTATCCATAGTAAGCTCTAAGTTTCGGTCTAGATGGCCAACAAGTGAGTCTCCAATCAGTGAGTTGACGTGATGGTATGATTCTTATAAGATGAATTGGGTGGTAAACAAGCGAATAGTCATTCGACCATTCTGGGGTAATGGTTTCGATCCAGACAGTAATACTTTTGTGGCGTTTATACCATCTATACAAAATATTACTGATGAAGGAGGAAGCTCACCAAGGCTATCTTCTGAGATACCAGGATAGTTGGGATGGATTGGACTTGGTCCAAGAATAAATCTATTTAGGAAACCGAGTTTCAAAACAAGGTGCCGAGACTCTAGTGGCAATGATTGAAGAAATCATGACCGTTGATGAAACTGTGGAGTGGAATCTGTGATATCCACAATGAACAATAGCTGAATTATTTTTGTATTAGATTAAACCATCTGTTTTTCCATTCAAAATGGTTCTAAGAATGTAACACCACCTCATGAAATTGGTAGGAACTCTTGCCACGATATCCATTGCAATCTCTTTAGGCAAAAGAGCGGATGGAGCTTCATGGAGACAATCGTAGATATCTCTCCAAAGGTCTCGGACATATTTAGAATCTATAACTGCTCGATCAATGACTGGTCATTTACAAAGATTTTGGTATATCACCTTGGCTCTGACAGATTTTGAATATAGTCTTGGAATAGAATGATAATGAAGAATAAGTGTTTTAGTGATGGAATATGGATCAGAATAATATGAAATGAATATTCGTCGCGTTGGAAGACGCGTGGGACCAAAAATCAGTTACGTGATTTTTACTATATGCGTATAGTTTACAGTTTTGGGCATGAATTTAGCAAACGAACTTCGATTGAGTTGATTCTTGAACCATCAGACTCATTTTTCCAAGACGAACAACTTTCGCGTTGAACACATTTCGAGAATCACATCAGAAGGGCTTCAAAGTGATGATTTCCGATTTTACCCTTATAAGTGAGGGCATTTTGGTAATTTATGAGTATATATATTTTGTATTATTATTAATTATTTTTATTACTATTAGCCTAATACAGAAATCAGAAGGACAAAAAAAAGAGAGAGAAGAAGAGACAGAGAGCAGGCGAGAGAGAAGAAAGAGAAAAGAAGAAAAAAAAAGAGAAAATAGAGTTTTGGTCCCGATCCGGCCGATCCGAAGTCCAAACCCGACTGAGCCCTTAAGGAAAAGTGTAGATCTATTCGAGATGATCATTTTGGTGGTGGTTTCATCTCGGGAAACTCCCAATTTTTGTAGAAATCTCCGTAAGAAACTTTTTCTGGTTTTTCTAGATTTCCCGTTGATCCGGAACTCCGAGACGAACCGTCAGCGGCATTAGATCCGGGAAGAGGAGACGAATGATCGACCGTCAGAATTTTCTTCATCGGAACGGAGCGTGGCGCTCATGCGTGCCTCACGTGGCGACGCGTGAGGCCTATACGCAGACAGAAGGGGAGGCGCGTGGACCCCACGCGCCAGGCAGAATTCTGCCGCCGATTTCCCGAGTCTCCTCCCCGTGATTTTCAGACCATTCCGAGTAGTAACGGACCTCCAAATCTTAATTTTCGTTAAGTTTGCGAGAGCGACCGAATCACGTTTCTTGCATATTCTTTCATCTATTCTAGTTAGGATTATGTCCTTATAGTAAATTCTTTTATCTCTATAGGTGATCGTGATACCATAAGCAGGGACGGTCCTGCTGCCTAGTTCCTTTTGTTGGGGTTGGTGCTCAGAGCGCCATCCGGGCCGTATTTATGTCTGATTCATGAATACGAACATCCCCTTATTCCATAATATTACTTATTTATAGTTGCACCTCTTGTTCTTATATACGTATTCGATCTGATTACGATTAGATTGAAACTAAATGTGGGTTAGTGATATGTATGTATTAGACAATGCCCGATAATATATAATGCAGTACACAGTTACAAAGTTAGTTTGTAATTGACATTGGGAAGTGTCACTGCTATATGAATATTATCAAACATAGTTCCTTGTCAAGATTTGCTAACATGGGTCGGTTAGTCAAATCCGTTGAGACCAGTACATGTCGTATATCGAGACTTGGTCCGATGGTTTTAATCCCAATGAACCATGAGTCTATGGAGACTCGTATAGACCTTTAGGTGTTTATAATGGATAAACACTGAACGGCTCACCGAAGATTCTTAATGGATGGTACACCAACGTCAAAAAGAATCTCTCGGGTTGAGTAGCATAGTGGTCCTTCGACTTGAGACACCACTGTGGATGTTGAGACATCCTCCACACTTAGATGGCAGTCACGTCACCGATCTATTTAGATCAGACCTCCGCCTGTTCGTTGGGTGTGGATTGATCCTCAGGATATCCTGGTGGGTCAAGATAGGATCCGTCAGTTCTGTGTACAGAGCATAGGTAGTCCATATATATTTAGCATCTGTTAAATCTGTGGCCATAGTATACATCAGAAGTAAGTTCCGAGTGTTATTTAGAGATTGCTAATAGATACGTCGACGAGATAATGCCTATAGAGATTTGACGTTTACATCTATATCTCTGGGATTATCTGGATACCTGTGACGGAGGGATTATACGTATGCAATGACCTCGACCTGTATGATTCAGCTCGTTTATCCGTGATCGTCATAATCTACGGGTGGATAGATTATGGACACGAAATTGGATTTCGTGACGGATATACCTGAATCTAGAGAGTCTCAATAATGAAACATACTCGTAGAGCACTAGAGCAACATTTATGAATAATGATGATTATTATAAATCGTTTAATCGTTAAACGAAAAATACATGCGAACGGGCCGAACCGTTTTTCCTAATTAATGTGTATTTGTATTTAATATATGATATTATTAAATACACATTAATAAATAGTCAAATAAAGGTATTTGACATATATCATCAATATATGTATTTGAGATATTTAAAGTAAATATAATACATATATTTGATATATTTATATTTATTAATTATTTAATTATTTATTGTTAAATGATTAATATAATTAAAATATAAATATATCACCACATGATAAAGTTAGGAAATGATTATAAGTGTTTAATTGTTGACTTTAAAAGTAAAGGAAATGGTAGTCAAATTGGATTTGACTTCTTTGATATTTGTTTAAAATGTTTAAAATTGAAATATCATTTTTCTTTATTTTTTTCTTCAAAATTTCGGCCATGACCTTAAATATAAGAGTTATATTTTTTGGTTGCCTTTGTTGACTTAATTAAATATCTAATAAAGTGTTATTAGGATATTTATGCAAGTTGATCAAAGATAAAGGTGAAATGAAATTGAAATTAATATAACTTGTATTTGTCTTTGCAATTTCGGCCAAGGCTATTTTACACAAGTATATATTGTTTTCATTTCATTTTCATTTGATAACCTAACACACTTTAAAGAAAACCCCATTAATGGAAGCAAAGGAAACTTGTGAGAAAGAAAGAAGAAATCAAAGAAAGCTTGGATTTTAGTGATTTTCCAACTTGCTATTAGAAAGGAAAATGTTCCTTAGGATCTAGGCTTTAACATATGATGTTCTTAGGTTATTTCTTTCTTTATTCCTTGTGTTTTTGTTGATGGAAGTTTTGATGGAAGTGTTGAGCATGTATGATAAAGGAAGGTTGTGACTATTGTAGTTATAAGCTTTCTTTTAAGGTTTTGGAAACCATGTTACTAATCTAGAGTTGTTGACCCACTCTTAGATGACCTATATTTGATCTTGAGTTGTTTCATTGTGTTGAGACTTTGATTGGATGGAAGAAAGATGATTAAAGTAATTGATTTAACCAATTTGGTCTAATTTGTCAATTTGAAGAAATTGAAAAATTAGGGTTCATGACCAATTCAAAATTTGGGGCTTTTCATTTATGTTGGTATTTGGATGTGTATATGATGCATATAAATTTTCATGTTGATTGGATTACATCTTGATGTGTTTTGAAGCATGAAATGACAAAGTGCACAAATTGGCACCTTTGGGAGGCATTCGGCCAAATGGATAAAATTTGGGGATTTGGCTGCTTTTGGTGTTAGATGTTTTGAACATGCTAATTTCATCTTAGAAATGATTTAGAATCATTCAAAATTGATTAGATCGATTTCGGACTAAAATAGACAAAATACCAAAGTAAGGGTAATTTGGTAAATTCACCTAAATATGATTTATTGAATTTTATTTCATAATTTGATTATTGGAATATTAAAAAAATATGTTTATTTAATTAATCCGAGAAAAAGTTTTGAAATCGGAAAATACGATTTTCCGCCGCTTCCGCTGCTTTACCGGATTTAGCCCCTAAAAACCCCTACACCTTTCTCAGTAGTCAGCTCACCAGGTGCGTGGATAAGCCTGTAATATGATGTTTTCAAAGTATATAGTATGTATGTTTTCTTAAATGAATTTTAAGGTAATGCATTAAATGAGTTTGTTTTTAGAAAGTTTATATATTTTGCTATAAGGTATGGATCGAATATTGATTATGTTGAAATCATGTGTTTGTGATATATGAGAAACTTGCATGATTTGAGATATATGAGCATGTATTTTGGAAATGATTTTTATGTTAGGATGCACCCCGTGTACTTATATGTGCCAGATATTGCCATGAGATAAGGTCTAATGTTGCCAGTTATTGCCGTGAGATAAGGTCTCACGTTGCCAGTTTGCTCCGGATGCCAGTTTTTCCGTGGGGAAGCCCCATGTTGCCAGCTTTGCCATATTGTCATGAGGTTGTGCATATAGATGAATAAACAGATTTATCATTACAGAGTATTTTTGAGCAGTATGAGTTTTATGAGAAATGATATTTATGGTTTGAGTTTTATGAGAAATTAGGTTTACGATTTCAAGTAAATGTTTGAGATATCGATTTACAGCTTATGTATTTATTTATATTATGAAAGACTTGTTCGATCCACTTTGTTACTTGATTATCCACGACACTAAGCTGTGATCCATTGCACTAAGCGTGAGCTTACCCATTTCCTTAACATTTCAGGTTCAGCAGTTTAGTAGATTATCTTTTCCATCCGCTATTTCGTCATCATTTCCTGCCAGTAGAGAAAGGTTATGCCAACAATAGAGTGTCATTGTTATGTTTTTTATTGGAAGAATTTGTTGTCTAATGTTAGGCTTTGAGCCTTTATTTGTTACTGAGGATGTTGTATTTTCTTCATGGATATTATGTTGAGTTGGATCATGGAGATCCTATGTTATGATGATATTTTTAGTTTAGATTTTTCCTTATATTTGGAGGATTAGTCCATATTACAGGGGAAATTCTTCCAGTTTCAGGTCTCCGTCTGACCCATACCCTACCTAAGGGGACGGGTGTGACATTCAATGGTATCATAGCCCAGGGTTCATAGATTCTGTAGACACTTCCTTTTCTTTATCAGTTATTCTATGTCTTTTAGCGGTTGACATCTTTCAAGTGTTTTTAGATACCTCCGCTTCTCAGAATTCGAGGTACAGGTCGAGTCCGTACTCGTAGGATAGCAAATGTTGGCCAACCTTCTAGGCCACCTCCAGTTGTTGAGGAGGTTAATTCTTATGATGGGGAAACCTTTGAAGGGAACCCTAATTCTGTTGTAGGAGATTCGCTAGCCTCGGTTTTCGGAGATAGTACTCCAGTTCATCATCTTCCTAGCAGTAATATTCCTCATGGTGCTTACCCTTATCCATATTACTACCCTCCAGCATGGGGTCATGGTCCAGCTCAGGTAGCTCATATAGTTAATGAGGATTATATTGCTAAAAGAGTGAAAGAAAATGAAGATGTTGAGTTTGATGGGAAGAAGGATCACATTGTAGCTGTAAATTTATTGGATAGAGTTGAGAAAGCTTTTGAGCTGATGAGATTGACTGATGAACATAAATTCCACCATGGGTATCGACTTTTGACCGAGTAGGCTGATAATGGTAGTTTTGTGTCCGTAGGAAAATGTCTGGACGTAGCCGTGGTACTAGTATTTAACGTGGGAGAGGTATAGTTTGGTAATGCGTGAGAATGTCGAGTAATAGTATAGAGATACCTCATACTTAGTCGATAGATCTTGAATTTGATATAGCTTTAGATGATGTTCATCTGATTATTGAGGAAAAGGGTTCTAGACCTATACCTCCAGTAGTTTCGACAGTTGCCCCATCGTTATTCCTATAGCTGAATCTGACGTGATTTCTATGGTTGTACCTAACATGAACCTTATGTCGCAGTTATAACATCGTTGTGAGTTAGTAGGTCGAAGACATTAGAACTTTGGTGTTTAAGAGATGAGAAGAAGACCTTGTTGATACTCATAGTTAATTAATCAATATTTATGATTACATTATGGAATATAACAACTGGGTTGCGTTTCAAGGACATGATCATCTTCGAATTGATAATCTTCCCATTGACGTTTCGCGCGTAGAGACATTGGAATGAGGCCGTCGATGATTTGAATTTCGAGTCTGTCAGGAAACTTGATTTTGTTGTAGCCTTGAATGATGCTTCTATATGATTCTTCAATAGTAGTGAAGATTTGCCAGTCTTTATCATTGGTATTACTTTCTAGGCTTTGACGGACTGAGTCTGCGGAGAGAGCTCTAAGATCACAGGATTGACGAAAAGTAATCTCTTCTGGGAAAATATCATCGTATACATAGTAACCTCTAAGTTTCGGTCTAGATGGCCAACAAGTGAGTCTCCAATTAGTGAGTTGACGTGATGGTATGATTCTTATAAGATGAATTGGGTGGTAAACGAGCGAATAGTCATTCGACCCTTCTGGGGTAATGGTTTCGATCTAGACAGTAATACTTTTGTGGCGTTTATACCATCGATACAAAATATTACTGATGAATGAAGGAAGCTCACCAAGGCTATCTTCTGAGATACCAGGATAGTTGGGATGGATTGGACTTGGTCCAAGAATAAATCCATTTAGGAAACCGAGTTCAAACAAGGTGCCGAGACTCTACTGGCAATGATTGAAGAAATCATGACTGTTGATGAAAACTGTGGAGTGGAATCTGTGATATCCACAATGAACAATCGCTGAATTATTTTTGTATTAGATTAAACCATCTGTTTTTCCATTCCAAATGGTTCTAAGGATGTAACACCACCTCATGAAATTCGTAGAAACTCTTGCCACGATATCCATTGCAATCTCTTTAGGCAAAAGAGCGGATGGAGCTTTATGGAGACAATCGTAGATATCTCTCCAAAGGTCTCAGACATATTTAGAATCTATAACTGCTCGATCAATGACTGGCCATTTACAAAGCTTTTGGTATATCACCTTGGCTCTGACAGATTTTGAATAGAGGTTAGGATTGACAGATGAGGATTCCATTGAAGAAGTTTTTGAGTAATTCTTTAAGAACCCGTGCATCTCTTTATAGAGAGAGATACCAATGATTCTTCATGACAAGATACTTTCACAGTATCTATGCATTATTGGAAGGGTTAATAATTGTCGCGATGATAAGATGTAAGTAGATATTTGAGGGACCTGCAAATCCTCTTTTCAATAGTGGGAAACTTAAGAAGGTGGATTTTTCGTAAATTTCTAAAAACTCTTTACAGCTGTTGTCTATGTAGGACCCTTGGTGGAGCCTTTTCTTTAAAAGATGGGATAGTTGGTTTGTAAGTTGTGACTTTAAACTCCACGGATATAACTTCTCACATTCGACCAGGTTCGAATCAGCAGTTATATGGATGAAGAAATTTCGAGGACGAAATTTTTATAAGGAGGGGTGAAATGTAACATCCCAGATTTTCGGGACTGTTCTAGGAGATCCCCAGACTGACGATATAGTCTTGGAATAGAATGATAATGAAGAATAAGTGTTTTAGTGATGGAATATGGATCAAAATATTATGAAATGAATATTCGTTGCGTTGGAAGACGTGTGGGACCAAGAATCAGTTACTTGATTTTTACTATATGCGTATAGTTTACAGTTTTGGGCATGAATTTAGAAAACGAACTCCGATTGAGTTGATTCTTGAACCATCAGACTCATTTTTCCAAGACGAACAACTTTCGCGTTGAACACATTTCGAGAATCTCATCAGAAGGGCTTCAAAGTGATGATTTTCGATTTTACCCTTATAAGTGAGGGCATTTTGGTAATTTATGAGTATATATATTTTGTATTATTATTAATTATTTTTATTACTATTAGCCTAATACAGAAATCAGAAGGACAAAAAAAAGAGAGAAGAAGAGACAGAGAGCAGGCGAGAGAGAGAAGAAAGAGAAAAGAAGAAAAAAAAAAGAGAAAATAGAGTTTTGGTCCCGATCCGGCCGATCCGAAGTCCAAACCCGACCGAGCCCTTAAGGAAAAGTGTAGATCTCGTCGAGATGATCATTTTGGTGGTGGTTTCATCTCGGGAAACTCCCAATTTTTGTAGAAATCTCGGTAAGAAACTTTTTGTGGTTTTTCTAGATTTCACGTGGCGGCGCGTGAGGCCCACGCGCAGATAGAAAGGGAGGCGCGTGGACCCCACGCGCCAGGCAGAATTCTACCGCCGATTTCCCGAGTCTCCTCCGTGATTTTCAGACCATTCCGAGTAGTAACGGACCTCCGAATCTTAATTTTCGTTAATTTGCGAGAGCGACCGAATCATGTTTCTTGCATATTCTTTCATCTATTCTAGTTAGGATTATGTCCTTATAGTAAATTCTTTTATCTCTATAGGTGATCGTGATACCATAAGCAGGGACGGTCCTGCTTCCTAGTTCCTTTCTCAGTAGTCAGCTCACCAGATGCGTGGATAAGCCTGTAATATTGATGTTTTCAAAAGTATATAGTATGTATGTTTTCTTAAATGAATTTTAAGGTAATGCATTAAATGAGTTTGTTTTTAGAAAGTTTATATATTTTGCTATAAGGTATGGATCGAATATTGATTATGTTGAAATCATGTGTTTGTGATATATGAGAAACTTGCATGATTTGAGATATATGAGCATGTATTTTGGAAATGATTTTTATGTTAGGATGCACCCCGTGTACTTATATGTGCCATATTATTGCCATGAGATAAAGTCTCATGTTGCCAGTTATTGCCGTGAGATAAGGTCTCACGTTGCCAGTTTCCTCCGGATGCCAGTTTTACCGTGGGGAATCCCCATGTTGCCAGCTTTGCCATATTGTCATGAGGTTGTGCATATAGATGAATAAACAGATTTATCATTACAAGTATTTTTGTGAGCAGTATGAGTTTTATGAGAAATGAGATTTATGATTTGAGTTTTATGAGAAATGAGGTTTACGATTTCAAGTAAATGTTTGAGATATCGATTTACAGCTTATGTATTTATTTATATTATGAAAGACTTGTTCGATCCACTTTGTTACTTGATTATCCACGGCACTAAGCTGTGATCCATTGCACTAAGCGTGAGCTTACCCCTTTCCTTAACATTTCAGGTTCAACAGTTTAGTAGATTATCTTTTCCATCTGCTATTTCGTCATCATATCCTGCCAGTAAAGAAAGGTTGTGCCAACAATAGAGTGTCTTTGTTATGTTTTTTCTTGGAAGAATTTGTTGTCTAATGTTAGGCTTTGAGCCTTTATTTGTTACTGAGGATGTTGTATTTTCTTCATGGATATTATGTTGAGTTGGATCATGGAGATCCTATGTTTGATGATATTTTTAGTTTAGATTTTTCCTTGTATTTGGAGGATTAATCCATATTACAGGGGAAACTCTGCCAGTTTCAGGTCTCCGTCTCCCCCCTACCCTACCTAAGGGGACGGGTGTGACATTTTACTTATATATATATATATATATTATGCAACGTATACTGGTGATAGCGTAAATATATATCGTATAAGGTAATTAAAGATATACATGAACATTTGCATGTAATCATATGACAACCTAAAGATAAGTATATAGGGAAGCATAGTAAATTAAAAGAATGCATAAGAAATGCATATGCTTTTGTGTGTTATTACATTCAGAAATTAAGTTTAAATTAAGAATGATTTTGAGATTTAAAGTGTTTTAAAAAAAGTTTCAGATGCTTTTGAAAGAATGGTTTTTCGGAAAATTAATCTTATAATTTTAAGATTTAAAGTGTGATTTTTATGATTTTTGGCGCATGAGGTAAAAACTCACCCCAGTATGTAACTTGAGATTTTGTCGGCATTGACCGATACTATAGAATTGACAGATTCTGAGACATGTGCACATATGGAGGACAGATGGGACGCTGTCAGATCCTCGAGCCAGGCTAAGGGGATGGCGATACGCCCTTAAATCCTAAGCGCTCAGATGGTACATTCTCGGGCGGAAAAGTGCCATCGGGCGGAGATGCGCCTTCGGTGGAGATGCACCTTCGGGCGGAGATGATCCTTCGAGCGGAGATTTCGAGACTAAGGGTACGGTGATACGTAACGCCCTTGAAGACCTGTTGGATACTTTAGTACAAGATGCCCGTACACCGATTTTCAAAGAGTTTTCAAAAAAGAATTTCAGATTTCAATTTTCAGAAAAGAGTTATAAAACGATTTAGAGAAAAGTATAAGAAAGATTTTTCATAAGAAAAACAGAGTTTTCGGAAAAGAAATGAGATTTTTATAGATAAAATACAAGAACGTTTTAGCGAAAGAAAGAGAGTTTTCAGAAAAGAATTTTTGTGAAAGAAAGAGTTTTCATAAAATATTTTCAGAAAGAACTTTTATTTATGATTTCTGTTATATTTTATAAAAGAGAGAGAATTTCTAGAAAATATTTTTGAGTACATATGCATATGCAGCACGTTGTATGATTATTATTACTTATATGTATATGGTAAAAAAGTAATATCTTATGACATTTTAAATTATGTTATGATGTATCAATAATATAAGTGACCGTTTGGTAGCATATAATATGCTTAGAAATACTATTAAGAGTTGCGGATGTTTGAATGTATATAATATATAAATGTTATGTGGTTATGCTTGGGAATGTGCGGTGTGTGAAACATAGGTACGTGTTATAGCTTAATGGTTATGCGTGAATATAAGAATGTAAATACGGTAATTAGAATTCAATGCGAACTGGGTAGAGTAAGAAAAATGGTTAAGAGGTGAATATTTGAATGTGTGTTATACATTTTAAGGAACGATGATATTAATGATGCATTTGTAATAAAGTGAAATAAGTATAAAAGAGATTTAGAATATTAACAGCATGTGAGAATGCTAGATTCATCGTGAGGATTGTATGAGTCGTATGTTTACTTATAAAGAACATATTATAAAGATGCTAGAACATGATAATACGATAACATATGTTTATATACATGGTTGGTATTAGTGGATTAAATGTATAACCGAAATATATTTTAGTGTAACATCCCGCCTAGGCTAGGATGCTACCGGCAGGAGACATGCTAAACCCATCTCATAAGCCTATAAATCTACCGAAATTTCGGCATGATGTGTTCGTAACATCATGCAACCTGGCCTGTAGCCAGCATCCACATACATCATGAAACACAACAATCTCGGCCTCAGGCCAGAAACACAATCTCAAGGCCTCAGGCCTGAACTCAAAGAACAAAATATAAATATTTGGCCTCCGGCCAGAACTCAAATGAAACTATACTATTACATGACTTATACAAATAAGAATGCAAATACAAAACTAAACAAAGGGCCGTGAGGACCCATGCTCGACCCATGACTCCATAGACTGTAAATGGGGCGATCCACCGTCCTCAAAGTCTTCACCGAACAACAGCTACTATCCTACAAAATTGCACTGAAGAGATGTGAGTCATATTGACTCAGTAAGTAATCATGCAAATACAAAACAATTCAGATTTAACTTAATATCGTAAATCCCTTTAATTTCCATATTCTTGCTATAAATCTTTCATCTGTCAAACACCTACGGTCAATTAACTTTTACTATGTCTGTATAAATCCTTAATATCTATATATCAATCTCTCTTTGCTAACTAACAGGTTATCAATTCAGTACACTTTTGTTACGCTACATGATTCTTCTCTAAACCTTTCTGTATATCCTATGAATAATCTAGATTAGACACCATTAAACTTTTCTTCTTTTAACCTTTTTGAAATATCATCAATCGATATGACCGGCGTAAACACACACGTATAACGCAAGCGCACGTATCGTTCAAGTAGTATAAAAATATCGATCCCACGAGGACTTAATTCCTACTGTTGTTATTAATTATTGAATCTATTTATTACAAATATCTAATTAAAGAGAAAATGGAATTGATTGCTTGATTGATTTGGTTGATGTAGATTTGCTAAATAAATAAATAAAAAGATAAAAGAAAATACTAAGGAAAATAAAAGACACAAAGATCTAAGGTTGTGATTCTTTTAATATCATTTAAAAGATGAAGTGATTATTTTATGTTTGTGTAATAAATCAGTTTACTAACCTGGAACACTAAATTATGTAAAAGCCTCTTCCGATGGTCAATTACAAATACCCAGTATAACCCAATTGAACCATATTCCTATGTCAACCACATTACCTGGATTCATTAAGTCTAAGTTCCAATTATGGCTACCCCGCCCCAGGTATATTCCTATCCTGTAAGGAAATCTATTAAAGGGTTATCTATCCTCAAGGAAGATCGTGGGCTATTAAGTCTAAGGCTGAAACCTAAAATCCCTATGTCTAGTTCATTTTAGATTTACCATTTCAATCTTATTGGTGATCAGACAATAAGAAGCATTAAGCTTAAGACTTAATAAGTAAACCTATAAATTACCCAAACTATAAAATAATCCCTTATAAACTAGTGATATTAAAAGTCATCACAACCCCTAGATAACTAACACATAACTAGGACTAATAAAAACATAAAAATAAAAGACATAAAATAAAAATACTGAAAAGTAAAATAAAATAAAATGTTAAGGTAAAAGGAATTATTTCTACTACTACTTATTTAGATATCTCCCATTAAAATAATATATAAACTTGTGATTATTACCAGCCATAAAGGCGGAACCAAAATAACCAGCCATAAAGGCGGAACCAAAATAACCAGCCATAAAGGCGGAACCAAAATAACCAGCCATAAAGGCGGAATATATGTTTTATTACCCACCGACCAATCTGGCGGTATCCTGATTAAGTCCAATTTAAATAGTAAATATATTATTTTTAAGGGAGATTAATCTAAATAGTAATAGTAAAAGAAATTACCTTTCACCCGAACATAAGGAAATTACCTCATCATGGTGAATAGTAAAAACTGTAAAAAGTAAAAAGTAAATAGTAAAAACTGTAAAAGAAAGTAAAAAGTAAAATAAAATTACTATTATTACAAAAAGTAATTAAAATTATTTACAAAATTAAAAAAAAGTAAAAAAAAAACTTAAAGACTTTAGAGAGAGAAACTCTCTCTTTAGAAGGATTTGAAGAGAGAGGATGGACAAAAATTTCTGAAATCGGGCTCAATTTATAGGCGTCGATAGGGGTGCGCGTCGCGACGCTCGCTGCGCGTCGCGTCGCGCGCTACAGTGACACGTGTCACTTGCTGGTTCGTTGACTCAGATCTGATCCGCTGACGTGGCACTGTTCATGACGTCATTGCGCGTCACTCTGAGGCATGATTGTCGGCACGTCTGATCTGACACGTGGCTGGGCACATTTTAGCAAGGCGTTGTGATTTTGACACGTGTCCTGGCGCACGTTAGCATAGATGATGATTGTCGGCACCGTAGGATGATGACGTGGCAGCGCACGTTAGCAAGTCTTCTGTGATGGTGACACGTGGCACGGCACGTTAGCAAAGTCAACTTTTCAGATTCTGACCCGTTGACCCCGGCGCATTTAGCAAACCGGCGCACGCTGGGCGTCGCGACGCCAAAGCTTTGAGCGGCGCGACGCGCAGAAGACACAAATATTCCAGTTGACGCATTTTTGTCCGGATTTGCCCCAAATTGCCTCCAGTGCTGTCCAAACTTTATTTATCTGCAAAATAACAACAAAACACATCAAAACGTTCATAAATCTCGAGAAACAATACAAAACATTAGGTCAAATGAGTGGGAAATAGTGGTATAAATACCACTCATCACACCCCCAAACCTAACATTTTGCTAGTCCTCGAGCAAAACAGAAAATAAAATAACATAATAAATTTAACTAAGCCACTTTCGTAGGGATCACGGTTGCATTTAGCGTATGCAACAAGCCTTTAAACCCCTAGGTGTCCCTAGTGGACGAGTGTAGTCTCGTGAGGGCTTACAGCAATGATACCCACAAACATTTTACAAAAGTAAAAAGTTAGTAAAACTAATGCACACAAAAGCAAAAAGACAAGCGAAAAGAGAATAAAGAAAGTTAGTGACTAATCAGGTGAAAATTCTACTCCAAGTTACTAGTTGTTTTGTTTCTTTCTAAATTACCGAATAAGTAAATTCTCCGATTATTTTTACCATTCTCCATATACACAGCTAACAAAATATTAATCAACTCATTTTTGCCCACAACAGTCATAAGTGCAGTTGATAAGAGAGTAATATTTTTGTCCTAAAGTTCTATCAGATTTCACACCTTTTTGTAGCAATGGAATAATTTTTTGATTTTTCTGATTTTTTCTTTGATTTTTTTTTTATTTTTTATTTATATACAATACCTTCCGTCTATGTAGCGAGCTTTGGGTCGGTGGCTCCCAAACCAGTTGGCTTTAGGGCACCAGGTGTTAAGACACCCCTACGAACTTAATTACTCAGACTTCAGATATATATATTTTTGCAGCATCTTCGATCCATGTAGAGCTTTGGGCCAGTGACTCCCAAACCAGTTGGTTTTAGGGCACTAGGTGTTAAAACACCCTTACAGACTTAATAACTCGGATCTCGGACGTTTTTTTTTTTTTTTTTTTTTTTTACTCCATCACTATTTAGAGATGCTTCCTCCAATTAAACTATAGCACGGAATATTACAAACTTTTCAATTTTAGCTCATGACTGTATGTTCCATGTAAGTTCATAATACCTGTCAACTGAACATATGAAGATTCATTTTAGTCAGATTTATGGAGAATTCACAAATTAAATAATTTAAAAGGAAATAAACAAAAATTAACTTTTTTCGAAAATGGGCTTGAGATACGTCTCAGGAGTGGAAACTCCTTACTCAGCTACCTCTTACCAATTTCACCTTTTTAGTCAAATAAAAACACAAAAATGCAAAATTTTTGTAATTTTTGAAAAATTTTCAATTTTTTTGTATTTTTCGAAAAATTTTGGACTAAAAATAAAAACAACATACAAACTAAAAACAAGGTACTAATCAACTAAATCCCTCCCCCAAACCTAAATGAGACATTGTCCCCAATGTCTTAAACAGTAAAAGGAGAGTTAGAAGGTTGTACCTGGTTAGCTGAAATCTACAGGAAATTAAAGGTTAAGATCCAGATTAATTCGACGCCTCTTACCACGATCGTCCTCAGACCAATTTATCTTTGATAGGATAGGGTCAACTTGTGGTTCATAGGCTATGAGTTGGTCTATAGATCCGGAGCAAGTCTGGCAGTGAAGAGGAGTTCTTTCATAGGTTTTGACACGAACCCATTTCTCCGAGCATCATCAAGAAACACACAAAGAAAATCATAAAATCCATCAACGTTGAGTAGTCCAAGCGGTTTCTGGTGTATGTTCAGGTTCGCCCAAGATAGAACTATAAAAATTTCCTCCAATGTACCCAAGCCACCTGGCAAAGCAATAAAAGCATCAGCACGGTTAATCATTTCTACCAAACGTTCAGACATACCTGATACGATCAGTTCCTCTCCGTTTGATGATCCAATAAGATTTGCCTCTGCCAAGGGTTTTGGGACGATTCCCAAAACGTGACTGCCTCCTTCCTGTACGGCTTTTGAAACGATCCCCATAAGTCCGAGATTGCCTCCGCCATATATTAAATGCATATTCCTTGCAGCTAAAACTCGACCCAATTCCCGTGCTGCTTCTATGTATTGTGGTTTAGTACCAACAGTACTACCGCAAAACACACAGATGTTTTCAACTCGTCTTCTTGAAGTGGCTTCCATTTTTTTATGTATTTCTTTTTCAAATCAGAATGCCTTCAAAAGTGCAATGACGGGCTGAATTTATAGTACCTGAAAAAGGGTGAGTAATAATAGCAGAAGTATCTTCCAGAGGACGTTTGTTAGCTAAACAACAAACAAATCGTGAAAGGTCAAAAAGTCTGGATCCTGTCTACGAAAATAAAGATAATTACAACAGAAAAGCGAATCAAAGCAATAATTAAGGTAACGGAATTGTGTACGCAATACGCCACTCGCTTAGTATAAAATCCATTAGAATGCGTCTCAAGATTTCATTCTTTTCAGCCATGCTAATGAATTGTTTCTCTTCTTTGATTGCCAAACACAATTCCTTCTGTCTTAAAATGCTTCGTTTGTGCCTTTCCCTACAAAAAATAACACACAAAATTAAAAAGTTCACACAAAAAAAATACACAAAATTGCATGGGTTGCCTCCCTGCTAGCGCTGAATTTTTCGTCTTCAGCCAGACGTGACTGAAATCTATCTGTTAAGGAGGTTTCAATGTCGTTTTGGATGTCCGATTAAAGACAATCCCGTGAGCGTTGCTTTTGAAGGGTCTCTTCCAACGGTAAAGTGGCAAAAAGAGTTTTGTCTCATTCAGTGCTCGTGCCACCTTTTTACTTTTGTTGCTCCAGTAGTACCTGAAAAGAAAGAAAGAAAATCAGGAGGTCTCGTATGGTGCTTGACTTGGAATGGAAGTTCCATTCTGTCAAGCTTCTGGGTGATATCTTTGATTTGTACTCCCCAACACAGCGATGTTTTTCCTGAATGCTCTGGATCTTTATTTGGTCAACTGTTGCTCTTCCATTTGCTCTTCTTTTTGCTCCACCTTTTCTTCACAGATGTATTTGAAAATTTCCATATTCAGCTCTTCATCTGTCATCTGTGAAATACATGTTCAAAATTTTCAACCTGAGGATGAAAAGAAATGTCAGATTTTAGGTCTTCATCCTCTGATCTGGGTGAAATGATTGGCTCAGGTAGATCTTCATCAAACATTTGTGCAATAGAATCTCCAAGATCTTCATTTTGAGGCTTGAAAGTTTGATCCTCCGTTGTTGGTGCAGTTGGTATAAATGGATCAGCTTCCTCCTCGTCAGAGTCAGAATAATAAAAATCAAATCGAGACTTTGCCGGTTCGGGTTCCTGAACTGATACCTCTGGTTGTTTGATACTGCTCAGCCTCCTCCTCTGTTGATGATGTCATGATGAATTGGTATTGAAGGCTTCATCAGTGTCATTGAATTTGCTCCGTGAGATATTGTTCTGGTTTTCTGTTAATTGTCTGATTTGATCTGTCATTCTCTGTATGGATTCTGTTGACTCTGAATTGTGCATCAAATCGAGCTGTCTGTTCCTTGAACATGTGAATCAATTGATCTTCCTCGATGGTTCTGGTTGTTGATAAGGATCGAAAGGAAGATGGTGGATAAGATGGAAAATGTGGTTCTGTGAAATGTGATGGCTCGTCATACCATGAAGGATCTTGATAGTTCTGCCACCCTGGATGGTAGTTGTATTCGCAATAATCGCTTGGGTGGTCACCATTACATATATCACATCTCCCATTGAGTTCTGATGAGCAAATGTAGTATTGCTTGGTTCTGGCATCCAGTGATAATCATTGGGCTCGACAACAGGCCTCAGAAAACCGGACTGTTGCTCCCAGATTTGGGGTGTATCTTCTTGTAAAGCACGTAATCTTTCAATCTCCCAGTAATGTTCCATTTTTAAGTCACCTGAAATCAAAAAAGAAATAAAAATTACAGATAAAAATAAAGAAAATTAGATACAAGTAAATTAGATAGCTTCAAAATTAACAACTCAAGAAATATAAGTCCCCGGCAACGGCGCCAAAAACTTGACCGGCGTAAACACACACGTATAACGCAAGCGCACGTATCGTTCAAGTAGTATAAAAATATCGATCCCACGAGGACTTAATTCCTACTGTTGTTATTAATTATTGAATCTATTTAATTACAAATATCTAATTAAAGAGAGAATGGAATTGATTGCTTGATTGATTTGGTTGATTGTAGATTTGCTAAATAAATAAATAAAAAGATAAAAGAAAATACTAAGGAAAATAAAAGACACAAAGATCTTAGGTTGTGAATTCTTTTAATATCATTTAAAAGATGAAGTGATTATTTTATGTTTGTGTAATAAATCAGTTTACTAACCTGGAACACTAAATTATGTAAAAGCCTCTTCCGATGGTCAATTACAAATACCCAGTATAACCCAATTGAACCATATTCCTATGTCAACCACATTACCTGGATTCATTAAGTCTAAGTTCCAATTATGGCTACCCCCGCCCGACAGGTATATTCCTATCCTGTAAGGAAATCTATTAAAGGGTTATCTATCCTCAAGGAAGATCGTGGGCTATTAAGTCTAAGGCTGAAACCTAAAATCCCTATGTCTAGTTCATTTTAGATTTACCATTTCAATCTTATTGGTGATCAGACAATAAGAAGCATTAAGCTTAAGACTTAATAAGTAAACCTATAAATTACCCAAACTATAAAATAATCCCTTATAAACTAGTGATATTAAAAGTCATCACAACCCCTAGATAACTAACACATAACTAGGACTAATAAAAACATAAAAATAAAAGACATAAAATAAAAATACTGAAAAGTAAAATAAAATAAAATGTTAAGGTAAAAGGAATTATTTCTACTACTACTTATTTAGATATCTCCCATTAAAATAATATATAAACTTGTGATTATTACCAGCCATAAGGCGGAACCAAAATAACCAGCCATAAAGGCGGAACCAAAAAACCAGCCATAAAGGCGGAACCAAAATAACCAGCCATAAAGGCGGAATATATGTTTTATTACCCACCGACCAATCTGGCGGTATCCTGATTAAGTCCAATTTAAATAGTAAATATATTATTTTTAAGGGAGATTAATCTAAATAGTAATAGTAAAAGAAATTACCTTTCACCCGAACATAAGGAAATTACCTCATCACGGTAAATAGTAAAAACTGTAAAAAGTAAATAGTAAAAACTGTAAAAGAAAGTAAAAAGTAAAATAAAATTACTATTATTACAAAAAGTAATTAAAATTATTTACAAAACTAAAAAAAGTAAAAACTAAAGACTTTAGAGAGAGAAACTCTCTCTTTAGAAGGATTTGAAGAGAGAGGATGGGACAAAAATTTCTGAAATCTCGTGCTCAATTTATAGGCGCGATGGGGGTGGGCGTCGCGACGCTCCGCTCGCGCGCGCGTCGCGCGCGCTACAGTGACACGTGTCACTTGCTGGTTCGTTGACTCAGATCTTATCCGATGACGTGGCACTGTTCATGACGTCATTGCTTACGTCACTCTGAGGCATGATTGTCGGCAACGCTGATCTTGACACGTGGCATGGGCGCATTTTAGCAGGCCGTTGAGATGTTGACACGTGTCTGGCGCACGTTAGCATAGATGATGATTGTCGGCACCGTATGATGATGACACGTGGCAGGCGCACGTTAGCAAGTCTTCTGTGATGGTGACACGTGGCACGGCGCACGTTAGCAAAGTCAACTTTTCAGATTCTGACCCGTTGACCCGGCGCATTTTAGCAGAACCGGCGCACGCTGGGCGTCGCGACGCCAAGGCTATGGCGGCGCGACGCGCAGAAGACAAAATATTCCTGTTGACGCATTTTTGTCCGGATTTGCCCCAAATTGCCTCCAGTGCTGTCCAAACTTTATTTATCTGCAAAATAACAACAAAACACATCAAAACGTTCATAAATCTCGAGAAACAATACAAAACATTAGGTCAAATGAGTGGGAAATAGTGGTATAAATACCACTCATCAGATATCTAACCTCTTATTCCTTGTTACTATCAATCCCCTTTCCAAGTTACCATATGTGTTACCATTTCATCAAGTCTATAAATTCTACCTATGTTCGTTTCTACGTAAGCAACATCTCATACAATCATCATTAATTCGATTCATACAATAAGATAATGCTACTATGCACCGATTTACGACATGATTACTTCTATATGAACGTGTCTCATACAGGATTAACTATGTGTACATTCAGGTGCAGTTATATTGACATATTATGTCAACTTGAGCTTGTAAGGCTAACAACACATATATTAAAATATGTAACTTGTAAACCATCTCCGCTTAACTGCAAATGCATTCATAAAATACTCTGAAATCTTTTCTGAAACAGTATTTCGGATACTCTTTCTGATTCTTTATTTGAAAACTTTCTTTCTGAAAACTCTTTTTTGAATGCGTTACTTGAAGACTAGTTTTTGCTTAAAACTCTGAATCACTCGTAAAACCGATGTTTCTGAAAACTTTCTTTCAAAAAGACTTTTTCTGAAAACTGTATCTGAAAGCTGAGATTTGAAAACTGTTTCTAGAATCTGGTTTCTGAAACTGGTATCTGGTGTATCTGTAGAAAATTGACGCATAGAGGCGTTACGTATCGCCGTCCCCCCATGCGCCTATCTGGAGGCAGAAGTACAAACCCATGACCTTGGGGCGTTACGTATCGCCGTCACCTAAAGCATGCCACTACTGTCTCATAATCTGGGGGTCTAGGGGCGTGATATCTCGCTGTCTCCCTAGCCCATCTGGGAGGATCTGAGAGCGTCCCATCAGTCCTCAACATGTGCACATGCTATCTGTATCCGTCAATTCCACCTGTATCTGAAGTTACATACTCGGGTGAGTTTTTACCTCATGCCCCGAAAATCAGAAAACTCATGCTCATCAAAATCTCAAAACTAGAAGAATCATTTTACTGAAATACAGTTCTTTCAAGCTTTCGAAAACATGTGTTTAAAACACTCTGAATTCTAAAAAGAAAAAATTCATAACTTTGATCCACAGTGGGAAATCTCAGCATAATATATATGTATTTGCATATGTATCCACATGTTTCTTACTATACTAGCTATGTTTCTTGTAATGGCATATATGTACATATACATGGTCATACACTTTTACTGGTCATACACTCTTACTAATCAAACATGAATCTAATATCATAATTTCCACAGTTATGCATACTTACGTCATCAAAACTATTGTAGTGTAACAAGCATCACACATATACAACCATCAATTTCTCAGTTCATAAATTCATTTACATATATTCGTATGCACATCAACTTTGAGTTCATTTAGCATTCATCAAAGCACTGCTACACAAAATACTTATTTACCCTACACTAACTTACTTACATCCTCCGGCAATATACCAACTATTTATCTTATATTCATACCTCAATACTTATGTTGCTTAATACATGCATATATGACCGGCGTAAACACACACGTATAACGCAAGCGCACGTATCGTTCAAGTAGTATAAAAAGTATCGATCCACGAGGACTTAAAACCTTATCTATTAATTTTTATGAGGTTAACTGATTACTGGTATCTAACAGATTGATTTGATTTGGTTGGAAAAAGGCGCTGATTCTAAATTTAAAACAAGTAAATAAATTTTTGCTTAAGTGAAATGATGAAAATTCAACTTATAAAAAACTATCCAGGGTTGTGATTTATTTCAATATTATTTAAGAGATGAAGTAGTTATCTTATAGTTGGGTAATATATCAATTTACTAACCTGGAACACTAAATTATGTAAAAGCCTCGTTCGATGGTCAATTACAAATACCTAGTATAATCCAATTGAACCATATGTCTATGTCAACCAAATTACCTAGATTCATTAAGTTCAAGATTCAATTATGGCTACCCCCGCCGGACAGGTATATTCCTATCCTGTAAGGAAATCTATTAAAGGGTTATCTATCCATAAGGAGATCGTGGGCTATTGAGTCTAAGGTCTTAAACTTAAAATCCCTATGTCTAGTTCATTTTAAGTTTACCTTATCAATTTTATTAATGGCCAGTTAATAAAAATGTTTTTAAGATTAAGACTCAATAAATAATCTTTAATTACCCAAACTATAATCTAACCCTTATAAACCGGTTAAATTGAAATTCATCACAACCATAGATAACTAAATTAGCTACGACACATAACTAGGGCTAAAAACTTAAAAGACTTAAAATAAAATTGCATAAAGTAAATGCGGTAAAATAAATGCTGAAAATGAATTAAAATAAAATTGCTAAGATAAAGGAATTACTTCTACTATATACTAATTAGATTTCTCTCATAATATAATATAAGCTTTGCAAAACATTACCAACCAACCATATAGGCGGTATCTTGATTTAGTCAGTTTAAAAACAACCAGCCATAAAGGCGGAATCATTTTAATATAAACCAGCCATAAAGGCGGAATCAAAATAACCAGCCATATAGGCGGAATGAAAACAAACCAGCCATAAAGGCGGAATCAAAATAACCAGCCATATAGGCGGAATTAAATTACCAAACCGACCAGTCTGGCGGTTATCCTTATTAAGTCCAATTTAAAACATTGAATATATTATAATTATGGGAGAATAATCTAAGTAGCAATAGTAAAAGAATTACCTTTTACCCTAGCAGGGGGAAGTTACCTCCTCATGGATGAATAGTAAAAACTGTAAAATAAACAAAGTAAATTATTATTATTACAGAACGTAATTAAAAATTACAAAACTAAATTAAAAGAAACTTAAAGAGAGAAGAACTCCCTAATTACATCAAAGAAGTGAGAGAGAATGGTACAACAAAAATTGAAATCTCGAGCTCTATTTATAGGCGCGGGTAAGGGTCCAGCGTCGCGACGCTAAAGGGTTCTGCGTCGCGACGCCACCTACAGTGAAACGTGGCCCATTCTCTGCTTGACACGTGGCGATTCAGATAAGAGGATAAAGCGACACGTGGCGAGGCGGCTAAGAGCTCAATGATGAAGCTGACGTGGCGCTGATGTGGCGATGACGACTGTCGGCACCATAAGATTGCGACACGTGTCACTTCGTGATTGGCTGATGATGACGTGGCACTTTGACTTGGTCAACAGCTGACGTGGAAGATGATGTGGCATGACACATGGCATAGTTGACTTGTTGACTTGCTGACGTGGCTGATGACGTGGCGATATGTAGGATGACAGGTGGCACACTTGGCGATGGAGATTGTCGGCACCGTAGGATGATGACACGTGGCAAGGCGCACGTTAGCAGATCGGCTTGATGGTGACACGTGGCACGGCGCATGTTAGCAAAACCAAACTTCTCAAATTGTTGACCGTTGACCCGGTGCACGTTAGCGGATCCAGCGCACTTGAGGCGTCGCGACGCTGCAGGTCTGGGCGTCGCGACGCGCAAAAGACCAAAATATCCATGTTGACGCATTTTTGTCCAGTTTTGCCCCAAATTGCCTCCAGTGCTATCCAAACTTTATTTATCTGCAAAATAACAACAAAACACATCAAAACGTTCATAAATCTCGAGAAACAATACAAAATATTAGGTCAAATGAGTGAGAAATAGTGATATAAATACCACTCATCAATATATTTACTCGTTCTTGTGTGAAACTCTACATTTGCACCCATACATGCCCAAACTCATCAACTCAGATACATACTAATTTATACTTATCCCTTTATACTACGATTCTAAGCTATTACACCCATTGCATACATACTAAGTTTCTTGTGTAATCAAACACCCAATGTAAACATGCTCCCATATCTTAGTTCTTAAGCTAATTCACTATTCTCTAACTATCGATGTACTCCAGCATCTCGAATTATAATCTTTTATATATTCACATACATATGCTACATCTTTATGCTTTCTACCATTTTATATACATGTATCAGTAGTCACTAGTCTTCATTTACCAATGCATACTAATATTCTTATACAGTACATAAAATAAGGTCTTTCATTCATAACACTAATTCATATTTGATTATCTCACTTATAACTGTGATCTCATTCCCTAGGGTGTATTTTTTCTACAAACCCTCATACCCAGGTTTTATTAAATTATAATCATGAATAAAACATCGTTCACATGCACCGTCTTTATACATAAACCCGTCCATACCTACGTATGTTTCCCTTCGCTTCTGAATACTTCTGTTTATCTTTAACTTCTATTTCCGCTTATAAATGCTTGCTCTTATCTATATCTGTGTATCAATTTACCAGTTTCTTTCTTCTACGATCATCTTTATATATAAATATAAGTTTCTTACATATGATTATATATAACTTTATTATAATACTACTTTCGTATAACGATAACTTCTTAAGTAATCAAGGCATGAGTTACTTACCTGGCCACGCGAGTGCCCGTGATCCGGGTCCGATCTGCCAAAACAAATCACGTCAACTGTCAGAACCGCTATTTGCGGAACTTCCAATTTATCTAAAACAACTACGGGCATCTCCGGAACACCCTAAACAACTCTAATATATGCTCACTTGCTATTCTAAACTAGCTAGATGGATCAAATTCTCATTTTACGCGTTTGCGGCAAAACTTGCGGAAAACTTTCCGCAAACGCTACGGAAGGGCCTCGAACCCTCCGAACTAATTCTAAATTACCCAACTACCCTCGCAATACTATATTTATTCCATAACTAAACTTACGATCATTTACACTCAATCGCGCGAGAACGTCGTTTTAACGGAATCTCGCTAATTCTATCGGATCAATCATATCTCGTCCGTTTCACCCCGGATTTTACCACATTCATCGTTTTAACATATAAAGACATGCCCAATTCATCTCATGCAAATTTGCTAAACTACAGAACTATTAGAAACATCCGAATACAAATCGATTTACTTTAAAATAAGAGATTTTGAACGGAGGGTCGTACCGAAATTCCGAGGCCATATTCGGACTCCTGACGGCCATACGAACGTGCTGGTGCAATCGGAATTCCGATCGGAGCTACTGTTCAAAATTGGTTTACTGTTCACCGACGCTTTTCTCCTCGTTTTCCATAATTTCGGCCGCTGTTCGGCAAATCCGTCTCCGCACACTTGTAGTACTCGTCGAGGGCTTCGATTTGGCGGGTGGCACGGCTCATGAAATGGCCCGACGAGCCGGAAACCGATTCAACCCAAAACGCTTACTGTTTTTGCATCGAACTCACGCCGTTGCCGGCGATCTGGGGTCGCCGCCAGCCACCACAAGGTGGAGGGGTGGCCGGTGCACCCCCCCACTTGTCGCGCCGGCCGGCGAAGGCCAGCAGGCCGCCGGCGCGACAGGAAACCGAGATTGCTGCTGGGGTCGGGTGGAAGGTAAGGTAAAGGTTTGATCATTTTTCAATTTAATGAAACTATGAGGCTTTATATACTCTCCTGGAAATTATCAATTAGGTCCCTGCGAAAATAACAAATAAGCCCCCCATTCTAGAACCTTCTGGAAATTCACAATTTCGGAGCCCTTCTGATGCGATTCGCGAAAAGTGTTCAACACGAAAGTTGTTTGTATCGGAACAACAAGTCCGATGGTCCAAAAATCAGCTCGAGTGGAGTTCGTTTGCTCTGTTCGTATCCAAAACTATAAACTTTACGCGTTTTACGAAAACGCGTAACCGGCTTTTGATCCCACGCGTTTTCTAACGCGACAAAAAAATTCATAATATAATATTCCAACTCATATAGCATCGCCCAAACTCTTATTTTTCAATATTATCACGATCCGAGACTAAAACAGTCATCCGAGAATCTTCTGGAACATTTCTGAAAATCCGGGATGTTACATTTAGTATCACCGATTTGATGATATTTCAAGATAGTAAAAGAAAGAAAGTTATTATAATTGTCTAATCTAGACTAGCTCAGAGTATACAGAAAGGTAAAAAGAAGAATCAAAGTAGCGCAACAGAAGTGTGATGGATCTTAATATGTCAGTTAGTAAAGTAGAACTTGATGTATTTAATAGAAGTGGTTAATTTGGATGTAGTAAATAGAAGATAAAGTATGTATATGTGTGTTTAAATTAAAAAAAAATTAATAGTAAGTATTATGTAAATAAAATAGATAAAAGTTATATGGTTAAATCAGACTTGTAAATATTTGCATGGTCACATAGACGGTTTAGGTTAATATAGAAATAAGATTCAGACTTTGCATGTGTTTGATGCTCAAGGAATAAATATAGTACTTACTAAGTCTTATGACTCACACCCCAATAGTGTTTGAGTTTTGCAAGTTGGTGATCTGATCGGTCAACCACAATCTTCAGAGCTTGAGGAACCGGATAACACCATACAGTCAGCCAGTCACTAGGTCTTGGGAGTATCAGAGTCAAGGTGTATAAGTGTAGTTGTAAAAGAATTTGTGTTGTATAAGTTAACTGTAAAAGTTTTTATTTATACGCATTTTTGAGCATGGAGCCTAGTTGGATTATGACTTGAGTTGATTATTTAGTGTTAGACTGTGTGTTGGGCCCTATAGGTTGTAATGAGATGCTGGACTTTGATCCAAATTGCATGACTTTTAGCAGAGGTCATGCCGAATTTTCGTCAAGGGTCAGAGGCTTATGGAGGCAGGATTAGTCTATCTACTACCGGTAGAATCCCGGCTTAGACGGGATGTTACACCCTCGAAGTGTACTACAAGATAGTGGTGATAATTTATCTGATATATACTCGGTGATATATAAAATGAGGTAAAAATTAACTATCAAATGGGATTGTGTTGTTCAACACCTCCAAATGAAATTTCAACTACACCAGGGCGTTCGTGGGAGCATTAACGGTCCTTATATACCCTCGAAATCTCGGTAAGACATCTAGATAAAATTTTCTATTTTTTTAGGTTTTTTATTTTATATTTGAAGGCTTATAGTGGTGTCATAGAGTTTTGTATTGAATTTTATTCAGTTGAATAAGCCTGAATGTTTTGAATTTGTGTCATTGGTAAAATCCGGGGTAAATTGGAATAAACTAGATCAATTCGGTAGGATTAGTGAGTTTTTAATAAAATTGGATTTCATTTGTGTCTGTGTTTTGATGAATGTAATGATACATATGAGTTAATCATGATAATATGATAATATTTGTATGGTTTTGGAAATTTTTGGAGGGCCAAGATCATTCATAGAATTATCGGAAGCTTTTGTGGAATATTTTATGAAAATATGTAACTCGAGGATTTAAGTTTTCTAATTGTCCTGAAATATGACATTATGATGTATTATGAGTATTTGACTATTTTTGAAAGAATCATAATAGATCTGAAAGGTCTCAGATTTGTTTGTAACAATTTTGAATTTTTTCGAGGAATTTCTAGGTTTCTAGTCAAAAATTTTAAAGTAACAAAACTGAAATCGTTGAAATTAGACTTGATTTGGTTGTTTTGAAAGATCTAAAAGTTCGACATAATTGAGTCGATAATTCCACGTAACATCGGTTCTAATCATTTCCACCATTTATTTTGACAGATTAGAATATTATTAAGAGTGTTCATAAGATCAGGTAAGTATTTCACACGGTGAATACTTGATGTATGGTTATTTATTTGCATTTTTGTTTCATAGGATATATGTGTATATATGTATATGTATCTATATAGAAATATGTATAGTTTAGTTGACTAAACTCCCACATGTTTGAGTTGCTTAGAGCCACAAGTTTGGATGATTTGGTACAACTAGGATTATAATTGGCAAATTATAATTTTGAACATTCTGAGGCATATGTGTGATGTGATGATATTATATCTCGATGTATGAATCAATTGTTAATGTTTGATGGATTGGAAATGTGTTGTGTGATGTGTTTGATGTGTGAGTTTCCAATTCATATTATATCGTTACAAATTTCCATCTAGATGTACTGGTTAAGATTCCGTTTGGATGATGTTCATTCCATTTTTATTCTAAAATAGGTAATGGACTCTATACGAGCTTGTATACTTATGTTAGTACATGTATCATTCTATGTTTCACATGTTTACAGCCCATTTATATTATAATAGGCTAGTTTTCATGGTATAATTATGAAATTTATTTGTGTGTTGCATGACATCTTTAAGCATTCAAACATGCATCATTAGCATGACATTATTTATATAAATTATTTTAGAAACACGAAGTGAAAATATTTCAATTTCGTTGTGCATTTAAATTTTAACGCGATATAGACAGCCCTCGGTATTTTAGCCATAATATTTTCATACGATGTCTGATTTCAGTGGACTTTATACCATTGGAAAGCTTTGACCAAGTCCTACAACTTTTATACCGAACAAATTCCCAAATTCAGGCCAAAATATTGTCGAAAACCCAGCTTAAATTTCATATGAATAGTGATTCCATGGACTGATTTGATTTTTAACATGTGGCATCACTTTAAACCATTCATTTAACAACAAAAAAATCAGCTACATATATATATAAAAAAAAAACCATTTACTATTCATCTCATCTCTCTCTATAAGCTAAAAAAATGAAATGGAAAAGCTTTTCTCACGCCATTTCTACTCAAACCTTTAGCTTTCATTTTTCTATTGCAATTAATGCTTCCTTGTAACATCCCAAATTTCGGGACACATCAGGATAGTTCCAAGGCTAGAGTTATAGTTTCAGAATAGGATGATTGTAAGGAATAAGAGTTCGAGTGATGATATATGGATTGTAATAATATAAGTGAGAATTTGTCGCGTTAGAAGACGCGTCGTTTCAAAGAAATTAGATACGCGATTTTTTATTAAACGTGTAAAGTTTGCGGTTTTGGTCATGAAATTGGCAAACGAACTCCGATTGAGTTGATTCATGGACCATCAGACTCTTTTTCCGAGACGAACAACTTTTGTGTTGAATATTTTTCTAAAATCACGTAAGATGGGCTTCAAAAATGCAAAATTCTAGAAAATTCTATGAAAGGGATCTCATCGAAATTTTTCAGAGGCCAGAGTGTAATTTTTCGAAATTATTTATAAATAACCCATGGTTTCCATAATTGAAAATAGTGCATAGTTTCCCAAAGTCTCCAAGTTGGCTCCCCACCCCTAAAATTCGAACTGCTGGTTTATGGCTGCGCCGGCAGCCAGTCGGCGCACTAGCGCAGTGGGATCATCCGGCCACCTTGTTGGTTTCTATAATATGTCCCAAACAAAGATTAAGCATGTGAAATACTATAAAGAATATATATAAACATGAAGTATGGCGGAATCATACTTACAATACCTTGTGATGAAGAAGATGATCAAATGGTAGAAGCTCCAAGTTGTAGAAGATTCGGCCAAGAGGAGGAAGAAGACTTGAAGCTCCAAACTTTTGTATTCCAAGCTCTTTGATGGTTTCCCTATCACCTCTTTTGATCCCTTGCTTGTGCTAGCAAAAATGGAGAAATAGAAGATCAAATCTTCCTTGCCCTTGTCAATGGAGTTCTCGGCAATTTGAGAGAGAAGAGAGATTTTGTGTAAAGTCTTATTAATTTTTGTTTTACCAAAAATCAATTTATTTTATGTTATAATTTATTAAATTAATAATAAATCTATGACATAAACCATGCAATGGCTTAGAGTGTCAAACACTCAAACTCCATGCAAAGGCTTTGAGTGTAATGCACACTATCAACATGCAATGCCTTAGCATTAAAATAATGCATATAATGACAAGTGTCATGTGGGCCCCACACGTTCCCAATGAAAGTGGGCCCACGTCCACTCACGCGTTCGGGTTCGATATTTCCGAAATACCGAACTTGCGTCGCGACGTTAATTAAATCGAATTTAAATAAACAATCGCGCCTAGCGAAATTATTATTTACGTCGCTAACGAATTATTTCTAAATTAACTCGTATGCCCGAATTAAAATCTAATTTTAATTTCGCGTCGAAATCGAATTTCAATTATTATATCGAATATAATAATCTTACTGATTAATTCCAAATTAATCGTTCTCTCTCTCTAAATAAGGCACTTTATCCAAGATAAAGTTTCTCCGTAATTAATCCAAGATTAATTAAATTCGAATCAAATATCATAGGTGAATCTTCGAGAAGCGACCCAAGAGACCTCCGGATATTTTGGCAGTAAATACGGTCGTCGGATAATCCGAACACGTACGTACCTCGTACTACGTCTTTACCGATTCACAAGACAAGGTTGGCTTCTAGCAAAGCGCCATGCCTACCCAATTCTCCAGAAATATTCTTATAGGAATATAAGATCTATATCAAGCGTAGTATACCGTAGTATTGCGTACATCGATCCAGTATCGGATGATCACATGCTAGGCCTAGGGCTGGAGATGTGTCTGCCCCGTACGAAACATATATCGGACATCAAGCAACTAGTCTCTTTAAATCGGACAATCCTGACCTGGTCATATTGTCCCGACGGTTGCAACCTTTTATAGAGTACTAGTTCTGTGCCCTGCATGATCATCACCTCCATATGTCTGAAGCGATACTTCCATCTTGACATCACATCCAGTACACTACGCTTCTCGATAAACCCAGAAGAGGTGTACACAGAACCGGTTAAGGTCCCCAACCACCAAAACCAAAGTTTACCGATTGTCGCAAGTACTAGCGATGTAAGTCTCAGGTTAAGACCATATACACCTACCCTGATGCGGCCTCCCATAGACACATAGACATACTACCAATGGGATTCCGCGGGGTCTATCCAGAGCGAAGCTGTTTTCCGTACCATCGGTAAAACACAACCTCCTATCGCACTTGCATAAGTATCCAATACTTAAATATATGAGAACTATGCCGTTGTGCCCTCACAACGTGCACAAGCGCAATACTAGCCTATTCCGCATTATCGATGTCCAGTCTCGATAATACTACGGCTAGGGATATTTAATGATTAAACCTTTATGGATTGATACTGTCTCATATCATCTCAATCCAGTACTAATCATATGGACTTTTGCCATTTATATATCAAAGTAAATAAAATTACAAAACGGCAAAAGGCAATTTCATTATCACATAGTTAATTTTGTACAATAATACAATATCATTTACAAACAGTGACGCTATGGGACATAATGTCTAACAATCTCCCACTTGGCCTATAGCCAGTCACTCAAGCATCTAATACCCGAACTATGTATGTGTCGTTCAAAAACTTGCTGAATGACAGCCTTCGTCAGCGGGTCTGCAATGTTATCATCTGATGTGACCTTCTCGACTTTTACATCGCCACGATGTATGATCTCCCGAATCAGATGGTAACGTCGAAGAACATGCTTGGACCGTTGATGAGACCTTGGTTCCTTAGCCTGTGCTATGGCCCCGTTATTGTCACAATACAATGGAACGGGCTCTGCTGCTAACGGAACTACTCCTAATCCGATTAGGAACTTTCGGATCCAAACTGCCTCCTTTGCTGCTTCAGATGCAGCGATGTACTCCGCTTCTGTTGTTGAATCGGCAACAGTATCTTGCTTGGAAGATTTCCAGCTCACTGCTCCGTTATTCAAACAAAAAATGTACCCGGATTGTGACCTGTAGTCATCCTTGTCGGTTTGGAAACTTGCATCGGTATACCCAGATACCGCAAGTTCTCCACCTCCATAAATTAAGAAAGCATCCTTAGTTCGTTTAAGATATTAAGGATATTCTTAACTGCTATCCAGTGACCTTCACCTGGATCGGCCTGATAGCGACTACACATGCTCAAAGCATATGAGACATCAGGTCGTGTACATATCATGGCATACATGATCGATCCGACTGCCGAGGCGAACGGTATCCGACTCATGTTGTCTCTCTCTTCCTGAGTCTTAGGACACATGTCCTTAGACAGAGAGGTACCACGTATCATTGGAACCAATCCCCTCTTGGATTGTTCCATGTTGAATCGCTTCAACACTTTATCAATGTATGTACTCTGGGAGAGTCCAAGCAGCTTTCTAGATCTATCCCGGTAGATCTTTATTCCAAGAATAAAGGCTGCTTCTCCCAGATCTTTCATGGAGAATTTTAATGAAAGCCAAGCTTTCACCGACGTTAGCATGGGAATGTCATTGCCTATCAGCAATACGTCGTCGACATAAAGGACGATAAAAGTAAGTGCTCTCCCACTAACCTTCTTGTATACACAAGGGTCATCTGCGTTTTGCATGAAATCATATTCTTTTATGATCTCATCAAAACGTTGATTCCATGACCGTGATGCTTGCTTCAATCCATAAATGGATCGATTTAACTTACAAACCTTGTTTGCAAGTCTTGGCACGATAAAACCGTCAGGCTGTTGCATATAAACATCCTCCAAAAGGTTTCCGTTAAGGAAAGCGGTTTTAACGTCCATCTGCCATATCTCGAAGTCGAAATATGCAGCTATTGCAAGCATTATCCGAATGGATTTAATCATGGCAACGGGTGAGAAGGTCTCGTCATAATCAATACCGTATTGTTGACGATACCCCTTCGCTACAAGCCTAGCTTTGTACGTTTGTACGTTGCCATCCATGTCGGTCTTCTTCTTGAAGATCCATCTGCATCCAATAGGCTTTACGCCTTCTGGTGCATCAACCAGTGTCCAAACTTGGTTGGCGTACATGGAATCCATCTCGGACTTCATGGCTTCTTGCCATAAAGCGGAATCGATATTTCGTATCGCTTCCTCATACGTAGCCGGCTCATTATCCTCAATCAGATTAATATCTACATGAGGTGAGATCAGGAACCCATACCTCTCAGGTACTGTTCTGACTCTCTCCGACCTACGCGGTCCTTGTGTATGTGAAGTTTGTGGTACAGACTCATCCTGGACGGTCTGTTCTTGTTCCGTCGTTGATTCATTGCCAGGAACAGTATCACTACACGATCTTCATCGAGTTCTACTTTCCTCCCACTTACCACTGCATTTATAAAATCCTTCTCAAGGAAAAATGCTTGTAGAGCAACAAATACTTTGTTCTCTTGTGGGTGATAGAAGTAATATCCTTTGGTTTCCCTAGGATATCCTACAAAAAGGCATTTATCAGTTTTGGGTTCAAGTTTGGTACTTTCCAAACGTTTAACATGTGCCCAGCATCCCCAAATCTTCAGGAAAGAGAAACTGGTTTCCTTCCTGTCCATATCTCATATGGAGTCTGTTCAACAGACTTCGACGGTACTTTATTCAAAATAAGTATAGCACTGTTTAATGCGTATCCCCAGAAGGATATTGGTAGCTCAGTGCGACTCATCATTGACCTTACCATGTCCAACAAGGTGCGGTTTCTCCGTTCGGACACACCGATTTAATTGCGGTGTTCCAGGAGGAGTCCACTGTGAAAGAATACCATATTCTTTCAAGTAATCTTGAAACTCATAACTCAAGTATTCGCCACCACGGTCTGACCGTAATGTCTTAATACTCTTCCCTGTTTTTTTCTCCACTTCGTGTCGAAACTCTTTGAATTTCTCAAAAGTTTCCGACTTGTGTCTCATAAGATACACATAACCGTAACGAGATGCATCATCTGTAAAGGTTACGAAGTAGTGAAATCCACCTCTAGCCTGGCTAGACATGGGCCCGCATACGTCAGTATGAACGAGAGCTAACAGTTCTGTGGTACGTTCACCTTTACCGCTAAAAGGTGATTTAGGCATTTTGCCTAAAAGACAAGATTCGCAGACGTCATATGAATTGAGATCAAATTCGTCCAAGTACCCACTCTTCGAAAGTGTGGATATGCGAGTCTTGTTAATGTGTCCTAGACGACAATGCCACATATAAGCTTCATCTTTTAGATTACTCCTTTTGAGCCTTTTGTTTGTCATTTTAGGAGATTCATTTATATTCAAAATATAAAGACCGTTATTTGCAACAGCTATGCAAATTTCTGCATCATTTTTATATAAATAACACCCAGTGTTTCTAAATACAAAAGTGTAACCCTGCTGGGTTAACAAGGATACAGATATAATATTCCTAGTTAAACTAGGTACAAAATAACAGTTTAAAAGTTTAAGTACATGCCCTGAGGGCAGTTCTAAAACAAAAGTCCCTACGGCCAAAACAGCAACTGGTGTTCCGTTTCCGACCCGTAGATCCATCTCCCCTGTCGCCAGCATCCTGCTATCATGCAGATCCTGCACATCAGTACAAATATGAGCACCACAACCAGAATCAAAAATCCAATTTTTAAAACTAGAAGTATTCATATTTATCTCAATAACAAACATACCAGAGGCGGTAGCCTTGCCACCCTTGCTATCCTCCTTCTGCACAATGCTTTTTGGCAGTCACGTTTCCAGTGACCCCTTTTGCCGCAGTTAAGGCAGATGTCGCGAGATTTGTCCTTTGGCTTCCTAGAAGCCACTGTCAACTTGCCTTTGCCCTTCTTTTGAACTTCCTCTTCCTCGCACCTCCAATTGCCATGGGCCTAGCCTTTGGCGCATGAGAGGTCGATGCATAATGCGCCTCGCGCTTGCTCCCCTTTAGGAGTTCCCTTTCGGACTCCTTCAGCACGGACAACAACTCTCCGAGAGTGTCGTCAGTATCCATCAACTTATAGTTGATGATGATTTGTTTCCAAGTATCGGGCAGCGATTGTAATATCATATCAATCGTCAGCTCTGCCTCCAAGACAATGCCCATATTGGCTAACTCATCTATGTCAGCGATCATTTGAGTCCCGTGGGCCTCAACTGATGCGCCATCTGTCATCCGGGAGCGGAAGAGTTTCCTTACTAGCTCGTACCTCTTCATCCGCTTGTTAGTGCGGTGAAGATCACGCAATCTTGCCATCATGTTATAGGGATCCAAGTCCCTGTTTGGCGTCTGAAATGCTGGGTCATTGCAGCTAGCATAACTGACTGAGCTTGGTCACAATCGTCACTATGAGTCTTCCATAACTCTAGCTCCAGTGGCTCAGTGGGTTTAGGCGGGAGAGGTCTCTGAATAGTATACAGTATCCTCTCAGCCCCAAGCACTATCTTGAGGTTCATTTCCCAGTCGGCAAAGTTTGTCCCTTTGAAGACATTATCGCCCATGATTATGTCGCGGATATTACCTTTGCCAGTCATCTTGACAACTATAGTCCAACTATAAAGTCAACGATGTTATGGGTACAGTCAAACTGTTACAAGTAAAATAACAATATATTAGTCCAACTAATCAAATAAAATATTGACGAAATAATTTTGAAAGACGAGTAAGGCTAATTATCTGAACGAGATTGCAAATTCAATAATAGCCTCCCACTATTTTCTTCAAGTTTCTAACCCTCTGTAGAGAACTCGGGAAATCGAATTTCCTAGTGGGCTAGGATCCCGTTAAATAACACACAACCTTGACTTTGGCCAATAAAAATTGTATGCTATTTAACTTAGGTAGATCTCCATGATCAATTGGATCTCATCCAATTCCTAGATCCGGTTAGGTGGACATCCAAGTCCGAAACATATGTATAATGTCAATGTATCCATTACATTTTCCTAACCCTATCCTCCGAATCAACTAGGCCTTGGCTTTGGCCAAAAACAAACCTAATGATTCCAGTTAAGCGGGACCCATTGACGAGGAAAGTTTCGTAATCAATGTCGTTGGACAAAAAGTGATCTTGACTTTGGCCAATAAAAATCACGATTTGGACAAGACACCGATATGCAACAAAACTCTCATGATTCAAGTACATCCTTGATTGACAAAGGTCTTGACTTTGGTCAAAAACAAACCAATGCCAACTTCGGATCTTGAACAAGAACCATTCAATGGAAGGATATTCGCTTAATATAAATTGAGGGATTTTCGCGTAATTGGCAACCAATTTATTTATCTTTGTTAGGTCTCATCATCATACACCCTTAAGCATGCTTCTAAAACATCATAAAGCGCGTAAAGTAAATTAATAGTGATATGCGGATGGATATATAAACAACTTGTTCCTAGAACAAATCACTCCCTTTCCTCTCCCCGCTAGCACTATTCTACTTCTACCCAATTACATAATACAATAAGAGAAACCTCATTTACATTGAGGGGAATTAGGTGAGAAGAGAATACAAAGAGATAAAGAGATAAGGCTGGACACGCAGGTCCAATTTATAAATTCCAAATTTACAATAATTTCTAAAATTACCCTTTCCCTTCTAATATCCATCCGATATACACTATTCATTCATCACATACATATATATTCAAACAAGACATGCTTTTACAACCAATCTAATCCAATTAATTAGTCTTTGTTAAAGTGATCATCCAATGTTCAAACAACGGTTTGATTTTGCGCGAGTCCAACTCGATTGAGAATAAGTACATAAGGTACGAATTCGCGAATTATATCGAACTACTTATTAAATCTAATTTAATTCGTATTCAATACTAATTCAATTATTTAATTCCAAATTAAATGTTTACACTTTAATGTGCTTTAAAGACTTAGATTCTAAATCTAATCCTATTGGGTCTCAAAGCCCAACTAACATCCAATGTTGAATTTAATTCAAGTCAAATGGGCTTAGAATTGATTTATTAAGGCTTGGGCTTTGGTCAATGTGGGTCAAACCCAATTACCAAGCCCAAATAAGGAATCACCCTTAAGTGCCATAAAACCAATTTTAAGCCCATAAGGCCCAATTAAATTATTAAAGCCCATTAATTAAATTTTTATTCCAAACATTAAAGTCCAATTAATTAAAGTGTAATACCAAGATTAATATATTAAACCAAATATTTCAAAAATACCCATTTAATTTATTAATCATCAATTTTCAAAAATAAATGTCCAACATTAATTTAACAAAAATCAACTCCTTTACATGTCCTATGTATTCGGCCAAGGTGAGTTTTTTTGTGTCGATTTGTTTTTCAATCCGATTGAATTATTAATCTACGTCCCGTACACGTTCTAAGTCATCCAATGATCTTAAACACAAAAAAATTCAATCCACTCCAAGTAGCAACACATTCGGCCAAGGCATGATTTGGGAAAAAATCATCCAATGCATTTTTCATAAAATTGATTCCATATATCATCATGTTATATACATGCAAGCATACTTATTAATCAAATTTCACAAGAACATGCTTATATCAATTTCATCCATACATTCGGCCAAGGTCAAGATTTTGGGGAAAAATCATCCAATGCATTTTTCATAAAATTGATTTCATATAATGTCATTTAACATACATGCAAGCATACTTATTCATCATCAATTTCACAAGAACATGCTTCAATCAATTTCTCACACCCATTCGGCCAAGGTCAAAATTTTGGGGAAAAATCATCCAATGCATTTTTCATAAAATTGATTTCATATAATGTCATTTAACATACATTAAGCATACTCATTCATCAAATTTCACAAGAACATGCTTCAATCAATTTTACCCAAATTTTAACCTAAAGTATTTCATGCTTAAACCTAGCTCAATGATACCATTGTTGGTTTCTATAATATGTCCCAAACAAAGATTAAGCATGTGAAATACTATAAAGAATATATATAAACATGAAGTATGGCGGAATCATACTTACAATACCTTGTGATGAAGAAGATGATCAAATGGTAGAAGCTCCTAAGTTGTGGAAGATTCGGCCAAGAGGAGGAAGAAGACTTGAAGCTCCAAGCTTTTGTATTCCAAGCTCTTTGATGGTTTCCCTATCACCTCTTTTGATCCCTTGCTTGTGCTAGCAAAAATGGAGAAATAGAAGATCAAATCTTCCTTGCCCTTGTCAATGGAGTTCTCGGCAATTTGAGAGAGAAGAGAGATTTTGTGTAAAGTCTTTTAATTTTTTTTTTACCAAAAATCAATTTATATTTATGTTATAATTTATTAAATTAATAATAAATCTATGACATAAACCATGCAATGGCTTAGAGTGTCAAAACTCAAACTCCATGCAAAGGCTTTGAGTGTAATGCACACTATCAACATGCAATGCCTTATCATTAAAATAATGCATATAATGACAAGTGTCATGTGGGCCCCACACGTTCCCAAATGAAAGTGGGCCCGTCCACTCACGCGTTCGGGTTCGATATTTCCGAAATACCGAACTTGCGTCGCGACGTTAATTAAATCGAATTTAAATAAACAATCGCGCCTAGCGAAATTATTATTTACGTCGCTAACGAATTATTTCTATTCTAAATTAACTCGTATGCCCGAATTAAAATCTAATTTTAATTTCGCGTCGAAATCGAATTTCAATTATTATATCGAATATAATAATCTTACTGATTAATTCCAAATTAATCGTTCTCTCTCTCTAAATAAGGCACTTTATCCAAGATAAAGTTTCTCCGTAATTAATCCAAGATTAATTAAATTCGAATCAAATATCATAGGTGAATCTTCGGAAGCGACCCAAGAGACCTCCGGATATTTTGGCAGTAAATACGGTCGTCGGATAATCCGAACACGTACGTACCTCGTACTACGTCTTTACCGATTCACAAGACAAGGTTGGCTTCTAGCAAAGCGCCATGCCTACCCAATTCTCCAGAAATATTCTTATAGGAATATAAGATCTATATCAAGCGTAGTATACCGTAGTATTGCGTACATCGATCCAGTATCGGATGATCACATGCTAGGCCTAGGGCTGGAGATGTGTCTGCCCCGTACGAAACATATATCGGACATCAAGCAACTAACTAGTCTCTTTAAATCGGACAATCCTGACCTGGTCATATTGTCCCGACGGTTGCAACCTTTTATAGAGTACTAGTTCTGTGCCCTGCATGATCATCACCTCCATATGTCTGAAGCGATACTTCCATCTTGACATCACATCCAGTACACTACGCTTCTCGATAAACCCAGAAGAGGTGTACACAGAACCGGTTAAGGTCCCCAACCACCAAAACCAAAGTTTACCGATTGTCGCAAGTACTAGCGATGTAAGTCTCAGGTTAAGACCATATACACCTACCCTGATGCGGCCTCCATAGACACATAGACATACTACCAATGGGATTCCGCGGGGTCTATCCAGAGCGAAGCTGTTTTCCGTACCATCGGTAAAACACAACCTCCTATCGCACTTGCATAAGTATCCAATACTTAAATATATGAGAACTATGCCGTTGTGCCCTCACACGTGCACAAGCGCAATACTAGCCTATTCCGCATTATCGATGTCCAGTCTCGATAATACTACGGCTAGGGATATTTAATGATTAACCTTTATGGATTGATACTGTCTCATATCATCTCAATCCAGTACTAATCATATGGACTTTTGCCATTTATATATCAAAGTAAATAAAATTACAAAACGGCAAAAGGCAATTTCATTATCACATAGTTAATTTCGTACAATAATACATATCATTTACAAATAGTGACGCTATGGGACATAATGTCTAACACACCTCGCATCCAATGGTGGCAGGCGACGGTGCAAAAAACGCTGGAAACGACGACGAGAAGGAGAAAGTGACACGTGAAATGGATTTCGTGATCCCGATCTGTCGGTTCATTTCACGGCCTAAGCCACCCGCCAAATCGAAGCCCTCGGATAGTACTACGAGTATGCAGAGTCAATTTCACACCTATTAATGTGATTGTTTTGCACGTAAAACGAGGGAGAACATCACGCGTGTACTTTAACACCCTGATGAAAAGTAGCTCTGATTGGAATTCTGATGACACCAGCGCGTTCGTATTGCCTTTGGGAGTCCGAATATGCCCTCGAAATTTTGGTACGACTCTCCGTTAAAAATGCGTTATTTTAAAGTTTACCGTTATATATTCGGATGCTTCTAGTAGTTCCGTAATGTAGCGAATTTTCATAAAATGAATTGAATGTGATATAATATGTTAAAACGATGAATGCAGTAGAATCCGGGTGGAAACAGATTAGATTTGATTGATCCAGTTATAAAGCGGGTTTCCAGTGAAATCAGATTTCTCGCTCGACTGAGCATTGATGATCGTAACTTTGGATATGACATAAATATGATATTGCTAGAGTAATTGAGTAAATCCGAATAAGTTTGGAAGGTCCAAGATCCTTCCGCAGTGTTCGCGGAAATTTTTCTGCAAGATTTACCGCACACGCGTAAAATAAGAATCTAAGTTATTTAGCTAGTTGGAATAGTATAATCATTTCCTCAAGAGTAATGAAGTTTGAACCGTAGTATCGGAGATGATTCGTGTGTTTCGAGATGGTCCGGAATTTTATTATAGATTAGTAGAAAGTTCCGACAATATTTGTTCTGATCGTGTTTTGCTATTTATTTTGACAGATCATATCAATATTATGAGTGTCTGCCTAGCCAGGTAAGTAACCAATGCGATGAATACTTGTGCTATGTGTTATGTTCCAATTTAGATAATAAAGAAATGCTATATATATATATATATATATAACTATATAACAAAATCTATTTAAATATAAAATACAAGTAAGATGCTTGTAAACCTGAGATTGAAAGTAGAAGAATAATAAAATATATGTGCATACATAGATAAGTATAAACATGTATGAGTAAATAGGCATGTAAGTGAGCAGGAATAAGTAATTATGTTAGTGCTTATGCATGTGTAAGCATGAAATATGGAGATTGGAGTAATAACACATAATGAACATATTGCAGAAGTTACCTAAGTAAACTCGATTATTGAACACGAATACAAGTTTAGATAACAGCATGATATGATGAGGTATGAAATGTTTATTAGGCAATGTTTATAGTTTACGGATCTGAAGTGTGGTATGTAAGCTACGTATTTGGTAATAGTATTAATTATATGAGTATTGAGTCATAATGGCAATGGATTAAGAATTTTGAAGGTGTTAATTTACAACCGTGTGAGATGATAAAGTATATGTATACATAATATGTGAGTATATACATATGAGTAAAATATAATGATACTTGGGATTACGGGTTGTAGAAACTACACCCTATGGAATGAGATTAAAATTTAATGAATGTTAAATTATAAGTGTTAGTGTCATAGACATGCCATGAGATCTCTAAACGTGATTCATGTGTGAATAATAATAAAAAATAAGATGCGGAAGACTTACATTGATCGGCTTGAGTTCAAAGCTTTTATGGATGTTGAAAATTCCAAGCTCATGGGTGAGTATCCCTATCATCTTCATTTGACTACCTTATGTGCTAGCAAGAACAAGTTGAACAAATTTTATCTCCCAAGAATAAACAAATTTGTCCGAGGGAGAGAGAGAAGCAATCGGCCAAGCTGATCAAATTAGAGGTCATTACTTCTTGGTTGCTTTCGGCCTTCTCAAAGAAAGCAAAAAACTATTGCTCTTTTACAGGTCATTCGGCCTTACTTCAACAGAAAGGCCATTCAGCCAAATCTTGATTGTGCAGAGGAGGCAATGGCCAAGATATGTTTTTATTTAATTGCCACACGCCAAAACAAGAAGCAAAATCAGAGAGCAAAAGCTTTTGTTAATTTATTTATATATGCCAATATAAAATGAAGTTAATGGCATTAAAATGAAAAAGCAAAAAGGCAAATGCCAGAGGCCATTATACTTTTACAATCGGCCATTAAACAATCAAGGCCATTCCGTAATGACCGGTAGATATTACTACTACCTATAACGATATTATTACGTACGGGACAAAGGAATGTAAAAAAAATCATGTTGGGATTCAAAAACAATTATGAGAAGACTTTGCGAACGATCGGTAAATTTCTCGAGGTCCCGAGAAGAAACTGTACCGTATGCCCTTTTTGTACTATATATAGTATTTTGGGCATAACTTTTTCATACGAGCTCAGAATTTTATGAATTATATATCATCAGAAAGCTTAGACCGAGACCTACAACTCTCGCATTAAACATTTTTCCTAATTCAGACCAGAACTAGGTCAAACATGCGAGTAAAAATCTGGATGAATAATAATTTCGGACCCAAATGACAAAAACACCAAACTTCTCCATTTCTCTAGATATTTCTACACCTTTCTTTGTATCCATTAGGTCCACTATATAAAGGACAACTATTCACCTTTTACAAAAGACTAAAAAACGAATTTGGAAGAGAGGAAGAGAAGATAAAAGAGAGGGAAAAAGAGGAAGAAGAAGAATGAGAGAAGAAGAAAGGAAGAAGAAAAGAAAAGGAAAGAGTAGGAAAGCTTGACATCCATGGAAGACTTAGAGATTAAAAGAAATCAAGAAAATGGAGGTAATATTCCATAACTCAAACCTTGAGTTTTGATTTTTTTGGTATGAATGACTTGATAATGATGATTAGCATGTTAGAGATTATAATTGATGAGGATTCGAAATGATTGGAGCATTGCCTTAAGTGTTTTAGGTAATTTTGGGTTTGATTTACAATTGATAATTTAATTAGATGATAATTGGGGGTTTGATGCATTATTAAATGAGTTAAAGATTAGGTGTTTGACATTAGTTTTGTTATGGAATGAAAGTGATTAAAATGGGTTAAAAGTTTTGAGATTAGTAAATGATTTAGAGTATAACAAAATGAATTGAAGGTTTGATGTACATTAAAATGAGTATATAAAGATGTTTTGTATATTGGTTTTGGTTTGAAAGTGTTGAAATGGGGTAGAGTTACTTAAGGTTGTAAGAATGAAGGATTTAGGTATGCCGCACACCAGTGTTCGATATAATGCCACACTCAAACTTATTGAAGAAATTAACAAAATTCACATGTTATAAATGGTGCTTAAAATTGTTAAAATTCTGTTGGGGGTTATTTGATTGATGAAATTAGAAAAGAAGGCGAAATAAGAAGTTTGGTAACGGTGTCGGTTTACAATAAGTTCCGGACATGTTATATTTGGTCACTTTTAACTCGAGTTTTATATGACAATTGATAAACCGTAAAATTCTAAGTAAACTATACACATAGAGGAGTAATATATCCAAAAATCAGAATTTTTGGACTGAAGACTCTAATGTAGAAAAATCTCCAAAGTCCACTGATCGGCAGTAAAGTCTGCACCTGCGACTAGGGGTGGGCAAAAAAACCGACCGAACCGAACCAAACCGCAAACCGAACCAAACCGGACCGAATTTATGGTTTTTTTTCTAACGGTTCGGTTTGCGGTTCGGATTGGCCCACCCCAAACGGTTTACGGTTCGGTTCAGGAGCTAATCCGAACCGCACCTGTTAAACCGAACCGAACCGTTACAATTAAAAAAATTATATATTTTTATTAAAAAATTTGTATTTTTGTTTTACTTTTATTCTATGTTTTCTTTTTATTAGTATGTTAATACTTTTATTCTTAAATTTTTTTGTTATATATTTATTTGTTAATACTTTTATTCTTCAATTTATATGTTAATACTTTTATTCTTAAATTTTTTGTTTTATGGTAGCATCATTATTCTTAAAAGTAAGATATTGGATTTTTATTAGTTAGAATGATGGTAGCATCATTATTCAAAGTAATTTTTAAAAAATACAAGAATTAATTGTGTCTCATTTCTCAATCTTAATGAAGTGCATGTCTTCCCCGGAGTCACAACTTACACTCTAGCACTTCATACTATTTATTGGATAGACTAGTTTTTTTCCTTCACTTAAGTTGATGAAAATTTATTTTAAATATAATAATCTGTAAACCGAACCAAACCGAACCGTAAACCGCTGGTTTATAAAATTTTCAATCCGAACCAAACCGTTATTTAATGGTTTGGTTTGAGAGGTAAAAAATCTGAACTGTAAAATATGGTTTGGTTCGGTTTTTAGCAAAAACCGAACCGCGCCCACCCCTACCTGCGACCTGGTGACCTAGGCTTGGTTTTTAATTTTTAAAATGAGTTTCGGGTGTCCAAACGATGAACCATCAATGCAAAAATAAATTAGACTCATATGAAGCCCAACATATAAAAAATTCAGAACCATTGGACTTAATAAGAATTTTGGCGGAGTTTCGAATTGGAGTGATCAGCAGGGACTGACCAGATTCTGTCCCTGCAGAACAGCTGCTAGGAATTAGTTTGTGTACGGAGTTCCAGGAATCAAAAGCAAAATCCATAAAATTGAGATAAATTAGACTCATAGAGGATTCATCCATAAATATTCAAGTCTAAATTCCTTACTAATTGCTCCCAGTAAAATTCCAAAGCTGACCCAAAAACCTGGAAAATTCTGGTTCATTTATTCTTCTAAGTTCATTAAATATTTCTTTGTACTAACAATCCTTTTATTCTTATAGATCAACGTCAGAACTCGCAACCACCATCGACGCCGTGAAAAACATCGTCAAGCCCCAATTAGTGAGTGGACATTTTCCCTTTTTCTTGATTTTTATCTCACATTTTTGAATATCAGACTTACTTTTCAGCAAATAGGGCGTTAGCCAAGTTTGTATTTATATTATATATGATTCAGCATGATTGAGAAGTTTTATGAAAATATAGATATTTCAGCTTGAGATATAATTTTTCAGTACATGTTTATGTTTTTTTCTTTCGGGGCATGAGGTAAAACCTCACCTCAGTATGTAACTATTACAGTTGGAATTGACGGATATAGAGAACATGTGCACATGTAGGGCCAGGATGGCGGCTTAGGATCGTGTACCTGGTCCTCTAGTGGTGGCTACACTGCCAGTTGAGCTGTTGTCCTGGGTGTAGAGCTCTACGTTGCCAGTTGAGTTGTTGTCCTGGACGTAGGGCACCACCAGCCTCAGAGATGCCGTAGTTGAGCTGTTGTCCTGGGCATCGAGTACCATTAGTTTTCATAGATGCCGCAGTTGAGCTGTTGTCCTGGGCATCAAGTATTTTCAGTTTTTAGTTTCAAATCTTCAGTATAAAGTTTTCGAGATTTTCAGTATTCAGATTTCAGAAATCAGATTTTAGAAAAGTGTTTTCATAAAACCATATTTTAAAGACAGTTTTTAGAAAGATGAAGTTTCAGAAACAGAGTTTCCACAAAAGATATTTTGAAGATATAATTTTTAAAGTTAAAAGACTTTTACTTCAGTTTTCAGTTTTTGTCCGCTCACTTAGATCATATAGTGATATAACCCCCCACAAGTCTTTATTATTTTGTAGGGATTCCAGGAGGATAGGCTCGGGAGGATGGATACTGATGCAGTCACCAGTGATGGAGTCCACCAGTCTAAAGTCAAAAGTATAATGGTCCAGTCAGAGTTGTATATATGCATTTAGTGATTGATAGTCATTACAAGTGTTCCGTAAAATGTTGTAAAAAAGCATTTCTGAGTATGCATTCATGAGTAATAAAAGTATTTTATTGATATGGTTATGGTCTTCATGTATGACATGACATTCTAATAGTTTAAAATACAGTCAGTTAGTCTGTGGCTTATGGGTTGGAACAGCTATCCCCTGCCGGTAACATCTCCCAACTTGGGGATGTTTGTTGGGTTGTGCTCAGAGCGCCAATCCGGACCGTATTTATGTATGATTCATGAATACGAACATCCCTTTTTCCCATAATACTACTTACTTAGTGGTTGCACCTCTTGTTTATATACGTATTCGATCTGATTACGATTAGATTGAAACTAAATGCGGTTTGTGATATGTATATATTAGACAAAGACCCGATAATATATAATGCAATACACAGTTACAAAGCTAGTTTGTAATTGACATTGGAAGTGTTCATTGCTATATATATATATGTATATATATGAATAATTATCGAATAAAGTTCCTGGTCAAGATTCACTAACATGGGTCGGTTAGTCAAATCTGCTGAGACCAGTACATGTCGTATATCGAGACTTGGTCCGATGGTTTATCCCAATGAACCATGAGTCTTAGGGAGACTCGTATAGACGTGTAGGTGTTTATAATGGATAAACACTGAACGGCTCCCGAAGATTCTTAATAGATGGTACACCAACGTCAGTAAGAATCTTCTCGGGTTGAGTAGCATAGTGGTCCTTCGCCTTGAGACACCACTGTGGATGTATGAGATTTCCTCCACACTAGATGGCAGTCACGTCACCGATCTATTTAGATCAGACCTCCGCCTGTTCGTGGGTGTGGACTGATCCTCAGGATATCCTGTGTGTGTCAAGATAGGATCCGTCAGTTCTGTGTACAGAGCATAGGTAGTCCATATATATTTAGCAGTCTGTTAAATCTGTGGCCACAATATACATCGGAAGTAAGTTCCGAGTGTTATTTAAAGATTACATCGGAAGTAAGTTCCGAGTGTAATTTAAAGATTGCTAATAGATACGTCGACAAGATAATACCTATAGAGATTTGACGTTTACATCTATATCTCTGGGATTATCTGGATACCTGTGACGGAGGGATTATACGTATGCAATGACCTCGACCTGTATGATTCAGCGAGATTATCCGTGGTATCATAATCTACAGGTGGATAGATTATGCACATGAAATTGGATTTCATGACGGATATACCTGAATCTAGAGAGTCTCAAATAATGAAACATACTCGTAGAGCACTAGAGCAACATTAATAAATAATATTGATTATTTATAAAGTCGTTTAAAGGTTAAACGCAAGATACGTGCTAAAGTGACTAGATAGTCATTTGCCTTAATTTTTGTGTATTTACATTTAATACTTGATTAATTTAAATACACATAATTAATAGTCAAAATGAGTTATTTGATTTATATCCTAAATGAATATATGTTTTTAATATTTAAATGTAAATATTATACATATATTTAATATATTTGTATTTGATTAATTAATTAATTATTTAATTGTTAAATGATTAGAATTAATTAAAATATAAATATTTTATATTAGGATATATTAAGTAAATGATGTAGTTGCTTTTGTTGACTTAGATAAATATCTAATAAAGGTTGTTTAGAAGATATTTATGCAAGTTGATGACATTAAGTGAAATGAAAATTGAAATTACAAAACTTGGTTTTCATTAGGTGAATTCGGCCAAGCCTTTATTGTAAAGGTATATATTGATTTTCATTTCATGATACACTTAACCTAACCACTTTTATCAAATAACTCCATTGAAGGAAGCTAAAGGAAGTTGGAAGAAGAAAGGCTAAAAACATCAAAAGCTTGGATTTTAGTAAGTTTCTTGACTTACTATAGTAAGGAATTGTTCCTTAGGTTCTAGGCTTAATATATGATCTTCTTAGGATTTTTATTTCTTTTTCTTGTGGTTTTCATTGATGGAAGTTTTGTGAAGTGTGAGCATGTATGATGAAGAAAGTGGATGACTATTGTAATGATTAACTTTCTTATAAGGTTTTGGAAACCACCATGTTGCTAATCTAGAGTTGTTGACCCACTCTTAAATGACCTAGATTTGATCTTGAGTTGTTTCATTGTGTTGAGACTTGGATTGGATGGAAGAATGATGATGGAAATAATTGATTTAAGTATTTGGTCTAATTTGTCCAATTTGTGGAAATTGAAAAATTAGGGTTCATGACTATTCAAATTGGGGCTTTTCATATATGTTGAGCATTTGGGTGTGTATATGATGCATGCAAAGTTTCATGTTGATTGGATTTCATTTAGATGAGTTTTGAAGCATGAAATGAACCAAATGGTCAATTGGACACCATTAGGTGCATTCGGCCTTGGTGACTAAATTTGGGGATTTTTGTGTCTTTTGGTGTTTTGATGTTTTGAACATGCTAAGTTCATCTTAGAAATGATTTAGAATCATTCAAAATTGATTGGATCAATTTCGGACTAAAATGGACAAAATACCAATAGAAGGGTATTTCGGTAAATTCACTTGAATTTGATTCATTTGAATTTTGGTTTCATAATTTGATTATTGGGTAATTAAATAAATATGTTTATTTAATTAATCCAAGAAAAAAGTTTTTGAAATCGGAAAATTTTGATTTTCCGCCATTCCGCTGCCGTTACCGGATTTTGCCCCTAAAAACCCCTACAAATAATGGTATCAGAGCGAGTCTGATTCTAGGCCTCCATATATGATTAGCTTGTTTTATTCAATGTTAATCATGTTTCTTGACTCATTACATGCTTGGTGTAATCTATTTGATTAGATTTCGGGTGTATGACACTTAATGTAATATCCCCGCTTAATAAGGTTTGAAAGTAACTAGTATTTGGAATACTTGTTTCTTGGTCCGTCTTGTCAATACGGTTTATAAGATCTTTTTGTTGCTACATCCGAGACCGTGCCTCTGCTGTGAGGGTGTAGGTAGATGATAGAAATTTATTTATGCCGGATGTATATTAGATACTAGATAAATTCAAGCGAAAGCGGAATCCTGAACGTGCCCTAGCTGTCAGGGTTACGCAAGTAACTTGAATTTATCATTGACAAGTTTGGACCTTGGTACGTCTCCTTGTGGGCCTGCCTCCGCAGCGACAACGAGAAACGGCCAGGACCAGAACCTCGGAGTCACTAGTGAGTGATTGGACAATGAGTTGTCTACCTGTGAAATACGTAGGCGGACCGTGCCTCTGCTGTGAGTCGAAATATATTCATGGGGTCCTCTTCCCATTATGAATTCGATTTAATTATTGAATTCTCGTCTTTCCGTTGGGGATATTACGGCATTACGTAAAAATAGTGGGAGGCACTGCTAAGTTTAAAATATTCCATAACTTAGGCAGTGTGTGTATTATTATGGAAGTTGCCGCTTGTTTGTTTCCTTATTCTATTGATTGAATAGAATTAAACTTTATTTACTACACACATATTATGATATGTTATCTGACTAGACTCTTGGTTGCAGTTATTCTAGAATAGGTTCTAGATACTAATAGACAAAGATATTATTAGATTAGTCTTAGACCATTGGGAACTGTTGTTCTGATTTTCTTCAAAAATCAAGATGGTTAATGACTAGTTTCTAAGTTACAAAAGATAATCTAGATAGATATCCCTTTTAGGATATAACTTTAGAGACAGTAATTTCTTATGTAGTAAGAATTGACTTGAATTAGTTCATGTCTCGAGATTTTTGACTGGCATTAGAAATCCCTATTAGGTGTTGTTTATCTAGTAATGATGTTTCTAAGCTTTAATTACCTTTGGAGGTAATGTGTCTGGCGCAATTTGCTGTAATCATTTATTAAATTGTTGTGAATATTGAATGCAAATAGTAAAGCTAAAGAAAGGAGATGCGTATAGTTGTGTATAGAAAATATCGATTTTCACAATACTACAAAACTATAGGTATTGGATACCAGATCTCCCGTCTAGTTATTTGAAATATTGGTAACGATTGTTTTGATATTTGATATCGGAACTCGCGACTATTGGATAGTCACTTGTTCTTATAAACTATTGTTACATATTTTATAATAATAGTGGTGTCATTGACGTAGAGATAAACATTAGGAAAATTATTCGGTAAAGTAAATAATTTAGAACTGTTGTTTTATGAGTTTAATCACTTAAGCATTGGATGCTTATTCCATATGGTAAAGGATGGTTTGATACTTGATCACACCACATCTCCTTATCCATTTAATGAATATTGTATTCAGGGAGTGAGTGATTAAGATCTCATTTAATCAATGATTGTCATTGGACCACCAGATTTATTTAACTGATACATTGGATGTATGTAGTTTAATAAACAATAATTGCTTAAGGAAGTTTTCTTTATTTCGTAACTTAGTTGATGAATTGTGAATTGGTCCTACTAGTTACGTGTTTCTGAAGGAACACATATTGAAAGTCTTGAAGTATCGAGAACTTTCAATCTGTTCTGAGTGAAATTAGATTGAACATTTTTGACTTGTTCAAATATTCAATCTAAAGTATTTGAAAACTTGATCCTTAAAATTCATTACATGTCTTTGAACTGTTCAAAGATCTTTGATACGATCAAATGTATGAATTTAAAGCAATCGGTTCTAAGGTTATTTAGTGAATATGATTCATATTCAATATTATACTTCCATGATTCCATTTTGATGGAATTGAGTAGTGGGAGCAATCGAATCTTATATGATTTGATTCGTTTGATATTGAATGCTACCGAATTAGTTTCAATACTCTTGGGGTTATGCTCCAGTAACACTAAATCATCTCTTTAATTAATGTTCCATTAATTTCTGCAATTACATATATGATATGTATAGGTAGAAAATCCAAATCTTGAAATGTTTGAGATTTGAATCTTTCTTTTATATAATAGTTATATAATGGAAATTACTTACACCTCGGAGGTATAAGTAAAATTTATCATTTATTCTGTTTAATAGAATATTGTATTCTATTTGATAGAATATCTTTTCTATGATTCTAAGTAATAAAATCGTTTTATTACTTGGTGTGTACATAAAATGTTAACTATTGTAGAAAAGACTTGGCTTATTGAAGTCAAAAGTGAGAATGATAATTGTGAATGAACTACGTAATTATAAGATGAAACAACCCTTTTACATCTTCCGTACAAGTCCAATAGGATAACAGAATCATTCCGAGTATTTGATACTTAATGTTCTGTTGTTTTCTTATTGAAGAAAAAATTATCCTAAACTTATAGTGGAAGCGATATTTGATATCGATTCTGGAAGTTCACCATTGAACCGTAGATCTAAGATTGTTCATAGCCTACTACGATCAAGTTTTGAACTTGATTACGCTTTCATTATGAATTAGTTCATGATATGTGCTAATTGTTTGCGCAGCGAAAGCAATGTGAGCTTATTAAAGTTTGACCTTTATAGTATGACAATGAGAAATGTTATTCTCAGCAATCTATTGTAGATTCTGAGAAAACTTATCTCTTGTCACACTAATTGAACAATTAAGATATATTGGTTAATGTTGATATTAAACTGTTATATTTTGGCTAAAGAATGGCAAAGTGGCGTTTTTGGATGAATTATTCAAATTAGAGATTAGTTGTGATTTCCTTATTTGAAGAGTTCATTCTGGAATGGCCCTAGAGTTTGTGTTCTGCTGAGATCGCAGTTTAGTATGCTAGCTTATAGAGCCTATTGTAGACTCAGATAAGTCTTCCGGAAATCTGTGTTCTCTGTTTTGATATCGTCAGATTGTCTGATCTTGTCAAAGTATAGAGAATACATATTTGATTAGAAGGGTTAGTGGGAGCATACAAATTACTTTCTAGTGTTATATATCCTAACGACATTTTCATTATTATGGTAATAATGAGATGTTTGTGAGGTAAAAGATTTACCTAAGTCTTCTACTCGTGAAAGCAGTGGGAGTAGTCTCTGTTATATGATATAAAGTTTATATATGATATAAAACTTGGAGACTTGTGAGATACTCCTATTAGTCGTACATTAGATATGATCTAATAAAGGACATAACAAGGCTATATGTATGACAGTTAGTATAACTGTTTGACAGTAATGTGTGTCTTGTATACAGTATTCATCTTTCGTAAGGGATGATTCCTTTCTCGAAAGAAATATTGATTAGAATGTCTAATCAATACTATGTATCATTTGATGATGACATAATGAATACTTTATTATGTACGATTAAAGATATCGATTTAATCGTAATTGTTACGAGTTATTTTGATATCCTATAGACCATATGATGGATCTTGAAAGACGTTCTTTGTGATCTTGAGATATTAAGAACGAGTTTCTAGTTCATGGAGAATACAGTCTGCAACCATTAGAGTCTTATTAGTTTTGAAACTAATTATGACGTTAGACAGTCTACGTCATAAAGAGTCAGAGAAAAGATGCAGTTAGAGCGTCATGAAGAATTCTACTATATAGTGGAATTGAATGCAACCTTTGAAGTATTGACTTTTGAAGTTGCATAGTGACCTCATTAAATAGAAGTTATGTATTGTTATTGTGCTTGCGGTTGTCTTCATAGTATTTTGGATTTGATCCCTAAATACTGGACAACTCAGAAGCTATAGCATAATACTGAAGTAGCATCAGAGTCATATTAATGTATAATTTAGATTCTACAAAATATGAATGATGCTGACTATGGGAAACAATGGAGTTTGTTTGACAAACTCAATATGTTTATGCGGACTTGTTCTTGTTGCCTTCCTCTTAAGTGCTGGTGAGCTTTTGAGGGCCATGTGCATACGATGCACATTGAGACGACTATATGATACCATGGATTGGCACTAGAGCAAGTGGGAGAAATTGTTGGGTTGGTGCTCAGAGCGCCAATCCGGACCGTTTTTATGTATGATTCATGAATACGAACATCCATTTTTCCCATAATAACTACTTACTTAGTGGTTGCACCTCTTGTTTTTATATACGTATTTGATCTGATTACGATTAGATTGAAACTAAATGCGGTTTAGTGATATGTATATATTAGACAAAGACCCGATAATATATAATGCAATACACAGTTACAAAGCTAGTTTGTAATTGACATTGGGAAGTGTCATTGCTATATATATATATGTATATATATGAAATATATTATCGAATAAAGTTCCTGGTCAAGATTCACTAACATGGGTCGGTTAGTCAAATCTGCTGAGACCAGTACATGTCGTATATCGAGACTTGGTCCGATGGTTTATCCCAATGAACCATGAGTCTAGGGAGACTCGTATAGACGTGTAGGTGTTTATAATGGATAAACACTGAACGGCTCACCGAAGATTCTTATAGATGGTACACCAACGTCAATAAGAATCTTCTCGGGTTGAGTAGCATAGTGGTCCTTCGACTTGAGACACCACTGTGGATGTATGAGACATCCTCCACACTTAGATGGCAGTCACGTCACCGATCTATTTAGATCAGACCTCCGCCTGTTCGTTGGGTGTGGACTGATCCTCAGGATATCCTGTGTGTGTCAAGATAGGATCCGTCAGTTCTGTGTACAGAGCATAGGTAGTCCATAATATTTAGCAGTCTGTTAAATCTGTGGCCACAGTATACATCGGAGTAAGTTCCGAGTGTTATTTAAAGATTACATCGGAAGTAAGTTCCGAGTGTAATTTAAAGATTGCTAATAGATACGTCGACAAGATAATACCTATAGAGATTTGACGTTTACATCTATATCTCTGGGATTATCTGGATACCTGTGACGGAGGGATTATACGTATGCAATGACCTCGACCTGTATGATTCAGCGAGATTATCCGTGGTCGTCATAATCTACGGGTGGATAGATTATGCACATGAAATTGGATTTCATGACGGATATACCTGAATCTAGAGAGTCTCAAATAATGAAACATACTCGTAGAGCACTAGAGCAACATTAATAAATAATATTGATTATTTATAAAGTCGTTTAAAGGTTAAACGCAAGATACGTGCTAAAGTGACTAGATAGTCATTTGCTTAATTTTTGTGTATTTACATTTAATACTTGATTAATTTAAATACACATTAATTAATAGTCAAAATGAGTTATTTGACTTATATCCTAAATGAATATATGTTTTTAATATTTAATGTAAATATTATACATATATTTAATATATTTGTATTTGATTAATTATTTAATTATTTAATTGTTAAATGATTAAATTAATTAAAATATAAATATTTTATATTAGGATATATTAAGTAAATGATGTTAGTTGCTTTTGTTGACTTAGATAAATATCTAATAAAGGTGTTTAGAAGATATTTATGCAAGTTGATGACATTAAAGTGAAATGAAAATTGAAATTACAAAACTTGGTTTTCATTAGGTGAATTTCGGCCAAGGCCTTTATTGTAAAGGTATATATTGATTTTCATTTCATGATACACTTAACCTAACACACTTTATCAAATAAACTCCATTGAAGGAAGCTAAAGGAAGTTGGTGAAGAAGAAAGGCTAAAAACATCAAAAGCTTGGATTTTTAGTAAGTTTCTTGAACTTACTATTAGTAAGGAATTTGTTCCTTAGGTTCTAGGCTTTAATATATGATATTCTTAGGATGTTTATTTCTTTGTTCCTTGTGGTTTTCATTGATGGAAGTTTTGGTGAAGTGTGATGCATGTATGATGAAGAAAGTGGATGACTATTGTAGTGATTAACTTTCTTATAAGGTTTTGGAAACCATGTTGCTAATCTAGAGTTGTTGACCCACTCTTAAATGACCTAGATTGATCTTGAGTTGTTTCATTGTGTTGAGACTTGGATTGGATGGAAGAATGATGATGGAAATAATTGATTTAAAGTATTTGGTCTAATTTGTCCAATTTGTGGAAATTGAAAAATTAGGGTTCATGACCTATTCCAAATTTGGGGCTTTTCATATATGTTGAGCATTTGGGTTTGTATATGATGCATGCAAAGTTTCATGTTGATTGGATTTCATTTAGATGAGTTTTGAAGCATGAAATGACCAAAGGTCAAATTGGACACCATTGGTGCATTCGGCCTTGGTGACTAAATTTGGGGATTTTGTGTCTTTTGGTGTTTTGATGTTTTGAACATGCTAAGTTCATCTTAGAAATGATTTAGAATCATTCAAAATTGATTGGATCAATTTCGGACTAAAATGGACAAAATACCAATAGAAGGGTATTTCGGTAAATTCACTTGAATTTGATTCATTTGAATTTTGGTTTCATAATTTGATTATTGGGTAATTAAATAAATATGTTTATTTAATTAATCCAAGAAAAAGTTTTTGAAATCGGAAAATTTTGATTTTCCGCTATCTTCCGCCGCTTACCGGATTTTGCCCCTAAAACCCCTACAATGTTACACATTCGTCAAATCAAATAAAGGCCATTCGGCCTAAATGCCTTTTAAGGCCATTTCGGCCAAGATTTCCACAGAGAGGGAGTGATTAATTTCTAAAATTAAATGTGTTGAGTGTTCCACAAGATTACACCAAAACCCATCACTCATATTTATCACCAAAATGACTAATGATGCAAGTGAAGTGGGCCCCACTTTAAATTCAAAATTCAAGTGAGTTTGCTCAACACACTTCGGGCTCGAATTTGTTTAATCTGACTAAACGAATTTTCCGTCGCGGCACAATTAAATCTAATTTAATTAAATAATAATACCTAGTAAATTATTTCGAAAATCGCTCGTGAATTAATTCTAAATAATTACATTCATTCGCTAAAATTAAAATCCAATTTAATTTCTTGTGGAAATCTAATTTCAATTAATATATCTAATACATTATTTAGCCCAATTAAATAAATTAAATAGTAAAATCTAATTTAACTATTAAATTTATTTTACCGATTAATTCCAAATTAACAGCATTCTCTCCTCTCGACGAATTTAATCCCAGATAAATTCTCGACGCAATTAATCCCAGATTAATTCTTTCTCTGATAATTAATCTCATATTAATTTTCTGTCTCTTAATTATTCCCATATTAATATTCTCTCTCATAATTAATCCCAGATTAATTTTGTTCGAGTCAAACATCATCGGTGAATATTTAGGATGCGACCCAAGAGATCCTTGGATATGTTGGCAGTAAATGCGGTCATTGAACTATCCGAACACGTGTATACCCAGTAACATATATTTACTGATTTACAAGACATGATTGGCTTCTAGCAAAGCACCGTGACTACCAAATTCTCCAGAAATATTTTTCTATGGTATACATGATCTTTGCCAGGCATAGTATATGTAGTATTGTGTATTATGATCCAGTATTGGATGTCACATGCTAGGCCTGGGGTTGGAGTTGTGTCTGCCTTGTACGAAGCATATATCAGATTACTAGCAACTAGTCTCTTTATTATCGGAAAGTCATAACCTAGTCATACTTCCCCGATGGCTATAACACTTAGGGTACCAGTTCTGTATCCATGCGTGATCATCATCTCCATATGACTAAAGTGATACTTCCATCTTGACATCTCACCCAATACACTACGATTCTCAGTATACATAGAAGAGGCGTACACAGAACCTGTTAAAGCCCCGGACGACCAAAACCAAAGTATATTGATTGTCGCAAGTATTAGCGATGCAAGTCTCAAGTTAAGACCAAATACACCTACCCTGATTCAAATTCCTATAGACACATAGTCATACTACCAATAGGATTCCGAGGGTCTATCCAAAGCGAAGCTGTTTCCATACCATCGGTAAACAGAACCTCTTATTACACTTGCATAAGTATCCAATACCCAAATATATGAGAACTATGTCATTACGCTTCCATAACACGCACAACTGTAATACTAGTCTATTCTACATTATCGATGTCCAGTCTCGATAATACTATGACTAGGGATATTTAATAATAAACCTTAGTGGATTAATACTGTCTCATATCTTATTAATCTGGAACTAATCATAAGGTCTTTTATCATTTTTATATCCAGGTTACCCAATTACAGATGATAAAAGAGTAATTTCTTTGTCACATTATTAATTTGTACAACAACACAATGTTCTGTACAAATAGTGATGCTATGGGTCATAATTATCCAACAATCTTCCACTTGGCCTATAGCCAATAACTCAGATGTCTTACACTTGAACTATGTACGAGTCGCTCAAACTTCTGCTGAGAAACATCTTTCGTCAGCGGATTTACAAGGTTATCATCTTACACGATTTCGATCATCACATCGCCACGATGTATGGTCTAACAAATCAGATGAAATTAGTCGAAGTACATACTTGGATCATTGATGGGACCGTGATTCTTTAGCTTGCACTGTAGCCTAGCCCAGTTGCTAACATAATTACTCATAATCCAGTTAGGAATTTTATAGATCCAAAAATGCTTCTTTTGCTACCTCAGCTGCAGCAATTTTCTGCTCTTATTGTTTATTCGACAACAATATCTTGCTTGAAAGATTTCCAGCTTACTGTTCCTTTATTCAAACTGAATAAGTACCATTATTGTGACTGAAAGTCATTTTTATCAGTTTGGAAACTTGTAGCGGTGAACCCAGTCACCTCAATTTCTCCATCTCCATGACTTAAGAAAGCATTCTTAGTTCATCTAAGATACTTAAGGATGTTCTTAACATCAATCCAGTGACCATCACCTGGATTGGCCTAGTTGTGTATACATATGCTCAAAGCATATGTGACACCAGGTCAAATACATATCAAAACATACGAGCACTGAGAGAGTGTCAGCAGCTTTCTAGATCTATCCCAGTAGATCTTTATTCCTAGAATAAATTCTGCTTCTCCCAGGTATTCTATGGAGAATTTTTCATGAAAGCCAAGCTTTCACCGATTTTAGTAATGTTATTGCTAAGAAGCAATACATCATCAACTTATAGGACATTCATTATAAGTGCGCTCCCACTAACCTTCTTATATACACAAGAATCATCTTCGTTTTGAATTAAATCATATACCATTATGATTACATCAAAACCCTGGTTCCAAAAACACAATGCTTGCTTCAATCCATGAATGGAATAGTTTAACTTGCAAACCTTATTTGTATATTTTGGCCCGAAAAAACCATCAGGGTTATGTTTAATTAACCATGTCTAGTTAGGCTAGAGGTGGATATAAATACGCAACTGTTTAACTAAAAAAACAATTGAATATTAAAATAACTAATATATATATAATTAATGACGAAAAATAAAATGAGCGCGTATTGGCAAATATTTAAACGAAGTTGTAAATTTAATATTTGCCTCCCATTATTTTTCGGTGACATTATAAAAGTATAATGTTAGAGGCCATTATACTTTTATAATCGGCCATTAAACAATCAAGGCCATTTGGCCAAATCAAATAAAGGTCATTCGGCCTAAATTCCTTTTAAGGCCATTTCGGCCAATATTGCTAGAGAGAGTGTGTGATTAATTTCCAAATTTAAATGTGTTGAGTGTTCCACAAGATTCCACCAAAACCCATCACTCATATCTATCACCAAAATGACTAATGATGTAAGTGAAGTGGGCCTCACTTTAAATTCAAAATTCAAGTGGGCTTGCTCAACATAGTTCGGGCTCGGATTCGTTTAATTATCCAACAATAAGGAAGTAACTATATGTCTAAAATGCAGTGAGTGTAACAGTAAATAACTTTTAAAACTAGAATTGATTATGATTTGAATTCAAGTATCTTTAAGAGCTTTTAAAGATTTCATAAAAGAATGAATGATAATGAACTACCCTCAGCTAACAAGAATAAGCTGATAAAAGCATGGGTCAAATTATTTATAAATGAGTTAGGTAAGATGCTAACTGGTATTTAGTTTCTATAAGTATTGTTATGTTCTAGAATTCAATATAGTACGGGTATTGAAAAACTTGCATTGAACTGATATATTGATGGATTAAGTAAATGACTGAAGAAGTAACTATATTTACATATCTATACACGTTCATATAAGCTATGCATTTGTTTACGTAGGTTATATGTGCATGTAATGGTGGGTGCATTAATATGAGAATAAAATTGATACCATAATTGGAATCAAGAAAGGAATTCAAGGATCTGCCTAGTGATGATGGAAGTAAATGGGTATAGAGTATATTATGGAATTATTAAGTTAGCATGTAGAAATAGTCGAAAGATAAATACATAAGAAATGTATGTGCATGTTCGTGCATCGTGATTTTCATAAAATGAGTTGAAATTAAGAATGATTTTGAAATTCAATAAGTTTTAAAGAAAAGTTTTAGATGTTTTTGAAAGATATTATATTTCAGAAAAATATTTCTTCCAGTTTGAGATTTTAAAGCATGAGTTTTATAGTTTTCGGGGCATGAGGTAAAATCTCACCCCAGTACGTAACTTGACAGATGGAATTGATAGATATCATGTGGATTCGGGATTAGGATTTTCCCGGAATGAAATGAGATGAAATAGAAAGAAAGCGAAGCGCTAGCGCTATATGATCGGTTTTTTTTAGGGGGGCTTCTTCACAAGCTTATCCCCGGCCCCGACCGGGAGCAGTAGGGTCTCCCCATCTTTCCAAAACAAGACGTCTTTGGGTCGGATCTCCGTGTACTATACCCCAATGGGAATCATTGCGATTCAACAAGTTCCACCGCTTCGCCTAGCACCACTATTCAATTAGCTACTTCACTCAGGCTTGAAAATCTATCTTGTTCTAACCGGATAGATATTACAACAACAAAAGAACATTTGGATCATAAGTCTTTGACAACGAGTTTGGCGTAACTTTGAAAGGTACATGAGTGAGGAGTCCGACTGCTACCAACTTTGGGAGCAAAATAGATTGTGGGGGGTAAAATTCTCTTAGTGTTTTTTCCTTCTTGGTGAAGGCTCGACCTCTTATCATGATTCAGTGTCTAACCTCCTAGGGGCTTACTCCTTCATTCCAGATGAATCTAGCAATATATCTATATGCATTTTCCCCGATTGACAGAACGTCCCGCTACTGACACTTGAAAAAATAGCTTTCAAGGTCTCGTCGCTTCGGTGAATCACTTTAGCCCTGATACATTTTCGGTGACCTAATAAACAAGCATATTGTGTTTATACTTTCAAAGCATCCTAACACAATTTATTAGCCTTATTTCAACTTTAAGCTATGTAATCATGCATCCAATACATAATTCATCACTATATGTCTCACAAATGAAAAAACTCATTAAGAGCAATTTATTATCTTTCAAACTTCCTACTAGGTCAGTTGACAACAAAGTGAGAGGAGTGTAGCCAAGTTCAGAAGGAATTTATCTGGTTGGGGGGCAATCATTTTTTAGTGTAATTCAGGAGCCTTTCCCTTGACAACCGAGCTTCCCTCTAACGTTCCTCCGGGGTTGTTAAGGGGGGAAATCTTAAAGCATTTTTTTGTCAGTTTCCTGCTTTGACAACCAGACTAAACTAATAACGTTACAAGCAGCGCAAGGAAAAGTCTGAACGCTTTTCGCAAATTACTTAGCTCCCTTCGACAAGAAAGTGGGAAAAACTGATGCCAAGAAATCTTTTCAATTACTTTTTTTTAGTTGGCCTCTAAGATTGCTCTAGCTTTATTCTTATCCACTTCGATTCCTCTACTGTGAACTAAGAACCTTAGGAAATTACCTGCTGACACACCAAAGGCACATTTCAAAGGATTCATCTTCAGTTGGTGTTTCCTCATTCGAAGGAAAGATTTTTCCAAATCTTCCAAATGTCTGGAGGCGGAGGAGGCTCTCGATCGACTTATGATAATCGAAAACAAGAGAAATGTGAGTGGAGGGCCAATCTGAGTAGTGAAAAAGGTAGTGAAAGGGAAGTCGTGAGGCTCACCCGTCAAGTAGGGAATATTTAGGAGGAAATGTGAAAGCCAAGGCTTCTAAGCCATGGAATGAACTTCTAATAGATAGCGGGTTTTTACTAAGCTTTCTTCTAAGCCCAGGAATGAAGTGAAAAGAAAAGACCAGCACTTCAGAAAAACCAACGCAAATATAAACTTTCTACCGCCCTGCTTCTAAAGGGTTGGAGAGATTTCTTCAATTCTCTCCTTTCTAAAGCTGCAAAAGGCGGCCCCCCCAGAACACCCTGGTCCCCCTTTCTCACGTAAAAGCGATCAGAATTCGAACACGTCATGTTTTACTAGGAAGGATCGAACCATGGGAACGAATCTACAGGGCTATCACCTTCTTTGGCCAGATCTTCCAACCTTTTCACAATTACAGTTCACTGCGCCCTTTACTAATAGAATGAAGAGGATGCCGCCGAAAAGAATGGAACGCTGCTTCGCTCTGCTGGATGCGTCGGATCCCGTATAAAAAGCGAGCTTCTTACCCTCAAATTCAAACATGTGGGCGCTAAATGCTATCCTGCTCTATTGTTACGTAGCAATATAAGTCTGCTCATCCTGCTTCAGCGGCTCTTTTTTGCCCTCTCTTAGCTCTGGGCAAGAGCACTAGTGGACACAGGAAGGGCACAGGAGAAGCGTGTCGTTCGTCTGTGTCAGACACGTTATGAACTAACAGAGAACAAGGCGGCTACAAGAGACGGGAGCTACCCATGTGAGCCCACCATCTTCTTTCTGAAGCTTAAGAATGATATCGAATGTATCAAATTTAACTAATTGCTTATCTCGATTCATTCTCTTTTCTAGTCTGATCATGGCATGTGTCACGCTCATCTATTCTATAGTCAAAGCAGGAGCCCATCCTTAGCAACGTGCCCCGGATCATGCCTCGAAGAAGGAAATTCATGAGGAAATGTCAACTAGAAATAGAAGGTTTCAATCGATTAGGTAAGCTTGTCTTAGGAAGGGTCTTCAAGAAGAGGCTCTGTCTCCGGGTGGAAAAAAGAGAGTAGGCATTTTTAGAAACTAGGGATTGCACATCGGGGGCCGACTATATACTTACTCACGAAAGGGAAAGTAAGAGAGGAAGAATGCACGACTGGCTATCGAGAATATGAAGAAAAAAGAAATTCTCTGCCCATTCATTTTTGCAGCAATTAAGGGCTTTTTGAAATCCAGTCCTTTCAGCATTTCTTGCTTAGATATTTTTTGGTAACTGCCTCGTAAATGCATTACTGTAGTGCTTCCCCTCAATCTACTGGAGAGGAATCCAGAGATGAATCCGAGGTAAATAGCCCATACAATCTCTCCTGTTGGTCAATCCCACCTTGCGACCTTCATCCCCCTTCGAATGAACAAAGTAAACTCCCCTAATGTCTCTAGAGCAGCATATCTCTAGCTGATTGATAGTGAAGGGCGGTAAAAAGCCCTATTCAAGCTCATTCTAGCGAATGATCCTTGCCTACTTCCTTTCTAACTACCTTAGCGTCATCTCGGGAAGGGGGATTGGTTTAATGTGCCTAAATAAGGCAAAGTCATTGAGCCTATTTTCTTCCTGGTGAGCTACTATATCTATCTACTTTCTTCCTTTCCTTTAGTAGTCGAGAAGTAAACTACATAACATAATATAGGAAGGCTGATGAGTGGTAATTATATCACTTTTTCCCACTCATTTAACCTAATATTTTGTATAGTTTCTCGAGTTTTATGAACGTTTTGATATGTTTTTTTTATGATGAAATTCGGAGCAAAAAATAGCAAAAACGGAAATTTACTATACGCGTCACAAAGTGCAGTCAAAATTTCCAGTTTTGCACAAGTTTCGTATTTTAGCCATAACTTTTCGTCCGATGTCCGATTGAGCTGATTCAAGTTGTAGATTAAAGAAGACTCGAAGATCTACAACTTTGAAAGTCAAAATATTTTCGAATTCGGAATTTTGGAAGACCGAAATTGATGAACAATCCCGTATATTTTGAGTAATTACTATAGTCATTTTCAAAATATAATATAAAATTAATAAAATAAAAAAATAAAAATTGTCAAACTTCCACCAAATATGAAAGAGTGTTTTGTGCCATGTTTGGTGCCTTGTTTGGTGCCATGTTTGGTGGAGTGTTTGGTGGAGTGTTTTGTGGCATGTTTGGTGGAGCAATTGGTGGAAGCCTTTAGGTTTTTCTATAAATACCAAGTCATTTCATTTGTAATTCTCATGCTTTCCTTAGGTTTTTGTAAGGAATTTAAGGATTGCATCTTGTGTGTTTATTTTTAGTAATTTAATTTATGTATTTTAATTTTCAGTAGCAGTAGTTCTCTTCTTATACTCCTTTCTTTTTATGTTTTGTAATTAATTTTCCGCTGGGGATAAGGTGAAGCTTTTATTATTTTAATTTAGATTAATCTCCCTTAAATATAATATGGAAATTATAATTCAAAATATAAAAGATTACCGCCTTAATGGCTGGTTTTATTTATTTGACATAATGTGGCACCGCCTATATGGCTGGTCTTTAGGTGACAGATAATTACCGCCTATATGGCTGGTTTATGAGCAAATAATAATACCGCCTTTTTGGCTGGTCGGACTTAATTTGATTTAATAAGGAATAACGCCTTTATGGCTGGTCGGTAATATCACATTTAATTTCTGTATTATATTAAGGGAGATATCTAAATTATAAATAGTAAAAGTGGATCCCCAACCCCAGCATTTTATTTTATTCTAGGGAAGTGATGAAACACAATATCCACTTTTAATAATCGATTTTCTTTTTATGGGTAGTACTTTAGTTTGTTTATTGAGTCTTAAGCTTAATGCGTCTTGTTATCTGATCACCAATAAGATTGATGTAGTAAACTTAAAATGAAATAGACATAGAGATTTTAAGTTTAGCCTTAGATTCAATTGCTCACGATCTTCCTTGAGGATAGATAACCCTTTAATAGATTTCCTTACAGGATAGACATATACCTGTCGGGCGGGGATAGCCATAATTGGAACTTAAACTTAATGAATCCAGGTAATTTGGTTGACATAGACATATGGTTCAATTGGGTTATACTGGGTATTTGTATCTGACCATCGACAGAGGCTTTTGCATATTTTCGTATTCCAGGTTAGCAAACTGATTTATTACTCATAAATAAGATAATCAATTCATCTTTCTAATAATATTGTGTGGAGTCACGACCCTAGATCTTTGAGTCTTTTATTTTATTTTTCTTCGTATTTTCTTTTGTGTCTTTTATTTTATTTTTAAGTAAATCCACATTCAACTAACCAAAAGCAATCAATCATTTCTCCCTATAATTAGATACTTGTAAATGTTTGGGCCAAATTTGGTCCAGGGGTAGTTTCGTCATTTTACTTCAGGCCTAATACTGGACGCACCCCTGAAGCCTCCCAATCAAACCCCAAAGACATAATATCGGCCCAGGCCCAATGACCACCAACACCCATAACCGGAGGACTATCCAGAGGCCGGCCCACGTAACTCCTAAGTTCATAAACACCATACATAAATTCGACAGTTTCCAGCCTACAACGGGCAAATGCAGTGAATATTCCTCATAAAGTCGACCGTTACCAAGACTCAACAGACGAGTGATCAAGTGCACACCCTCAGATAGGTATATAAGAAAGAAGGCTCCATAAGGAACGGGGGAGATTCTCTCCAGAATTCGTATAATCACCATCCTACCGCCCTCACGGCATCACATGGGGATCAAGGTAGTCTCTAGCCTTGCTATTCCATTACTTACAGCTTGTCATCCTTCACTGACTTGGGCGTCGGAGTGCCCCCGGCACCCACCACACCGGTGGGCAGCGCTCCCGCTCACTCTACATCTTTGTTTTGCAGGATCGCTAGCGCCCCCAACTACAAATTCTCGATTGTGGACCTCGGGCGAAAACCAGCGTCTACAATTTGGCGCCCACCGTGGGGCCTAGCGGTCCATAGCAGACGTATATCTCTCATTCTACAATTCACAAACAAACATTCACTCATGGCTTCTAGCAGTAGGTAGGCGCAAATCTTGTGACCATACAGCTAGCCATACACCAAGAATGATTACGCACCCTAGAAGAAGAGAATCAAGCCATGAGAGGCTCTGATACAACTCCCCGGAAGCAACTGGAGTAAGTCATCTCAACTTCCCAATCAACCTTACCAGGTATGTCTTGCACATTCTTCTTAAAAAGGGGTTTCAGTCGACATTAGTAAGGCGTGGGACTTTTCAGGATGTCTCATTCGACATTAGTGTATAACTCAAGACCTGTAGTAGGTGTCCCAATTGACATTGTAATGTCACTGGTCAAAGATCACAATGGACACTGCATATATAATGGTTTAATATTGAGCGGTGATTCCACTCAACGCCTTACGTATGAGTCTTGACACTGGTTCTAAATTTCATTCAACTTAAGACCGAAGAAGACTTAGCATGTGGCGAATGTCTCACTTTGCGTGACACGTATGAGGCTAGGCACTAGACGAAGATTCCATTTAACACCACATGTACAATTATTATTCAAATAGGATCATTCCATCTACTCTAAGCACTTTTCATATGCACTTATATTACAAACCCATAATACAATTTTTAGATAATCCTTATTCGTCATGTATGACACCCTTGGTCTCTCGACCCATGGAATGGGTAGAATCCTGACTTTTATCATGTCTAATGAGATGTAGCCTCCCTTAGACTTTCAACAAGCCCGGTAGAGCAAAGACTCCACTGGATCACCATAAAGTCTACTCGACCATAGACCCACAAACCTTTATCTAGTCCTAAAAAAATGAGGAATAAAGACACATATAATACACCTACGCCAGGTCCAGTGGAATAAAAAGTGAAGGCCTCATAGACTTCTATCATGTCTGGTAGGGTGAAAATTCTCTTAGAACTTCATCAACTCTTATATTGTGTTGTGTCGTGTGATGACAACTTAAAAAGTGTTTGCTTCTAAATCTTGCCAACGCTTCTTAAAAAACACACTACGCACACTATAACCCTTCGAACAACAAATTTCAGATTTTAGGCCTGGTGGAATTCGAAATAAATAGAATAACATTGCCAATGAGAAACGTAGGCTTTAACCCTTTCCTCTTACGCATTGTATCGAAAGCTTCCATAGCTTTACAACACAAGCGGGGTTAATAGGAGCATAATTTATTGAAATAAGCCTATCAGACTATCTGATTGAATAGTCTAAATTCTCATTTTCATTATAGAAAACCACGAGAGAATTTAAAATAGACAGGTCAAGCCATAATGTCGTTTAGATAAGGCGAAAAAGGCGACCGGGTTGGCCAAATTTTATCAATTTCCCTTCCGAAACACCATACAAAGCAAAGTTGATATCATCATAGGTACAAAGCAATTCGTTGTCGCTTGAGGACGATTGAATGGGTAAGGTTGCGGCTCTACTTTCAAGTTTACAACTTGTTACTGCCCTACAACTAGTATGGAATTAGAAGCAGCAAGATCTTGGCTTCCTGGTTAACGTGCTCTAGAAAATTGCCCCTACCATTTTAGGAATCATCTCTTCTTGGGTGTAGATTTTTGCTAACAGATCCATCACACTACTAGTGGACGGGCTTAGATCATCCAAATCAAGCAATCTCTTTGTTAAGAAATATCGAAGCTTTAATTTTGGTGAAGGGTCAACTGGGCGATGCTTTTTTGCCATGGCAGATTGTAGTATGTTGAAGAGATTGAATGTCCATGATGCTACTCTTGGTAATGGTGTTCAGGAGACACCTATAAACCATGATCAATTGCGTCATCTTGAAATAACAAGGTGTCGAGTGATGCGTGTATCCATCAAGTGCCCACAACTCAACCATTTGTCCTTGAAACGCAGTAGCATGGCACAGGTGGTGCTTAATTGTCCTCTTTTACATCTCCTTGATATTGCATCTAGCCACAAACTGTCATATGCAGCAATTCGTTAAAGCTGCAACTTCATACCCTCAATTAGAAGCTTCAGATATGTCATATTGTTTTTGTGTGAGTGATGAAACACTACGTAAGGTTGTCCTTAGTTATGCTAATCTTAGTATTCTAAATCCATCATACAGCCCAAACATGTCACTTGAGTCCGTTAGGTTTCACATGTTGACAGTTCTTCTAGCTCAGGCCACTGGTTTCTTTGCACACTGAGAGATGTTCCCCACAGAGAGATGGATACCCATGTTGATACTACCAGTATTGCTGCTGCTACAAGAAGCAACGTTGCTACCAGTATCACGTCAGCTTCAATGGCCGCAACAACTCAGTTGTTGGTCTAGACATTTCATCAAACACTTAAAACGCATCACTAGTAATTACCCTGGACGACACCGCAACTGATACGGGCAATAGAAGCTGTCAAAACAGCCCTACCAGGGGACACGACACTTTACCTATTTGGCGTCCAGCCCCCACGACCATCTATTTCGACAGATCCTAAACCACATTCCAAGACTAACAAACATTTGACACAAAAATACCCAATTGAAACGAGTCCCACATCAGTGAGGTGCGCAATTGAACCTACAAACTGGAACATATACTTGGGGAGGAATCCAGTTTGTCGTATCAAATGTGGGCTGGGACACAAAACTCATATTGTCGAGTGCACAACCGGTTGAATGAAGTTACACCTTACCAGATGTAGAGTCTTCAAATGTCATAATACAGTGCCACTTTGACACTAACTCAGAGGAACCAGTTTCAAAATAGCATCGGCACTTCCACCCACCCACTCGTGGATGCTTAGAAGGCTTGGCCGGTCGAGCAAACTCGCTCTTGATCGGATTCCCAAAGAAGGTGGTTCCCTAGAGCGCGGCTTTGGCATCCTCCATGCGCTTGAAGTACACGAACGCGAAGGTCCTTGACGAGTGCGTCGTCACTTTATCTAAGTCGCCGAATTTTACAGGGAGATCCATCAGATCCATGTCGCTCGCGACGGGCGATAAGTTTCCAACCCACAAAAAGTTCAAAGGCGGCGTCTCCATGTTGTCGTACGCTCTGTTGAATTTGAGAGGTTGTAAGAACGATAAGGTGGCGAGACCTAGAGTCTGGTTCACCAACTCAAAGCCCATCCACCACAAACGATCATTACAAGGCCCAACACAAGTGGCACCTAAAAGGTTCGAATTGAATGAAAGTCGAACACGTCCATAGCAACTTAACAACTATCAACATCCGTCCTGTCGCATGGAATCCCACTCAGTAAAAAAAAAAAAAAAAAAAAAAAAATATATATAGAAGCGGGTTATTTTGGTCGCTTAGTGGTGTCACAATAGAAATTGTTTAATCTCGTTCAAGACTTCGTGATTTGGTAACAAACCAACGTTATTAAAAGAGGTGGAATTGGCGTCGTTCGTGTTAATTGAATGATTCAATTACTTTCCAGCATCTTCATGAAACTCGTTACTTTATGCCTTCATGTAAGTTTATACTTTCCAGCATCTTCATGAAACTCGTTACTTTATGCCTTCATGTAAGTTTATACTTTCCAGCATCTTCATGAAACTCGTTACTTTATGCCTTCATCCTTTTGATCATTTATGTGTGAATAGTCGTCGAATGGACTTAATGGAAGTTTATTCGACCATTGTCATCTAGACCTCATTCAGGTCCATACAACTATGGTGCAATGGGCCTTCCCGGTCTAGTATAATGAGTAATAACCTTGATAGATATTCATCAAATTCATTCTACCGTTCTCATTGACCTTTTTCAGCTCTAGTAGTATGAGAAAGAAAGACTCTTGAACCATATCAGGTCTATAAAGTGAAGACCTTCTTCAGGTCTAGTAGAATAAAAGACTATCATGAACCTTCATCTGGTTCAATCAGCTGGGGACATCCCCATAGACACATGTCAAGTCAAATGAGAAGAAATAGACTTCCTACAGTCTGCACGAAAATGTCGAGTGAAACTAACTCCTGAACCCTCATCTGATTCAGTCGACTGGGGACATCCCCCATAGACTCATGTCGAGTCAAAGTTGTAGACATGGATTACACATGTCGTATGACATATATCTTCCTGGACTCATCAAGTCCAGTCGACCGGGGACATCCCCCATAGACTCATGTCGAGTCAAATTATAGACATGAACTACTCATGGCGTATGACTTATATATTCCTGGCTTCATCAAGTCCAGTCGACCGGGGACAACCCCCATAGACTCATGTCGAGTCAAATTATAGACATGAACTACTCATGTCATATGACATATACTCCTGGCTTCATCAAGTCCAGTCGACCGGGGACAACCCCCATAGACTCATGTCGAGTCAAATTATAGACATGAACTACTCGTGTCGTATGACATATATTCCTGGCTTCATCAAGTCTAGTTGACAGGGGACATCCCCCAGATGACTCACGTCGAGTCGAATAAAGACGTGGACTTCCTACAGTCCATACGACACAATGTCGTATATGAAAATACTCCTGAACCATCATCTGGTTCAGTCGACTGGGGACATCCCCCATGGACTCATGTCGAGTCAAGTTGTAGACATGGATTAACCCATGTCGTATGACTTCCTGGTCTCATCAAGTCCAGTCGACCGGGGACACCCCCCATGGACTCATGTCGAGTCAAGTTTTAGACATGGATTAATACATGTCGTATGACTCCTGAACCTTCTTCTGGTTCAGTCGACCGGGGACATCCCCCATGGACTCATGTCGAGTCAAGTTGTAGACATGGATTAACCCATGTCGTATGACTCCTGAACCTTCTTCTGGTTCAGTCGACCGGGGACATCCCCCATGGACTCATGTCGAGTCAAGTTGTAGACATGGATTAACCCATGTCGTATGACTTATGTCCTGAACCTTCTTCTGGTTCAGTCGACCGGGGACATCCCCCATGGACTCATGTCGAGTCAAGTTTTAGACATGGATTAATGCATGTCGTATGACTCCTGAACCTTCTTCTGGTTCAGTCGACCGGGGACATCCCCCATAGACTCATGTCGAGTCAAGTTGTAGACATGGATTACACATGTCTGATGACTTCCTGGTCTCATCAAGTCCAGTCGACCGGAGACATCCCCCATGACTCATGTCGAGTCAAGTTGTAGCCATGGATTACACATGTCTGATGACTTCCTGGTCTCATCAAGTCCAGTCGACCGGGGACATCCCCCATGACTCATGTCGAGTCAAGTCGTAGACATAGAATACACCTGTTGTAAGACTTATCCCGACTGTCATCTGGTTCGGTCGACTGGGTACTTCCCTAATGGTTTCTGTAGAGTCAAGTTCATAACTTTACATTCATTTGATTCAATTAGTAGGCAGCATCAACGCCCAGCTACATAATATGGCCTTGTCCCAGGTAACACATGCGTCAAGTACTCTCCAAGCCAATAATGACTCTTGACTTAGAGAGTAGGGGACAAACTGTTTGGGCCAATTTGGTCCAGGGGTAGTTTCGTCATTTTACTTCAGGCCTAATACTGGACGCACCCCTGAAGCCTCCCAATCAAACCCCAAAGACATAATATCGGCCCAGGCCCAATGACCACCAACACCCATAACCGGAGGACTATCCAGAGGCCGCCCACGTAACTCCTAAGTTCATAAACACCATACATAAATTCGACAGTTTCCAGCCTACAACGGGCAAATGCAGTGAATATTCCTCATAAAGTCGACCGTTACCAAGACTCAACAGACGAGTGATCAAGTGCACACCCTCAGATAGGTATATAAGGAAGAAGGCTCCATAAGGAACTGAGGAGGTTCTCTCCAGAATTCGTATAATCACCATCCTACCGCCCTCACGGCATCACATGGGGATCAAGGTAGTCTCTAGCCTTGCTATTCCATTACTTACAGCTTGTCATCCTTCACTGACTTGGGCGTCGGAGTGCCCCCGGCACCCACCACACCGGTGGGCAGCGCTCCCGCTCACTCTACATCTTTGTTTTGCAGGATCGCTAGCGCCCCCAACTACAAATTCTCGATTGTGGACCTCGGGCGAAAACCAGCGTCTACAGTAAATAAATAGATTCAATAATTAATAACAACAGTAGGAATTAAGTCCTCGTAGGATCGATATTTTTATACTACTTGAACGATACGTGCGCTTGCGTTATACGCGTGTAAATTCTCTATAAAACTGACTAAAATGGATCTTCATATGCTAGGTTGGCAGGTATTATCAATATGCATAGTAACATACGGACATGAGTTGTAATTGAAAAGTTTGTAATATTCAGTGCTCTAGTTTAATTGGAGGAAGCATCTCAAATAGTGATGGAGTAAAAAAAAAATTCTGATGTACAAAAATAAAACATATGAGATCCGGGTTATTAAGTCTGTAAGGGTGTTTTAACACCTAGTGTCCTAAAGCCAACTGGTTTGGGAGTCTCTGGCCCAAAGCTCTCTACATGGATCAAAGATATTGCCAAATAAATATATATATATCTGAAGTCTGAGTAATTAAGTCCGTAAGGGTGTTTTAACACCTAGTGCCCTAAAACTAACTGGTTTGGGAGTCACTGGCTCAAAGCTCGTTACATGAATCGAAGATGCTACAAAAATGTATATTTATATCTGAAGTCTGGGTGGTAATTAAGTCCGTAGGGGTGTCTTAACACCTGGTGCCCTAAAGCCAACTGGTTTGGGAGCCACCGACCCAAAGCTCGTTACATAGACGGAAGGTATTGTATATAAATAAAAAATAGAGAAAAAAATCAAAGAAAAAATCTGAAAAAATCTGAAAAATTTATTCCATTGCTACTAAAAGGTGTGAAATTTGATAGAACTTTAGGACAAAAATATTACCCTCTTATCAACTACACTTGTGACTGTTGTGGGCAAAAATGAGTTGATTAATATTTTATTGGCTGTGTATATGGAGAATGGTAAACATAATCGGAGAATTTACTTATTCGGTAATTTAGAATGAAACAAAACAACTAGTAACTTGGAGTAGAAGTTTCACCTGTTAGTCACTAACTTCTTTATTCTCTTTTCTCTTGTCTTTTTGCTTTTGTGTGTATTAGTTTCACCACCTTTTCAATTTTGTAAAATATTTTTGGGTGTCATTGCTGTAAGCCCTCACGAGACTACAACTCGTCCATTAGGGACACCTAGGGGTTTAAAGGCTTGTTGCATACGCTAAATGCAACCGTGATCCCTACGAAAATGGCTTAGTTAATTTTATTTTTCAGTTATTTTATTTTATGTTTTGCTTGAGGACTAGCAAAATGTTAGGTTTGGGGGTGTGATGAGTGGTATTATATCATTTTTTCCCACTCATTTAACGTAATATTTTGTATAGTTTCTCGAGTTTTATGAACGTTTTGATATGTTTTTGTTTATTTTATAGATAAAAATAATATTGGGAATTAATGGAATCAACTCGGAGCTAAAACGCTGAAATTCGGAGTAAAAATAGCAAAAACGGAAATTTACTATACGCGTCACGAAGTGTAGTCAAAATTTCCAGTTTTGCACAATTTTCGTATTTTGGCCATAACTTTTTCGTCCAATGTTCGATTGAGCTGATTCAAGTTACAGATTAAAGAAGACTCAAAGATCTACAACTTAGAAAGTCAAAATACTTTCGAATTCGGAATTTTGGAAGACCGAAATTGATGAACAATCCCGTTTATTTTGAGTAATTACTATAGTCATTTTCAAAATATAATATAAAATTAATAAAATAAAAAAATAAAAATTGTCAAACTTCCACCAAACATGCAAGAGTATTTTGTGCCATGTTTGATGCCTTGTTTGGTGCCATGTTTGGTGGAGTGTTTGGTGGAGTGTTTTGTGGCATGTTTGGTGGAGCAATTGGTGGAGAAATTGGTGGAAGCCTTTAGGTTTTTCTATAAATACCAAGCCATTTCATTTGTAATTCTCATGCTTTCCTTAGGTTTTTGTAAGGAATTTAAGGATTGCATCTTGTGTGTTTATTTTTAGTAATTTAATTTATGTATTTTAATTTTCAGTAGCAGTAGTTCTCTCTTATACTCCTTTCTTTTTATGTTTTGTAATTAATTTTCCGCTGGGGATAAGGTGAAGCTTTTATTATTTTAATTTAGATTAATCTCCCTTAAATATAATATGGAAATTATAATTCAAAATATAAAAGATTACCGCCTTAATGGCTGGTTTTATTTATTTGACATAATGTGGCACCGCCTATATGGCTGGTCTTTAGGTGACAGATAATTACCGCCTATATGGCTGGTTTATGAGCAAATAATAATACTGCCTTTATGGCTGGTCGGACTTAATTTGATTTAATAAGGAATAACGCCTTTATGGCTGGTCGGTAATATCACGTTTAATTTCTGTATTATATTAAGGGAGATATCTAAATTATAAATAGTAAAAGTGGATCCCCAACCCCCAGCATTTTATTTTTATTCTAGGGAAGTGATGAAACACAATATCCACTTTTAATAATTGATTTTCTTTTTATGGGTAGTACTTTAGTTTGTTTATTGAGTCTTAAGCTTAATGCGTCTTGTTGTCTGATCACCAATAAGATTGATGTGGTAAACTTAAAATGAACTAGACATAGGGATTTTAAGTTTAGCCTTAGGTTCAATAGCTCACGATCTTCCTTGAGGATAGATAACCCTTTAATAGATTTCCTTACAGGATAGACATATACCTGTCGGGCGGGGGTAGCCATAATTGGAACTTAAACTTAATGAATCCATGTAATTTGGTTGACATAGACATATGGTTCGATTGGGTTATACTGGGTATTTGCATCTGACCATCGACAGAGGCTTTTGCATATTTTCGTGTTCCAGGTTAGCAAACTGATTTATTACACATAAATAAGATAATCAATTCATCTTTCTAATAATATTGTGTGGAGTCACGACCCTAGATCTTTGAGTCTTTTTTTATTTTTCTTGGTATTTTCTTTTGTGTCTTTTATTTTATTTTTTAAGTAAATCCACATTCAACCAACCAAAAGCAATCAATCCTTTCTCCCTATAATTAGATACTTGTAAATAAATAGATTCAATAATTAATAACAACAGTAGGAATTAAGTCCTCGTAGGATCGATATTTTTATACTACTTGAACGATACGTGCGCTTGCGTTATACGTGTGTGAATACACCGGTCAAAGGGCTAACCTGACTCCTGTGGAAAAAGAGGAGTCATCTTATTGATATGCTTGTGCGCAATAACCTTATTTTAAAGAGCTCTTCAAAGTAGCAAACAATGAGGTGAGTACCTAGACCTGGCCGAGTCGTTTAGCCTGTATTGCGCTATGCTGCTCACCCTGTGTCCTCCTAATCAATATTCTTTACCCAACGAACTCTTGGTAAATTGCAGTGCTTGCCAAAGGCGAGGTATACTTTTAGGAGTGAGAGTGAACAGCTTTCTTTGCTGAGTTCGCAGCATACCCACCATACTGAGTACGAGAAACCCCTTGGATGCCACCCCATACTACCCAATTCATGTCTCCGGAACTACGGAGATAGGTGACTTTCTGCGATGGCCCTCCACCTCGTTGGGAAAAGTGAAAGGAAATAACAAGCCTTAAATTCTTTCCATTCTAACAAGGAATAATATAGAATAATTCGCAAATCTAGATCGGCTAATAGTTCCCGGATAGCAACTGCTTCTACTCCTCAAAGGATTGGAATCATTCTATAATTTACCATTATGAGGTAAGGGCAATCCTCGAAATCATTCTCTCACCTATAAGTTCTCAGAGTGTATGATACAACAGGTAACGAGTGGCGGCAAAGCGCTTGATTGATCAACGCGAGTGAACTGTACTGGCTAAAATTCTCCTGTCTGAACCCTTGACCTATTCAAAAGACAAATGCATAAACCCACATTGAAGAAAGAGATGAATGAGATGGCTGGTTGCTTTGAGTTCTAGCTTGAGAGGCCGGTTACTTAATTCAACTGCCAGATCGAGCAGGAAGTTTTCCGCCATGATGGTGTGGCGTGTGAGTTCGATGTCACTCACTTGAATCGGCCGAAGTAATCTCTTTGGTCTTTAAAGTCCTTCCCCTAGAGCCTTAATTGGATTAACCACTTCAAACACTATAGTAGAAGAATATCAATTCGATTAAGCCAGACTTATCCTATCTCTTAGTTGCGTGAACTCTTCTTCTCTTATTATCTTTTTGGTTATAGAGAGATCAATATCAATCACTCTGAAACCCAAAAGAATGCCAACCAGTGATCGGAGTTCGCTTTTAAGAAAGCCCTGGGCGGGGGGCGGTTGGCAATTACAAGTCCAGTAGGCATATGTACTAGCCTTATCTTATGTTATGCAATAATAGAGAGTCAAGCCTTTGACCCGAAAAATACCTTCCCACCAAGGATGAATAATCTGAACTGAAGAAGGCTATGCCGAATTAGAGGGAAACTGTGAAGAAGAAGACTATGTAGCTTTCATTTGCCAAAAAAGCGCTAAGAGCTGACTTGTTTGTTGACTTGTCAAAGTTAGGGGATGCGCATTTCATTCTTCTATCTTTTCAGTTGCTGTAATGGATTAAGCGTTAGAACGCCTGAATGTCTCCTCTCAAAGTGGATTTGTTGTGCGAAGAGTGCGTTATGACCCGTGGCCGCCTACCTGGTGGGGGTGGCTCCTCCGTTGTGGGTAAACGGGAAACCCGACTCTACGAACCCAAAGAAAGAGTAGTAAGGGCGTTAAGACCGGAGCTTTTTGTAGTGCTATCAGGATTTTAAGTGAATGAATCCCATCCCCTAGCGAGTAAAGTGCTAAAGAGTCAGTCACAGCTTCAGTTTATCCCTGAGTGGAAGTGGGCGTTCACAGTTTTCCAAGCTCATCTAATCTTTTTTCTCACCTGGGAACAAGCCCAACAAAGCACCTTTCCCTACCAAATTTTATCTATCTCTGCCGAGAGTAAGAGAGGCCTTTAGTGAACACATCCGCCGTCTGATTGTCTGTCCACACTTAAAGGACCTTAAAATCACCACGAGCAATTTTCTCCCGAACGAAGTGATAAAAAAATTTGACACCCTTCCCAGTTGTACATTGTTGGAATTGACAAATTTCATATGGATTCGGGATTTGGGATTTGACTCATCCCAGTTGTACACTAATTGGAATTGACTAATTTAGATACATGTGCACATGTGGAGGACTGGGGGACACCCCTAGATCCTCAGCGCTCAGATGGTATATTCCTAAGGGGAGATGCGTCTTTGGGCGGAGATGTGCCTACGGGCGGAGATGCGCCTATGGGTGGAGATGCGCCTTCGGGCGGATATGCGCCTACTGGCGAAGATTTAGTTTTCAGAAAAAGGATTTTAGATTCCAGTTTTCAGAAAGAGAGTTTAGAAAGTGATTTTAGAGAGAAGTTCAAGAAAGATTTTTCAGTTTTTAGATTCTTAGTAAACGGTTTTTAGAAACAAAATTTAGAAATAGTTTTTCAGATTTCAGTTTTCAGTTACAGCTTTCAGAAAAAGCTTTTTAGAAAAGAAATTTTTCCTGAAACAGTAGTTTTATAAGAGATACCAAATTTTAAGCAGAAATCGATTTTCAAGTAAAGTTTTCAGCAAATATTTTTCAGAAAGAAACTTTCAGAAAATAGTTCTTCGGAAAGGTTTTTCCAAAAGTAATTTCTAAAAGTATAGCATGTCAAATTAGAGTATGGTTTAAAAATCATGCACATAAATCATATATTCTAATAATTCCTCTTAGATGCATATAGTTGATGTTAATGCATGATAGTGTGATCTCATTCATATAAGTATATGCTGATGTTTATATGTATTGTATGTCTATATATAATGAGTATTTTAGAAATCATTGATGTATGATAACATGATTCTATATACATGAGTACGTGGTTGTTAATAGTATGTGAATATAAATAATATTTTATATTACTTATTTGATGATATTTCAATGAAATAAAAGAAATATTACTATATTAAGTGTCTAAACCAAACTAGCAAAGAATGAATAGGAAGGTAGAAAGATAGTTGAGTAGCGCATCAAAAGAGTGACAGGTTTTGATAAGGCTATTAATGATGAATAGACTTGACACGTATATTATGAATGTATAAAAATATAACTAGTATACAAGACCTGAGATCTGTGTGATCTGAGTAAAAGGAGTTTTAGTAAATGACATGGTTGACGATGATTTGGAAACTTGATGTATATGCATATATGTATTAAGATGTTAAGACTATAAACGATAAACGGAATTTAAAGTGTATGAATAATCAGATAAAATGATCAGTAACAAGTAATATGTTTGTAAATGAATAAGACCTAGATAGTTAGCTCTGACTTAATACGTAGTTGCATGGTCATATAGACAACTCAGGTTAATTCAGAAATGGAATTTAGAATTTGTGTGTGTTCGACGCTCAAGTTATGAGCATGGTTACTTACTGAGTCATTGTGACGCACACCACAACAGTTTGTTAGTTTTGCTGGTCAGTAGCACTCATATTGAGCCAGCAGGATTTCAGTAAAGACTTTGAAGATAGTGGATCGCCCTAATTGCAGTCAAGAGAGTGTTTGAATCCTGGGTCAAGTTATAGGTCCTCCCAACCCCTTGTATTTGTATTTGCATTTATATCTAATATGTAAGAGTTATATATTAGTATAGTTTTATTTTGAGTTCTGGCCGGAGGACAAGTGATTTACTTTTGTTCATTGAGTTCAGACATAAGGCTTAGATGATGATTGCATACAATTTGAATTACATAGCAGGTTATTTTCGGGTACAGGCTTATAGCCAAGTTGCATGATGTTCTGCATACATCATGCCGATTTTAGTCAGAATGATTTATGGAGGCAGGATTAGCCTATCTCATGCCGGTAACAACCTGGCTCAGGAGGGATGTTAAATTCCTCAAGCTTTATTCCAAGTCAAGTAAGCTTCTATTTCTGTTTTCTACTCACAATCTTAAGAATAAGGCATGATTTGCTTATCCCCATTTTCGTTCTTCATAAACCCTAGAGTTTAATTTTGTGCATTTGGAGGTATTGATTTGATAGTATGCATAATCATGCATTACAAGGCAATCTAAGATTTAAATAACTTTTGTTTTAGTTGAATGCCCAAAATATTTCCTTAAATAGGGGTGGCTAAATCTTGTTGAGAGAAAGGGTTCAAGTTTTTATATGTTGATTATGATTGACAAAGATTTGTGCCTAGGATACTAGGCACAAATATTTGTCAATCATCACTTGAACTCTTATTCCTTACAATCATCATGTTCCGAGACTATAACTCTAGTCCGGGAACTATCCAGATCTGTCCCGAAAATATGCGATGTTACATTCACCCCTCCTTATAAATATTTCATCCTCGAAATTTCTCCACCCTTATAACTGCTAATTCAATCCTGGTCGTATGCGAGGAAACTATCTTACTCTAAACTCCACTAATATAACTTCTCTATCCCAACTATGAACTAATCACTATCTATAAGCTAGGATCCATAACAGCTCATCTATAACTTTAAACTGACTATACTTGTAACATCCCGCCTAGGCCAGGATGCTACGGCAGGAGACAGGCTAAACCCACTTCCACAAGCCTCTGAATACAACGAAATTTTGGCATGATGTATTCGTAACATCATGCAACCTGGCCTGTAGCCAGCATCCACATACAATAAAAAAACAACAATCTCGGCCTCAGGCTGGAAACACAACATCAAGGCCTCAGGCCTGAACTCAAAGAATAAAAACAAATACTTGGCCTCCGGCCAGAACTCAAAATAACAACTACACTATTACACATTCATTACTTAATTAATACAAATGCAAAATACAATGCAAAGGGCCGTGAGGACCCACAACTCGACCCAGAACTCGACACTCTCTCCACTGCAATTGAGGCGATCCACTGTCTTCAAAGTCTTCACCGAACTACTACTACTGACCTGCAAAACTACAACTGAAAAGATGTGAGTCGTATTGACTCAGTAAGTAATCATGCAAATAACTACAAAATCTGAATTAATATCTATTTCCTAACCATTTAACAAGCATATTACTTTAATTGATCACCAGGTGCTATTCTTATTCGCTACGTACTCTACCAAACATCTGGAGTCTTTAGGTAAGTACATATAAAGCTTTTATGTCATGAATATGTAGGACTCAATCATGATTTTGCTGCACTACTCTGTTTCTTACTTACTTTTTATGCTCTTTACTAATCTGGTTCAGATATTTATTATAACCTTCTTTCTTTTATTATCTTGAAATATCATCAAATCGGACTATTACAGCCTTAATCCATTTCCATTTCTCATGATTACATGCATATGATACCATTTCATCACGAACTATCATCATTAATATATACCCTTAAATAAGATCATGCTATCATGCATTAAAATCTTACAAAAAGACACTTCTATATATACATGCCACATACGAATATCGACTATACACATCTTTTAATGAAATCATGTCATGCTTCTATGAACTATTACTTTAAAATCTTTCCTGAAAAACTTACATACGAAGAATACTAATGGCATAATGCATTCACATCAAATATATGCATCTCAAATGACTCACTAGAATGCATGATTTATATGCAGAAATTGCAAATTACTCTTTACTTCAACCTGTTATGCCTTTTAGAACATATTTTAGAAAAAAATTCATTTCTGCAGAACACTAGGTTAAAAACAATACTCGAAAACTGATTTCTGTATTAAAATTCAGAATTTCTTATAAAATCGAAGTTTCTGAAAAACTTTCTTTTCTAAAGAGTCCTTACTGAAAGCAGTAACTGAAGACTGAAAACTACACTTGAAAACTGAGATCTATTTCTAAAGAAAACTGAAACTATGTTTAAAACCATAATCTGTATTTGAACTGAAAGCTGTATCTCTGAAAACTATTTCTGAAAACTTGATATTTCAAAACTTCTTCTGAAAACTGGTATCTGAGTATCTGTAGAAAAACTGACGCATTGAGGCGTTACGTCTCGCCGTCCCCCCATACGCCCTAGAGTCAGATATGCAAACCCATGACATTGGGGCGTTACGTCTCGCCGTCCCACAAGCCACAAACTGGAACTGGGGGTGCGGATCTATGCTACCACCCAAGTTCAAACTGGGGTCTATGGGCGTTACGTCTCGCCGTCCCCTAGCCCGTATGGAGGATCTGAGAGCGTCCCCCCAGTCCTTAACATGTGCACATGTTCTGAATCCATCAATTCTGAACAGTATCTCAAGTTACATACTGGGATGAGGTTTTACCTCATGCCCCGAAAATCAGAAAACTCATGCTTATCAAAATCTCAAAACTGGATAAAACATCTTTTGTAATACGGTTCTTTCAAGCTTCCGAAAATATTCATTTAAAATACTTTGAATTCTGAAAAATATTCTTAACTTTGATCCACTGTTGAAAATCTTAACATAATATATATATATATATATATATATATATATATATAATATATATATATATGCATATGCATCCTCATGTTTCTTTCTATACTAGCTATGCTTACTTGTAATGTCATATATGTATATATACATGCTCATGGACCTTTACTAATCAAACATGAATCTAATATCAAAATTTCCATAGTTATGCATACACACGTCATCAAAACTATTCTAATACAACAACCATCACATATATACAAACGTCAAATTCTCAGTTCATAAACTCATTTACATATATTCATATGCACATCTACTCTATGTTCATTTAAACATTCATCAAAATACTATTACGCAAAACACATACTTACCATACACGAACTTACTTACCTCCTCCGGCAATATATATACTATTTATCTTATATACATACTTCAATACTTATGTTACTAAATACATACATATATATGTTCGTTCTTGTGTGAAATCTTACACTTGCACTCATACATGCCTAAACACATCAACTCACATACTTACTAATTTATACTTATCCCTTTATACTCTCGCTTCTATGTTATTACACACATTATATACATACTAGGTTAATTGTACAATCACACGCTCATTATTGTTATACATATTACATAAGCTTTCTAGCTATTTCCAACATTCCTGATTTTACACATAACCTAGTTTATCCATAATATGTCTATGTTTATCTCATTGATAACTTTATTCCCATTCCCTAGGGTGTAGTTTCTACATCCCCCATACTCAAGTCTCATAATATATATATATATATAAACATAACATCATCATTCGTATGCTCTAACTACCTTTATAAATACATATACTAGTGTATCTTTAGGCATCAGCCTCTTTATTTCTATATACTCGTGCTCATCTTTACTTTTATATACATACAAATATACTTGATGCCACTTGTCCACATCTACATGATTATACCGTTCACTTATCTCCTTTTTCTACGTTCCTCATTACATGCATACAGGTTTCAACTTACAATTTTATACAACTTCGTTATATTACTGATTTCACGTATCATTAAATTCTTAAACAATCAAAGCATGAGTTACTTACCTGGCTACACGAATGCCCGCAATCCGGGTCTGATCTGTCAAAACAAATCACAACATATGTCAGATTCGCTATTTGCAGAACTTTCTACTCATCTATAATAAACTATGGACTTTCTCGGAATACTCAAATCCTTACCGACTCTACGGTTTAAGTTTCATTAATCTAATATGTCTTTCTATGGTATTCTGAACTGACTAGATACCTCAGATTCTCATTTTACGCGTTTGCGGCAAAACTTACGGAAAAATTTCCGTAAACGCTACGAAAGGGTCTCGAACCCTCCGAAATAATCCGAAATTTCTCAATTATCCTCGTAATGCCATATTTACATCATAACTATGTTTACGATCATCTACGCTCAATCGCACGAGAAACTCTGTTCTACCGGAATCTCGCTAATTCTACCGGATCGATCATATCCAGTCCGATTCTCCCCGGATTCTACCACATTTATCGTTTTAACACATTATATCATATTCAATTCATTTGATGCAAATTCGTTACACTACGAAACTACCGGAAACATCTGAATATAAAGCTGTAAACTTTAAAATGACGAATTCTAAACGGAGAGTCATACCGAAATTCCGAGGCCATATTCGACTCCCATCGGCCAAACGAATGCGCTTGTGCGATCGAAATTCCGATCGGAGTTACTGTTCATGTTGGGTTACTATTCATCCACCGCTTTCTTCCTCATTTTACATGATTCCAGCCGCTGTTCGGTGAAATCGACTCCGCACACTCGTAGTACTCGTCGAGGGCTTCGATTTGACGGGTGGCTCGGGCCGTGAAACGAGCCAACGAGCCGGAAAAACAAAACCCATTTGTGCGACCTTTTACCCTCTCCAACGCCGATTTCGACAGTCCTGAGCACCGGCACCGGCCACCAGCGGATGCGCTGTGGCCGGATGCACTAGGCATCGGTGGTCCGTCGGCGAGCTGGTGGCCGGAGGCCGCCGTCGCGAACCAATTTCTCTTTCTCTCTCCATACGTCTTTTGCTCTCTGTTTGTGTATTCATTCTTTTCTTTTTTTTTTCTTTTATATTCTGTATTTGCCTTAAATAATAATAATAATAAATAATTAATAAAAACAAAAATATCTCATTTTCGAAAATGACCAAAATACCCCTACTAGGAAGGGTATTTTCAGAAATCAGCCCATTCGAAGCCCTTCCGATGCGATTCTCAAAAAGTTTCTCAGTACAAAAGTTGTTCGTCTCGGAAAAACGAGTCTGATGGTTTAAAAATCAACTCGATCGGAGTTCGTTTGCCAATTCTGTGGCCAATATAGTAAACTTTACTCATATTATAAAAATCACGTAACTGACTTTTGATCCCACACGCTTTCCGACGCAACGAATATTCATAATCTAGTATTCTAACTCATATAATATCGCTTGAACTCTTATTCTTCATTACCATCCCCTTCCCGAGACTATAACGTCGATTCGAGAATCCTCTAGAACAGTCCCGAAAATCTGGGATGTTACATTCACCCTTCCATATAAAAATTTCTTCCTCGAAATTTCTCCATCCTTATAACTGTTGATTCGAACCTGGTCGTATATGCCGAAACTATCTTGTTCTAAACTTTACTGATATAACTTCTCTGTCTCAACTATTTACTAATCTCTATCTATAAGCTAAGATCCTTAACAGCTCATCCACGACCTTAGACTAACTATATTGGTCTAATTCTCATCTCTGGCTATACTAATTTGACTCTTATCTTTGACTGTACTGCTCTGGTTCTTATCTCAAATCATTAGGCCTCACTCGGGCCCTATATTGATTCTATCTTATCCTTGCTGATTCTCCGATCTAAAAAGAGTCGCAAAAGTACTAACTCAATTTAATCTCCTCCATACGGAGATAGATAATCTATGCACATCAATCGAGTCACCCATGTACTCAAATTCAAGCAAACAAGGCACTGAACAATACAATCATATAATATCAAATAATCATGAAGATACACACAAAGACCTACGTGGTCTTTACCAAACTGAAGACAATATCCGACAGCTGGATCCCCACAGTTGCAGTCACTGACTTCTCGATCATGCTACTGACTGACTCTTAAACCATGCTCTGATACCACCTTGTAACATCCCGCCTAGGCCAGGATGCTACCAGCAGGAGACAGGCTAAACCCACCTCCATAAGCATCTGAATCTAACGAAATTTCGGCATGATGTATTCGTAACATCATGCAACCTGGCCTGTAGCAAGCATCAACATACAACAAAAACACAACAATCTCGGCCTCAGGCTGGAAACACAACATCAAGGCCTCAGGCCTGAACTCAAAGAATAAAAACAAATACTTGGCCGCCGGCCAGAACTCAAAATAACAACTACACTATTACATACTCCTTACTTAATTGATACAAATGCAAAATACAATACAAAGGGCCGTGAGGACCCACAACTTGAACCAAGACTAGATACTCTCTCGACTGCAATTGAGACGATCCACTGTCTTCAAAGTCTTCACTGAACTACTGCTACTTACCTGCAAAACTACAACTGAAAAGATGTGAGTCGTATTGACTCAGTAAGTAATCATGCAAATAACTATAAAATCTGAATTAATATCTATTTCCTAACCATTTAACAAGCATATTACTTTAATTGATCACCAGGTGCTATTCTTATTCGCTACGTACTCTACCAAACATCTGGAGTCTTTAGGTAACTACATATAAAGCTTTTATGTCATGAATATGTAGGACTCAATCATGGTTTTGCTGCACTACTCTGATTCTTACTTACTTTTTATGCTCTTTACTAATCTGGTTCAGATATTTATTATAACCTTCTTTCTTTTATTATCTTGAAATATCATCAAATCGGACTATTACAGCCTTAATCCATTTCCATTTCTCATGATTACATGCATATGATACCATTTCATCACGAACTATCATCATTAATATATACCCTTAAATAAGATCATGCTATCATGCATTAAAATCTTACAAAAAGACATTTCTATATATACATGCCACATACGAATATCGACCATACACATCTTTTAATGAAATCATGTCATGCTTCTATGAACTGTTACTTTAAAATCTTTCCTGAAAAACTTACATACAAAGAATACTAATGGCATAATGCATTCACATCAAATATATGCATCTCAAATGACTCACTAGAATGCATGATTTATATGCAAAAATTGCAAATTACTCTTTACTTCAACCTGTTATGCCTTTTAGAACATATTTTATAAAAAAAATTCATTTCTGCATAACATTGGGTTAAAAATATTACTCGGAAACTGATTTCTGTATTAAAATTCGGAATTTCTTATCAAACCGATGTTTCTGAAAAACTTTCTTTTCTAAAGAGTCTTTTCTGAAAGCTGTAACTGAAAACTGAAAATTACACTTGAAAACTGAGATCTATTTCTAAAGAAAACTGAAACTGTGTTTAAAACTATAATTTGTATTTGAACTGAAAGCTGTATCTCTGAAAACTATTTCTGAAAACTTGATATTTCAAAACTTCTTCTGAAAACTGGTATCTGAGTATCAGTAGAAAAACTGACGCATGAAGGCGTTACGTCTCGTCGTCCCCCCATACGCCCTAGAGTCAGATATACAAACCCATGACATTGGGGAGTTACGTATCGCCGTCCCCCAAATCATGCCATACCTGCCCTGAAACTGGTGGTCTTGGGGCGTTACGTCTCGCCGTCCCCCAAACCACAAACTGGAACTCGGGGTGCGGATCAATGCTACCATCCAAGTTTAAACTGGGGTCTAGGGGCGTTACGTCTCGCCGTCCCCCTAGCCCATCTGGAGGATCTGAGAGCGTCCCCCCAGTCCTCAACATGTGCACATGTTTCTGAATCCATCAATTCCAAACAGTATCTCAAGTTACATACTAGGTGAGGTTTTAGCTCATGCCCCAAAAATCAGAAAACTCATGCTTATCAAAATCTCAAAACTGGATAAAACATCTTTCTGTAATACGGTTCTTTCAAGCTTCCGAAAACATTCATTTAAAATACTTTGAATTTTGAAAAACATTCTTAACTTTGATCCATGTTGAAAATCTTAGCATAATATATATATAATATATATATATATATATATATATATATATATATGCATATGCATCCTCATGTTTCTTTCTATACTAGTTATGCTTCCTTGTAATGTCATATATGTACATATACATGCTCATAGACCTTTACTAATCAAACATGAATCTAATATCAAAATTTCCATAGTTATGCATACATACGTCATCAAAATTGTTCTAATACAACAAGCATCACATATATACAAACGTCAAATTCTCAGTTCATAAACTCATTTACATATATTCATATGCACATCTACTCTATGTTCATTTAAACATTCATCAAAATACTATTACGCAAAACACATACTTACCATACACGAACTTACTTACCTCCTCCGGCAATATATATACTATTTATCTTATATACATACTTTAAAACTTATGTTACTAAATACATACATATATATGTTCGTTCTTGTGTGAAATTTTACACTTGCACTCATACATGCCTAAACACATCAACTCACATACTTACTAATTTATACTTATCCCTTTATACTCTCGCTTCTATGTTATTACACACATTACATACATACTAGGTTATTGTACAATCACACGCTCATTATGGTTATACATATTACATAAGCTTTCTAGCTATTTCCAACATTCCTGATTTTACACATAACCTAGTTTATCCATAATATGTCTATGTTTATCTCATTGATAACTTTATTCCCATTCCCTAGGGTGTAGTTTCTACATCCCCCATACCCAAGTCTCATAATATATATATATATATAAACATAACATCATCATTCGTATGCTCTAACTACCTTTATAAATACATATACTAGTGTATCTTTAGGCATGAGCCTCTTTATTTCTATATACTCGTGCTCATCTTTACTTTTATATACATATAAATATACTTGTAGCCACTTGTCCACATCTACATGATTATACCGGTTCACTTATTCCTTTTTCTACGTTCCTCATTACATGCATACAGGTTTCAACTTACAATTTTATACAACTTCGTTATATTACTGATTTCACGTATCATTAAATTTCTTAAACAATCAAAGCATGAGTTACTTACCTGGCTACATGAATGCCCGCAATCCGGGTCTGATCTGTCAAAATAAATCACAACATATGTCAGATTCGCTATTTGCAGAACTTTCTACTCATCTATAATAAACTATGGACTTTCTCGGAATACTCAAATCCTTACCGACTCTACGGTTTAAGTTTCATTACTCTAATATGTCTTTCTATGGTATTCTGAACTGACTAGATACCTCAGATTCTCATTTTACGCATTTGCGGCAAAACTTACGGAAAAGTTTCCGCAAACGCTACGAAAGGGTCTCGAACCCTCCGAAATAATCCGAAATTTCTCAATTATCCTCGTAATGCCATATTTACATCATAACTATGTTTACGATCATCTACGCTCAATCGCACGAGAAACTCTGTTCTACCGGAATCTCGCTAATTCTACCGGATCGATCATATCCCGTCCGATTCTCCCCGGATTCTACCATATTTATCGTTTTAACACATTATATCATATTCAATTCATTTGATGCAAATTCGTTACACTACGAAACTACCGGAAACATCTGAATATAAAGCTGTAAACTTTAAAATGACGAATTCTAAACGGAGAGTCACACTGAAATTTCGAGGCGATATTCGGACTCCCATCGGCCATACGAACGCGTTGGTGCGATCGGAATTCCGATCGGAGTTGCCGTTCACATTGGGTTATTATTCATCCACCGCTTTCTTCCTTGTTTTGCGTGATTCCAGCCGTGTTTCGGTGAAATCGACTCCGTACACTCGTAGTACTCGTCGAGGGCTTCGATTTGACGGGTGGCTTGGGCCGTGAAATAAACCGACGATCCGGAAAAACAAAACCCATTTGCGCGACCCTTTACCCTCTCCAGCGCCGATTCCGGCGGTCCTGAGCGCCGGCGCCGGCCACCAGCGGCTGTGCCGTGGCTGGACGCACCAGGCGCCGGTGGTCCGCCGGCGAGCTGGTGGTCGAAGGCCGCTCGCGCGAACCAATTTCCATTTCTCTCTCCATGCGTCTTTTGCTATCTGTTTGTGTTTTTCATTCTTTTTTTTTTTTTTTGTTTTATATTCTATATTTGCCTTAAATAAAAATGATAATAAATAATAAATAAAAACAAAAATATCTCATTTTCGAAAATGACCAAAATACCCCCACTAGGAAGGGTATTTTCAGAAATCAGCCCATTCGAAGCCCTTCCGATGCGATTCTCGAAAAGTGCTCAATACAAAAGTTGTTCCTCTCAGAAAAAAGAGTCTGATGGTTTAAAAAATCAACTCGATCGGAGTTCTTTTGCCAATTCTGTGGCCAATACAGTAAACTTTACTCATATTACAAAAATCGCGTAACTGATTTTTGATCCCACACGCTTTCCGACACAACGAATATTCATAATCTATTATTCTAACTCATATAACAACGCTTGAACTCTTATTCTTCATTACCATCCCCTTCCCGAGACTATAACGTCGATCCGAGAATCCTCTAGAATAGTCCCGAAAATCTGGGATGTTACAATACTGGTCTGGTTCTCATCTCCAATTGTACTGTTCTGATTCTTATCTCTATTAGTCTGGCCTCACAAGGGCCTTATACTGATACTATCAAATTCTTACTATTTCTCCGATCTAAAAAAAGCCGCAAAAGTATTTACTTAATTTAATCTCCTCCCATACAGAGATAGCTAATCTCTACACATCAATGGAGTCACCATAGGCACAAATCTTTGTCAATCATAATCAAACATATAAAAACTTGAACCCTTTCTCTCAAAAATATTTGGCCAACCCCTATTTAGGGAAAACTTTTGGGCATTCAACTAAAACAATAGTTATTTAAATCTTAGATTACCTTGTAATGCATGATTATGCATACTATCAAATCAATACCTCCAAATGCACAAATTTAAACTCTAGGGTTTATGAAGAATGAAAATGGGGATAAGCAAATCATGGCTTATTCTTAAGATTAAAAGTAGAAAAGAGAAATAGAAACTTGCTTGACTAGGAAGAAAGGTTGAGGAATGTAACATCTCCTTACACCAGGATGTTACCAGTAGGAGACAGGCTAATCTTGCCTCCATAAGCCTCTTATTCTGATAAAGATTCGACCAATATTACTCTAATGATGAATTGATTCTCCAATACACATGTAATAAATGAGTTGTTAACTTGGAACACGAAGATATGCAAAATACTCTATCAATGGTCAGATTTAAACACCCAAAATAACCCAATTTATTATATGTATATGTTAACCAAGAAAATCTGAATTCATTAAGATTAAGTTCCATTTGTGGCTACCCACGCCTGGTATATGTCTATCTTGGAAGGAAATCTCCCCTAAATTGAGATTGTGAGCTATTTAATCTAAGGTTGAAACTTAAAATCCCTTCGTCAATTTCATTTTAAGTTTACCACATCAATTTTATTGGTGATCAAGCAATAAGAATCATTAAGCTTAAGATTCAATAAACAAGCCAAAACATCACACATAATATAAAGAAAATCAATTATTAAACTTGTGAATATTATTTTTCATCACTTCTCTAGATTAAAAATAAAATTATAGGGTTAAGGAATCCATCTTTAATATTTCAAATCTAGAAATTTCCCTTATTATAATATATAAATTTACATTGTATTATCAACTGACTATATTGGCAGCATCTTGATTAAGTTATGTTTTAATTAATTGCAACCGACCAAAAAGCAGTATCCAATTAAGTCATGTTAAAATTAATTTATTGAGTCCCACCGATCGTAAAAGTAGTATCCAATTAAGTCAGAATTTAAGATAATTTATATGTTATAAATTAAGAGAGATTAGTCTAAATTATTCATATTAAGGGATTCACTTTTTACCCTTGTAAAAATAAATTAGCTAGACATAAAATAAATAAAAAACAAAGGAGCTATTATTACAATTAGAAATAAAAATATATAATTAAAAATACAAAACATAAAAAACACAAGATACAGTCATTAGATCCTTATTAAGGATCTGAAAGAAAATATGAAATTTACAAATGAAATCAAACTCTATTTATAGGCAAAATTTTACCTTCACCAATTTCTCCACAAATTTCTCCATCAAACATGACACAAAACATGATACCAAATCCTCCACCAAACATGCAAGCATATTTTGTGGAAGTTTGACAGTTGTAAAATATCATTTTCCACTTTTTGTTTGATAATGACTTTAATAAATACTCATAACACACTTTGGATTTCTATCAATTACGATCTTAAAAACTTCACAATTTGAAATTCTTATGAACATCAAACTTGTAGATTTTTTAGTTTTCTTTTATCTGCAACTTGAATCGCCTCAATCCGATATCAGAGTAAAATGCTATGACCAAAATACAAAAATTACGCAATGTAGAAATTTCCGAATTTGTACTTCTTTAGAACGCCATTTCAAGTATCCAACCTTTAAAATCGTAATGGCAAGTCCATTTTTTTGCCTTTATTTGTTTCACATTTAGTCCTGATTGATTCTATTGAGTCCCGATTTTTTTATCTGTGAAATAAAATAAAAGTGTTCATCAAATTCGAGAAATCATACAAAATATTAAGTAAAAGGCTGGTAAATATTAATATATTTTCTACTCATCACACCACAAACATAACAATTGCTAGTACTCGAGCAAAACAAACAAAATAAATAATCAACTTATACTAAATTAATCTAAGCCACTTTCTGTAACATCCCGGGTTATTTTAGAATATTGGCATGAATTTTATTTGCTTATCACGAGGGTTGTGTTTGTGGTAAATGAAATTAATTTCAAGAAATTAGTTATAAAATAATATTAAATTTAAGCTAAAGGGGTTGAATTGAAATTTGAGAAATTAATATTAGTGAATCTAGATTTTTCTTCATATATATAAATAATTGTCTAGATTATTCACACACCAAGATATTTATTAAAAAAAACACCCTTATACGTGATACACACACGCCTATCGCATACACACGCACATAGATCATACACAGAACACAGAAACAACGAAATCCAGAGAATATGAGAGAGACCGAAGAGAAAGAAAAAGAAAGAGAGAAGGCGAGCAAGATGGAGGGAAGACCGAAAGGGTGAAGAGAATAAAAACAGGCCGAGCGAGATGAAGGCAGAAGAGAAGAAAAAAAAAAGAGATAACAAGAACAATGGAGAGAAGCCGAAACAAAGGAAAGAAAAAAGAAGTTGCAGACCGATAATAGTGAAGGAAAGTGAATGGAAAATAGAAGGGAGAGATCGAGAAAGATAGAGAAGCAAGCCGAGAGGAAAGAGAAGGGGAGAGAAGAGAGTGACTGAAAGGTAAGAAGGCTGAGAGAGGGAGTGAGAGAGAGAGATAAAACCCGAGACAGAGAGGAGTGAGATCGAGAGAGAAAGAAAAATGGGGACAACATTGGCAGACTCCTTAGTCATCAACGAGTCCTGCGCAGTTTCCGCGCCAATGATAGCAAACAGAGGTCGGCGGGAGGAAGAAGAGAGCAGGGGCAGAGATAGAGGTAAGTACACTATATGATAATCTTCTTGTGTCTTGATTGCAATTGATGATTTAGGGGTTTTTGAGTAAATTTTGTACTTGGGTGAGATGATGAATTGGATACGTGTTAAAGGTGATTTAGATTTTGCTTTCTGTTTAATATTGGAGGAAGTTATTAGTATTAAAAGAATTGTAAAATTTGGAAATTTTGGCATGAACTCTAGAATTTGGGAAAAAATTGATTGTATGATAAAATCAATTGTTAGATAGTTTGTGGTTTCTGTGTGTGTTAATATGAAATTAAATTTAAATATTAAAGCCAAAAATCAAGAATTGAGATTTTGAGTTTATTAAATAGTAATTATCGCCAGTTGCATCGAGCATGTGATGAAATCATAATCAATGTATTAGAGCGTTGAATGTACATATGCAAATTTTAGAGAATATGGGGTTCATAAGTATTTAAATGCATGAATGATGTGTGTGTGATGTAGTTAATGATGATAATAAATATGAAACTGAAATGGTAATGAATTCCCTAATCTTGAGATCCACTTCAGACTTTGTCATTTTTTATGACGTTAGATCCTAATAATTGAACTTAATTTAACATGGAACAGCCTCTGAAATTTGCTCTACACAGCCCCGGTAAGCCATTGAAATCGGCCTTAAAATTGGCCCTGATCTGACTATAATTAGCCCCAGAAATACGTTGTCATAGAAGTTGGTATAGACCCGAAAATCAGATCCTAATCCTAAAAATACCTTGAATCACATTCAGACTTTCCTTTGTATAGGATCAGGCCGTGACCAGAAAAGCACTTCAGACTTTAGTCGGAACTCCTAACAGACCCTTAATCAGACTCCTATCTTATTGGGGTTCTGCCCCTGACCTATGTAGGTTTCAGACTCTGAACAACGGACAGTCGAATTTTGATTAGTAAAGTGAAACAGGTCCTGCAATGACACCGAGTCAGAACCTATAAATTCAGACCTTAACTAAGCAGACTCTAGTTAGATCCGACCTTGAAATCAGACCTTAACTTATACACCCGACCAGCCCCTGATGGTTATGAATCTAAGTCAGAACCTGATCAGAAGGTAATTCCAGCTCCTTAGACAATCAGTTCGAGTTTAACTTAGTATAGCAGAACCAATTAACCCCTGCAACATGAAAAATAAATAGAGGGTTATTAATTTATGAGTGTATGCATGTGTCAGTGTAGTAGTAAAAGCATATGATGCATAAAGATAATAATAATAAAAATAATAATAAATAAATAAATAAATAAATAAATGTTTCATTCGGGATGTTATACACATATATGTATATTGTGGCCTAGAGCATGATGTTAGTTATTGCTTAGTTTAATAAGGACAAGTTGGCTAAATGGTGTGTAGTGGTATCGTTGATGAATTAGTGATCTTGAGCAAGCATTTAATGTTTGTCAAAGTATTAATAAACATGGATATTCATTGAGGTAAATATTGAGTATAGTTGTAAGTTTAATGTTAATGAGTTACAAGTAAATGAAAGAATTTAGTTTTGATGTCGTGTTTATGCAGGTATATGTGCATGTATATATATAACAATATAAAGGTAGGTGCTTAAGAAAGCATGGTTGTGTTTAAAGTAAGCATAAGAAATATATATGCATGTTGTGCATAATGATTTTCGTAATTGAGCTGAAACTAAGAATGATTTGAGATTCAATGAGTTTTTAAAGAAAAGTTTCAAAGACTTTTAGGAGAAAAGTATTTCAGAAAATGTTTCTTACAGTTTCAAGATTTAAAATACGAGTTTTATGGTTTTATGTTTTTCGGGGCATGATGTAAAAACTCACCCTAGTATGTAACTTGAGAATCGGTGGGAATTGACGGATTCAGAGACATGTGCACATGTCGAGGACTGAGGGGACGCTATCAGATGCTCCAAATGAGCTAGGGGGACGGCGATAGGTAACGCCCCTAGACCCCAGTTTGAGCTTGGTTGGTAGCATAGATCTGCACCCCCAGCTCCAGTTTGTGGCTTGGGGGACGGCGATACGTAACGCCCCAAGACCACCAGTTTCAGGGCAGGTATAACATGCTTTGGGGGACGGCGATACGTAACGCCCCAATGTCAAGGGTTTGCATAGCTGGCTGTAGGGCGTATGGAGGGACAGCGATACGTAGCTCCCCCATGCATCAGTTTTTCAGCAGACACTCAGATATCAGATGATTTCCAGAAAATAGTTTTCAAAGACACAGAACACAGAGAAAGTTTTCCATTTTCATATACATCTTTCGGTTTTCAGAGGAACAGATTTTAAATAGAGACTTCAGTTTTTCAAAATAGTTTTCAGATGAACAGTTTTTAGAAAACAGTATTTCAGAAACATAAGTTTTATGAAGAATGTCAGAAAGTAATTTTCAGAAAATAATTTTTCTAAAAGATTTTTAAAACCTATCTTCATTATGCATGGCATAACTAAGTAAAACCTAACTCATAAGTTATGCACATTGATCACACACACACACATATATATATATATATCCTAGAAATCATTTGAGTTGCACATAGTTGACATGATGCATGATAGCATTGGCACACTTATATGTATATTTGGTCAATGTTTGTGTGAGTAGTTTGTTTACATAGTATGATAACATGGCCATATATACATGCATATACAATTGATGATAGTGTGATGAATACTTGAAAGAATGAATATGTGATAGATCCGATTTGATAATATTTCAATATGTTAAACGAAAGATAACTATAGTAAGAGTCTGAATTGGAACTCGTAGAGGATTAAGTAGGAAAGTAATAGATATCAGATGAGCGTAGCGAAAGCAAGTGTTTTGAGTTTTGCAGGTTGGTGATCCGATTGATCGACCGCAGATACCAGATCTTGAGGAGCCGGGTAGCAGCGTTGCAGTCAGTCAGTCACCAGATTTTGGGTGGATAAGAGTCAAATTATTTATGAGCTTGTTTGTAAGTAATTGAGTTGGTTTTTGTGTTAATATGTATTTTCGGGCACGGAGCCCAATTATATTTGTTTGAGATCATTATTTTAGTGATGTGTTATGTTACTACTGCTGTAGGTTGTCTGAGGTGCTTGACTTTGATCTAGGATGCATGACTTTTAGCAGAGGTCCTGCCGAAATTCGGCAGAGTTTGAGGCTTATGGAGGCAGGATTAGCCTGTCTCCTGCCGGTAGCATCCTGACTTAGACGGGATGTTACAAATATGGTATCAGAGTGAGGTTATAGAGTTCGGTGACTGCAGCTACTAGCTATTCGACTATCTCAGTAAGTATGTGTTTTATTTAGACCATATCGGTTATTGTTCGTTGTTTGGTTTCAGTATGCCCAGATCCGGATTCGAGGACGAATCCTATATAAGGAGGGGTGAATGTAACATCCCGGTTATTTTAGAATATTGGCATGAATTTTATTTGCGTATCACGAGGGTCGTGTTTGTGGTAAATGAATTAATTTCAAGAATTAGTTATAAAATAATATTAAATTTAACTAAAGGGGTTGAATTGAAATTTGAGAAATTAATATTAGTGAATCTAGATTTTTCTTCATATATATATATATATATATAATTGTCTAGATTATTCACACACCAAGATATTTATAAAAAAAAAAAACAAAAAAAAAAGAACAAAACACCCTTACACGTGATACACACACACGCCTATCGCATACACACGCACACAGATCATACACACACAGAACACAAAAACAACGAAATCCAGAGAATAAGAGAGAGACCGAAGAGAAAGAAAAAGAGAGAAGGCCGAGCAAGATGGAGGGAAGACCGAAAGGGTGAAGAATAAAAGCAAGCCGAGCGAGATGATGGCAGAAGAGAAGAAAAAAAAAGAGAACAAGAACAAAGGAGAGAAGCCGAAACAAAGGAAAGAAAGAAGAAGGTGCAGACCGATAATAGTGAAGGAAAGTGAAAGGAAATAGAAAGGAGAGATCGAGAAAGATAGAGAAGCAAGCCGAGAGGAAAGAGAAAGGGAGAGAAGGGAGTGACTGAAAGGTAAGAAGGCTGAGAGAGGGAGTGAGAGAGAGAGAGAGAACCCGAGCCAGAGAGGAGTGAGATCGAGAGAGAAAGAAAAATGGGGACAGCTTTGGCAGACACCTTAGTCATCGGCGAGTCCTGCGTAGTTTCGGCACCAATGATAGAAAGCAGAGGTCGGCGGGAGGAAGAAGATAACATGGGCAAAGATAGAGGTAAGTACACTATATGATAATCTTCTTGAGTCTTTATTGCAATTGATGATTTAGGGGTTTTTGAGTAACTTTTGTACTTGGGTGAGATGATGAATTGGATATGTATTAAAGGTAATTTAGATTTTACTTTGTGTTTAATATTGGAGGAAGTTATCAATATTAAAAGAATTGTAAAATTTGGAAATTTTGGCATGAACCCTAGAATTTGGGAAAAAATTGATTGTATGATAAAATCAATTGTTGGATAGTGTTATGGTTTCTGTGTGTGTGTGTGTTAATATGAAAGTGAATTTAAAGATTAAGCCAAAAATCAAGAATTGAGATTTTGAGTTTATTAATAGCAATTATCGCCAGTTGCATCGAGCATGTGATGAAATCATAATCAATGTATTAGAGTGTTGAATATACATATGCAAATTTTAGAGAAGATGGGGTTCATAAGTATTTGAATGGATGAATGATGTGTGTGTGATGTAGTTAATGATGATAATAAATATGAAACTGAAATGGTAATGAATTCCCTAATTTTGAGATCCACTTCAGTCTTTGTCTTTTTTTTGACGTTAGATCCTAATAATTGAACTTAATTTAACATGGAACAGCCTCTGAAATTTGCTCTAAACAGCCCCAGTAAGCCCTTGAAATCGGCCTTAAAACTGGCCCTGATCTGACTGTAATTAGCCCCAGAAATACATTGTCATAGAAGTTGGTATAGACCCGAAAATCAGATCCTAAAAATACCTTGAATCACATTCAGACTTCCCTTTGTATAGGATCAGATCGTGACCAGAAAAGCACTTCAGACTTTAGTCGGAACTCCTAGCAGACCCTTAACCAGACTCCTATCTTATTGGGGTTATGCCCCTGACCTATGTAGGTTTCAGACTCTGACCAACGGACAGTCGGATTTTGATTAGTAAAGTGAAACAGGTCCTGCAATGACACCGAGTCAGAACCTATAAAGTCAGATCTTAACTAAGCAGACTCTAGTTAGATCCGACCTTGAAATCAGACCTTAACTTATACACCCGACCAGCCCCTGATGGTTATGAAACTAAGTCAGAACCTGATTAGAATGTAATTCCAGCTCCTGAGACAATCAGTTCGAGTTTAACTTAGTATAGCAGAACCAATTAACCCCTGCAACATAAAAAATAAATAGAGGGTTATTAATTTATGAATGTATGCATGTGTCAGTGTAGTAGTAAAAGCATATGATGCATAAAGATAATAATAATAAAAATAATAATAATAAATAAATAAATAAAATAAATGTTTCATTCGGGATGTTATACACATATATGTATATTGGGGACTAGAGCATGATGTTAGTTATTGCTTAGTTTAATTAGGGACAAGTTGGCTGAATGGTGTGTAGTGGTATTGTTGATGAATTAGTGATCTTGAGCAAGCATTTAATGTTTGTCGAAGTATTAATAAACATGGATATTCATTGAGGTAAATTGGAGTATAGTTGTAAGTTTAATGTTAATGAGTTACAAGTAAATGAAAGAATTTAGTTTTGATATTGTGTTTATGCAGGTATATGTGCATGTATATATATAACAATATAAAGGTAGGTGCATAAGAAAGCAGGGTTGTTGTTTAAAGTAAGCATAAGAAATATATATATGCATGTTGTGCATAATGATTTTCGTAATTGAGCTGAAACTAAGAATGATTTTGAGATTCAATGAGTTTTTAAAGAAAAGTTTCAAAGATTTTTGGGAGAAAAGTATTTCAGAAAATGTTTCTTATAGTTTCAAGATTTAAAATACGAGTTTTATGGTTTAATGTTTTTCGAGGCATGAGGTAAAAACTCACCCTAGTATGTAACTTGAGAATCAGTGGGAATTGACAGATTCAGAGACATGTGCACATGTCGAGGACTGAGGGGACGCTCTCAGATTCTCCAAATGAGCTAGGGGGACGGCGATACGTAACTCCCCTAGACCCCAGTTTGAGATTGGTTGGTAGCATAGATCCGCACCCCCAGCTCCAGTTTGTGGCTTGGGGGACGGCGATACGTAACGCCCCAAGACCACCAGTTTCAGGGCAGGTATAGCATGCTTTGGGGGACAGCGATACATAACGCCCCAATGTCATGGGTTTGCATAGCTGACTCTAGGGCGTATGGGGGACAACGATACTTAACGCCCCCATGCGTCAGTTTTTCAGCAGACACTCAGATATCAGATTTCCAGAAAATAGTTTTCAAAGACACGAACACAGAGAAAGTTTTCCGTTTTCATATACATCTTTCGGTTTTTTAGAGGAACAGGTTTCAAATAGAGACTTCAGTTTTTCAAAACAGTTTTCAGATGAAAAGTTTTTAGAAAACAGTATTTCAGAACATAAGTTTTATGAAGAATATCAGAAAGTAATTGACCAGTGCATTCACACGCGTATAACGCAAGCGCACGTATCGTTCAAGTAGTATAAAAATATCGATCTCACGAGGACTTAATTCCTACTGTTGTTATTAATTATTGATACTATTTATTTACAGGTATCTAATTATAGGGAGTAAAGAATTGTTTGCTTTTGGTTGGTTGAATGTGGATTTCCTAATTAAATAAAATAAAATAAATAAAGAAAATACTAAAGAAAATAACAAAAGACTCAAAAGAAAATACTAAGGAAAATAAAAGAAAAGACTCAAAGATCTAGGGTCGTGACTCCACACAATATTGTTAAAAAGATGAATTGATTCCTTTACTTATGTGTAATAATTCAATTTACTGACCTGGAACACGAAGATATGCAAAAGCCTCTTCCGATGGTCAGACGTAAATATCCAGTATAACCCAATTGAACCATATTCTCATGTCAACCAAATTACCTAGATTCATTAAGGTTAAGTTCCAATTATGGTTACCCCCGCCCGACAGGTATATTCCTATCCTTTAAGGAAATCTATTAAGGGTTAGCTATCCTCAAGGAAGATCGTGAGCTATTAAGTCTAAGGTCTTAAACTTAAATCTCTATGTCTAGTTCATTTTAAGTTTACCTAATCAATTTTATTAATGGCCAGTTAATAAAAAGCATTAAGACTAAGACTTAATAAATAAACTAAAAAAGAATTACCCATAAAAAAAAATCAATTATTGAGTGTGGATATTGTGTTTCATCACTTCCCTAGATAAAAATAAAATGCTGGGGTTGGGGATCCACTTTTAATATTATAATTTAGAAATCTCCCTTATTATAATATAGAATTTAACGTGTGATAGCCAACCAGCCATGTAGGCGGTATTCCTTATTAAGTCAGATTTAAATTAAGTCCAACAGCCATAAAGGCGGTATAGTAATAGTATTTGAACATAAACAGCCATATAGGCGGTAATTATGTGTGACCTAAAGACCAGCCATATAGGCGGTATCTAATTATGCCAAATTAATAAAACCAGCCATTAAGGCGAAAATTCATTTTAGTGAATAATAAATTTTATATTATAATTAAGGGAGATTAATCTAAATTAAAATATTAAAATCTTCACCCTTCCCCCAGCGGAAATTTAACTACTGAACAAAAAGAAAGGAGTAGAAGAAGAGAACTACTGCTACTGAAAATTAAAATACATAAATTAAATACTAAAATAAACACACAAGATGCAATCCTTAAATTCATTACAAAAACCTAAGGAAATCATGAGAATTACAAATGAAATGGCTTGGTATTTATAGAAAAACCTAAAGGCTTCCACCAATTTCTCCACTGATTGCTCCACGAATGCTCCACCAAACACTCCACCAAACATGCCACAAGACATGGCATCAAACATGCACCAAACATGACATCAAACATGGCATCAAACATGCAAGCATGTTTGGTGGAAGTTTGATTATTTTTATTTTATTTTTTTATTAATTTTATTTTATATTTTGTAAATGACTATAGTAATTACACAAAATATACTACATTGTTCATTGATTTCGCAATTGAAACTTCAGAATTAAAAATATTTTGACTTTCAAAGTTGCAGATCTTCGAGTCTTCCTTAATCTGCAACTTGAATCAGCTCAATCGGACATCGGACGAAAAAAGTTATGGCCAAAATACGAAAAATTACATAAAATTGGAAATTTTTACTGCACTCGTGACGCGTTAGTAAAATTTTGTTTTTGATCATTTTCCCTCCGGACTTCATCGTTTTAGCCCCGAGTTGATTCCATTAAGTCGAAATATTATTTTTATCTGCAAAATAAACAATAACACATCAAAACGTCATAAAACTCGAGAAACTAAACAAAATATTAGGTTGAATGAGTGAGAAATAGTGATATAATTACCACTCATCACACCCATAAATCTAACATTTTGCTAGTCCTCGAGCAAAACACAAAATAAAATAACATAAAAATAAAATTAAGCTAAGCCACTTCGTAGGGATCACGGTTGCATTTAGCTTATGCAACAAGCCTTTAACCCCTAGGTGTCCCTAGTGGACGAGTTGTAGTCTCATGAGGGTTTACAGCGACGATACCCACAAACGTCTTATAAAAGTAAAAAGATAGTAAAACTATGCACACAAAAGCAAAAAGACAAGAGAAAAGAAAATAAAGAAGTTAGTGACTAATCTGGTGAAACTCTACTCCAAGTTAGTAGTTGTTGTTTCTTTCTAAATTACCGAATAAGTAAATTCTCCGATTATAATTACCATTCTCCATATGCACAACCAAACAATATTAATCAATTCATTTTTGCCCACAACAGTCACAAGTACAATTGATAAGAGAGTATATTTTTGTCCTAAAGTTCTATCAGATTTCACACCTTTTTGTTAGCAATGAAATAATTTTTCTGATTTTTTTCTGATTTTTATTATTTATTTTTTATTTATATACAATATCTTCCGTCTATGTAGCGAGCTTTGGTCGATGGCTCCCAAACCAGTTGGCTTTAGGGAACCAGGTGTTAAGACACCCCTACGGACTTAATACTCAGACTTCAGCCATATATTTTTTTTTACAACATCTTCGATCTATGTAGCGAGCTTTGGGCCAGTGACTCCCAAACCAGTTGGTTTTAAGGCACTATGTGTTAAAACACCCTTACTGACTTAATAACTCGGATCTCGGATGTTTTTTTTTTTTTCATTTTTTTCTCTTTTTTTTTTACTCCATTGCCATTTATAGATGTTCCTCCATTAAATTAAACTATAGAGCTCTGAATATTACAAACTTTTCAATTACAACTCATGTCCGTATGTTACTATGCATATTGATAATACCTGCCAACTGAGCATATGAAGATCCACTTTAGTCCGTTTTATGGAGAATTCACAAATTAAATAATTTAAAAGGAAATAAACAAAAATTAACTTGTTTCGAAAATGGGTTGAAATACGTATCAGGAGTGAGAACTCATTACACAGCTATTTCTCACCAATTCACCTTTTAGTCAAAATAAAAGCACAAAAACGTAAAATATTTTTTTTTTTAATTTTTGAAAATTTTTCAATTTTTTTTTGTATTTTTCGAAAAAATTTTGACTAAAAATAAAACAAAAAGAAAAAATAAGATACAAAATAACTAATTCCCTCCCTCAAACCTAAATGAGACATTGTCCTCAATGTCTTAAATAGTAGAAGAAGAGTTTAGGAAACCGTACCTGGTTAGCTGAAAATCTACAAAAAACTACCGATTAAGATCTATGTCCAACTTACGCTTCTTACCACGATCGCTGTCTGACCACTCCAACATTGAGAGAATGGGGTCTATTTTGGTTCAAAGGCTATGATTTGATCAATTAATTCATCAGCCTTTGTCGCAGTCAGGAAAATATCTTGTACGAATTTGGTGACGAATTCCTGTCTTTTGGCTTCCACAAGAAATACAAACAGAAAATCGAAGAAATGCTCAATGTTAAGTAAACCAACGGGCTTCCGATGAATATTCAAATGCGCCCATGATGCCACAGTGTATATTTTTTCAAATGTTTTGAGCCCGCCTGCTAATGCAATGAAAGCGTCAGCAGTATTGATCATTTCACGGAGCTGTTCAGACATACTCGATACAATGCACTCATCTCCGTTTGTTTGTCCAATTAATTGTTCGTTCGCCAAGGGTTTGGGATGATTCCCAAAACATGTTCGCCACCATCCTGAACGGCTTTTGAAATGCTACCCATCATTCCAAGATTGCCATCGCCATATACTAGGTGCATATTTCTTTCCGCTATGACTCGTCCCAATTCCTTCGCAGCCTCAATGAATTCTGGTTTATTACCAGAATTGGATCCACAAAAAATACAAATTCACTTGATTTGCTGCTGTGAAGTTGCTTCCATTTTATCTCTCTTTTTTGGATTTATATCTGGATGTGTCGAAGCGAGAAATGTAGAGCTGAATTTATAGAACCTGAAATGGGTGAGTAATAATTACACTAGTATCTGCCAAACGACAATTATTAGAAGAACTAACGTTAAATAAATCGTGAAAAATCAAAAAGTTTAGATCTTGTCGGTGAAAATAAAATATAAAAACAAAAAAAGAAAAGCAAATCAAATGATTATTAAGTAACAGAATTGTATACTCAATACGCCACTCGCTTGGTATAAATTCATTAGGATGCGTCTCAAGAATTCATTCCTTACTCAGCCATCTCTAATGATTTAGCTCTCCTTTGCGATCACCAAAACACCATTCCTTCTGTCTTAAAATGCTTCATTTGTGCTTTTCCCTGCAAAAATAACACACAAAATTAAAAACTCTACAACATGTATACAAAAAATATGAAAATAAATTACAACAAAATTGCATGGGTTGCCTCCCTGCTAGAGCTAAATTTTTCGTCTTCAGCCAGACGTGACTAAAATCTATCTGTCAAGGAGGTTTCAGCGTCGTTTTGGATGTCTGATTAAAGACAATCCCGTGAGCGTTGCTTTTGAAGGGTCTCTTCCAACGGTGAGGTGGCAAAAATAATTTTATCTTATTCAATGCTTGTGCCACCTTTTTATTCTTTATCGCTCCAGTGGTTCCTGAAAAGAAAGAAAGAGAATCAGGAGGTCTCGTATGGTGCTTGACTTGGAATGAGATTTTCATTCTGTCAAGTTTCTGGGCGATGTCTTTGATTTGTACTCCCCAAAACAATGATGTTTCTCTTGAATGCACTGGATCTTCAATAAGGTTAGCCATTTTCACCTCCATTTGCTCTGATTCTTGCTCCAACTTTTCCTCACAGATTTATTCTAGGATTTCGACGTTCTGTTCCTCATCTGTCATCTGTGAAATGCATGCTCCATAATTATCTGCTTGAGGATGAAAAGATGTCTGACATTAGGTCTTCATCCACTGATACAGCTGGAATGAATGGTTCGAGTAGATCTTCATCAAACATCATGGTAAAACATGCTCCAAGATCTTCATTTTGAGGATTGAAAGTTTGATCCTCCGTTGTTGGCACAAATAGATCAGCTTCATCCTCGTCAGAATCCGAATAATAAAAGTCAAATAGACTTCGCTGGTTTGGGCTCCTGAATTGATACCTCTGATTGTTGATACTGCTCAGCCTCATCCTCTTCTAAAGTGTCATTATGATCTGATTGGTACTCGAAGGCTTCATCAGTGTCATCTGAAAATGGTTCTTGAGGTATGTAGCTCTGGTTTTCTGTTAATTGTCTTATTTGATCTGTCATTCTCTACATGGATTCTGTTTGACTCTGAACTTGTGCATAATTTGATCTGCCCGTTCTTTGAACCAATCCTTGAGCATGTGAAGTATCTGATCTTCCTCTGATGGTTCTGGTTCTTGATGAAAATCATAATAGGTGGGTGGTGATTAAGATGGAGAATGTGGTTCTGTGAAATGTGGTGATTCTTCATACCATGACTGATTCCAGTAATTCTGCCACTCTGAACGGTATATACATTGATCGCTCGGGTGGTTACCATCACATATCACACATCTCCCCATCTCGTTTTGATGAGCAAATGTAGTATTACTTGGTTCTGACATCCAGTGATAGTTGTCAACAGGCCTCAGAAAACCGAACTGTTTGCTCCCAGATGTGGGGTGTGTATCTTCTTGTAAAGCACGTAATCGCTCAATTTCCCAACAGTGTTCATTTTTCAACCACCTGAAATAAAAAAGAAAAGAAATAAAAATTACAGATAAAAATAATGAAAATTAGATACAAGTAAATTAGATAGCTTCAAAATTAATAACTCAAGAAATATAAGTCCCCGGCAACGGCGCCAAAAACTTGACGGGTGCATCACATGCGTATAACGCAAGCGCATGTATCGTTCAAGTAGTATAAAAATATCGATCACACGAGGACTTAATTCCTACTGTTGTTATTAATTATTGATACTATTTATTTACATGTATCTAATTATAGGGAGAAGGGAATTGATTGCTTTTGGTTGGTTGAATGTGGATTTGCTAATTAAAATAAATAAAATAAACAAAACAAAATACTAAAGAAAATAACAAAAGACTCCAAAGAAAATACTAAGGAAAATAAAAGAAAAGACTCAAAGATCTAGGGTCGCGACTCCCCAAAATATTGTTAAAAAGATGAATTGATTCCTTTACTTATGTGTAATAATTCAGCTTACTAACCTGGAACACGAAGATATGCAAAAGCCTCTTCCAATGGTCAAACGCAAATATCCAGTATAACCCAATTGAACCATATTCCTATGTCAACCAAATTACCTGGATTCATTAAGGTAAGTTCCAATATGGCACCCGCCCGAAAGGTATATTCCTATCCATTAAGGAAATCTATTAAGGGTTATCATCCTCAAGGAAGATCGTGAGCTATAAGTCTAAGGTCTTAAACTTAAAATCCATATGTCTACTTCATTTAAGTTACCTAATCAATGTATTAATGGCCAGTTAATAAAAAGCATTAAGACTAAGTACATAAATAAACTAAGAATTACCCATAAACAGAAAATCAATTATTGAGTGTGGATATTGTATTTCATCACTTCCATAGATATAAAAATAATGTTAGGGTTGGGGATTCACTTTACTATTTATAATTTAGAAATCTCCCTTATTATAATATTGAATTTAACGGTGATAGCCAACCAGCCATGTGGCGGTATTCCTTATAAGTCAGATTTTAATTAAGTCCAACTAGCCATAAAGGTGGTAATAGTATTTGAACATAAACAGCCATATAGGCGGTAAGTATCTGTCACCTAAAGACCAACCATATAGGCGGTATCTAATTATGCCAAATAATTAAAAACAGCCATTAAGGCGGTAATTCCTTTAGTGAATAATAAATTTTATATTATAATTAAGGGAGAATTAATCTAAATTAAAATATTAAAAGCTTCACCCTTCCCCCAGCGGAAATTAACTACTGAACATAAAAAGAAAGGAGTAGAAGAAGGGGACTACTGCTACTGAAAATTAAAATACATAAATTAAATTACTAAAAATAAACACACAAGATGCAATCTTTAAATTCCTTACAAAAACCTAAGGAAAGCATGAGAATTACAAATGAAATAGCTTGGTATTTATAGAAAAACCTAAAGGCTTCCACCAATTTCTCCATCGATTGCTCCACGAATTGCTCCACCAACACTCCACCAAACATGCCACAAGACATGGCATCAAATATGGCACCAAACATGACACCAAACATGACATCAAATATGGCACCAAACATGCAAGCATGTTTGGTGAATTTTGACTATTGTTATTTTTTTTTATTAATTTTATTTTATATTTTGTAAATGACTATAGTAGTTATAGAAAATATACTACATTGTTCATCAATTTCGGCCATGAAAACTTCAGAATTCGAAAATATTTTGACTTTCAAAGTTGTAGATCTTCGAGTCTTCTTTAATCTGCAACTTGAATCAGCTCAATCGAACATCGGACGAAAATATTATGGCCAAAATATGAAAATTGCGCAAAATTGGAAATTTTTACTGCACTTCGTGACGCGTATAGTAAAATTTTGTTTTTGACTATTTTCCCCCCGGATTTCATCATTTTAGCCTCGAGTTGATTCCATTAAGTCGAAATATTATTTTTATCTGAAAAATAAATAATAACACATCAAAACGTTCATAAAACTCGAGAAACTAAACAAAATATTAGGTTAAATGAGTGAGAATAGTGATATAATTACCACTCATCAGTAATTTTCATAAAAAAGTTTTTCAAAAAGATTTTTAAAAAGTATCTTCATTATGCATGGCATAATTAAGTAAAACCTAACTCATAAGTTACGCAAATTGATCTCACACACACATATATATATATATTATATATATATATATATCCTAGAAATCATTTGAGTTGCACATAGTTGACATGATGCATGATAGCATTGGCACACTTATATGTATATTTGGTCAATGTTTGTGTGAGTAGTTTGTTTACATAGTATGATAACATGGCCATATGTGCATGCATATACAATTGATGATAGTGTGATGAATACTTGAAAGAATGAATATGTGATAGATCCGATTTTATAATATTTCAATATTTTAAACGAAAGATAACTATAGTAAGAGTCTGAATTGAAACTAGTAGATGATTAAGTAGGATAGTAATAGATATCAGAGTAGTATAGCGAAAGCAAGTGTTTTGAGTTTTGCAAGTTGGTGATCCGATCGATCGACCGCAGATACCAGATCTTGAGGAGCCAGGTAGCAGCGTTGTAGTCAGCCAATCACCAGATTTTGGGTGGATAAGAGTCAAATTGTTTATGAGTTTGTTTGTAAAGTAATTGAGTTGGTTTTTGTTAATATGTATTTTCGGGCATGGAGCCCAATTATATTTGTTTGAGATCATTATTTTAGTGATGTGTTATGTTACTGTTGTAGGTTGTCTGAGGTGCTGGACTTTGATTCAGGATGCATGACTTTTAGCAGAGGTAATGCCGAAATTTCGGCAGAGTCTGAGGCTTATGGAGGCAGGATTAGCCTGTCTCCAGCGGGTAGCATCTTCGCTTAGGCGGGATGTTACAAAGATGGTATCAGAGCGAGGTTATAGAGTGTCGGTGACTGCAGCTGCTAGCTATTCGACTATCTCAGTAAGTATGTGTTTTATTTAGACCATATCGGTTATTGTTCGTCGTTTGGTTTCAGTATGCCCAGATCAGGATTCGTGGACGAATCCTATATAAGGAGGGGTGAATGTAACATCCCGGGTTATTTTAGAATATTGGCATGAATTTTATTTGCGTATCACGAGGGTTGTGTTTATGGTAAATGAAATTAATTTCAAGAAATTGGTTATAAAATAATATTAAATTTAAACTAAAGGGGTTGAATTGAAATTTGAGAAATTAATATTATATATATATATATATATATATATATATATATATATATATATAATTGTCTAGATTATTCATACACCATGATATTTAAAAAAAAAAAAAAAAAAAAAAAAAAAAAAAAAACACCCTTACACGTGATACACACACACGCCTATCGCATACACACGCACACAGATCATACACACACAGAACACAGAAACAACGAAATCCAGAGAATAGGAGAGAGACCGAAGAGAAAGAAAAAGAGAGAAGGCCGAGCAAGATGGAGGGAAGACCGAAAGGGGAAGAATAAAAGCAAGCCGAGCGAGATGATGGCAGAAGAGAAGAAAAAAAAAAGAGAACAAGAACAAAGGAGAGAAGCCGAAACAAAGAAAGAAAGAAGAAGGTGCAGACCGATAATAGTGAAGGAAATAGAAAGGAAATAGAAGGTGCAGACCGATAATGAGAGATTGTTTAGTTTTCTGTTTATTTGATGGTGTATTTATTATGCTACACTCCTCTTTCACTAAAAGAGATTTTTTTAGTGATGCAGCCCAGTGTTGTTAAAGGCAAGGCCTAGGCTCGTGCCTCAAGGCGCAAGGCGCACCCCTGATGAAGGTGGGGGCCCAAATTGTAAATATATATATATATATATATATATATATATATATATGTATTCAGTCAACTAAAACAAAAAGAAATCATTGAAAATATATTAAAAAAATAAAAATAATTACAATAATATAAATACTCATAATACAAATTAATATTTTTTGTTGAAATTTCCACTATAAAATCTATCTTAATTTATTAAAGAAATGTTAATCAACTTATTTCGGGTTGGGTGGGTCAATTTGGGTAGGTTTTTTCACACATTTTTATGAGGCTTGCCCGGGCGCATCTCAAATGCGCCCGCCTTTGTGCCTAGGCGTTCGTCTTTGTGCCTAGGCGCGTGCAATGTTCTTAAAAATGTTAGGCTGTAGGCGTACAGTGGGGAAAGCCTAGTGCCCAAACCTTCTAGGCGTTGCGTAGAAGGATATAATAAGCGGTGTTAGGCAGTTTTATTATTTATTCAAAAAATTAGGAAAAAAATAAATTTGGGGAAAAAACGTACAGACCCTCCTAGAACCATGTAGGCGATCGTCTAGATCCATCTGACCCGTCTAGAACTACCTAGGCGACTGTCTAGACCCACTTGATTGCCTGGTATCGCCTAATTACCGTTTTTATGCATAATCGGAACGATCAAGCACCGCCTAGCACCTAGGGACCGCCTAGGCGGCCTCCTAGGATGTTTTTTAGAATAGTGAGTGCGTGTCTGATGATGGTCGCCTGGCCTGACCTTTCATGAGGCACAATGGCAGCCTAAGCCTGAAGTGCGTCTTTGACAACTACGATGCAACCAAAATTCAGGTCATATCTATCATATGTGATGCATGCCTATTTTATCAATTGATGGAGGTTGTGAGGTTCCGGTTTGGCTATGCTTTGGCAATTTGCCTTAGAAACTGAGCTATACTTTAGATTGTCATTTTTTTAAATGCTCATTATTTACTATATCTTTTGAATTTTTCTTGTAATTTTATTAGGAGGTGCAATTCTTATTTGGTTTTGTTTTGCATTTGCAGGTTCTTGAAGAATGATTCAGTTTTGTAAACCAACAGATTCTAAAAAGGCTGCTCAAAATTTAAAGAGAATGAAATTAATGTTCTCATCATATCCCTGCATTGGATTACTAAATATTGCTGTAAGTTGATTATGGTCAATTTAATAATATAAGAGAACCATTGGTAAATGTCGTGGCCAAGTTTTCTAAATTTAAAATGGTAGCCCTTTGATGCTTCTTATACAGATACATGCATATATAAATCTTTTCTTTTCTTATTTTATAATTTTTTAGGATTTCTGTAATGTTAATGGTGTAATGCAATATTCTACATTTAAAAAAATTGATATTCTTTTCTTCTCTCTTTTTGTCAATCTTTCTTTAATATATACATATGGTATTCTCATTTCTGTTTTGAAAAGTTGCTGACTGTGTTATGAGCACCGAGTACAATTTCATTTTGACAATTTCATTTTTTAATGCACTTGGTACTGGTCTATGCTTTTGTTGTTCGTTATGGTCCTTCAATTTTAAGTTTTGTGTTGCAGGTGACATCCATCAAATGTGGAATGTGGGATAGTGTTTATGATACTTTACAAGCAATTAGTCAGCATGAATTAAATAACACGCTTCCTGACAAGTCTTTGGAATACGAAAGAATTGAGATTGAACCAAGTGAACAAGTTGCAGTAGTAAACTCCAAGCGTACTGTACAGCATATACATGGTTAGTGGTGCTTGCTTTATGGTTACCTCTTACATATATCATACTGTACAGCATATACATGGTTACCTCTTACATTTGTCATGCTTCTATTGCCCAATAAGGATCCATAAACTAGATAAAAATGAAAAAAAAAAAAAAATTAGATACAAGTAAAGTAAATAGCTTCAAATTAATAATGTAAGAAAATTAAGTCCCTCGGAAGCGGTGCCAAAAACTTGATCGGGTGAAATCACACACGTAATATAAACGCACATATCTTTCAAGTAGTATAAAAATATCGATCCCACGGGGACTTAATTTATATGACACTAATTATTGATGCTATTTATTTACAGGTATCTAATTAAGGAAGGAAATGACTGTTTGTTGGTTGAAGATGGTTTAATTAAATAAATAAAAATATAAAATACAAATACACACAAAGGAAATTAATAATAAAGAAAACATCTAAAGTTGTGAATCTACCCAATATTATTCTAATAATGAATTGATTTTATTTTACACGTGTAATAAATCAGTTGTTAACTTGGAACACGAAGGTATACAAAAGCCTATGTTGATGGTCTGATGTAAACACCTATAGTAACCCAATTAACTATATATCTATGTTAACAAAGAAACTCTGAATTCATTAAGATCAAGTTACATTTCTGGCTACCAATGTCCAACGGGTATATTTCTATCCTGGCAGGAAGTCTCCCCTAAAGTGAGATCGTGATGTAACATCCCCTGATCTGGGAGATGTTACCGGTTGGGGATAGCTATACTAACCTCGGAAGCCTCTGACTTTCTGACTGTATTCTAATCTGTTCAAATGCAATGTCATGTATATAAACCATGCTCAATTTGAAATATATTTATTTCTCATATCTATGAATACAAAATACTTTACACAAATTAACATATATTTTTATTTTTTATACTCTACTAATACATACAGAAACTCTTACTTTGACATTGATTGGACTCTTAAACTATATGACTCAATGCTGGTGGACTCCATCCATTGACTGCATCAGTATCCATCCTCACGAGCTTGTCCTTTTGAAATCCCTATAAAATAATAAAGACTGGACGGGGGTTAGATCGCCATATGATCTAAGCGAGTGGTCTAAAAACTGAGAACCAATATAAAAATCTTTTAGTTTTGAAACCATGTTTTCAAAACATATTTATATTAAAACTTATTTTCAAGACTTCATATTTCAGAAAACTGCTTTTAAAAACACTGCTTTCTGAAAATTGTTTACTAAAGTCTGATTTCTGAAAAATGTTTACTAAAATATGATTTCTGAACTGTAAAGACAGAAAAACTGAAACCTTTACATTGAAAGTCTGAAAACTAAAAACTGCTCGACATCCAGGATCACAACTCAACTAGATGTACTCTATGCCCAGGACCACTACTTAACTGGGCATCTCTGATGTTGGTGGTGCGTTAGGTCTAGGACAACAACTTAACTGCAACGTAGAGCTCTATGATGAGTGATAATTATATCACTATTTCCTACTCATTTAACCTAATATTTTGTATAGTTTCTCGAGTTTTATGAACGTTTTAATGTGTTTTTATTTATTTTGCAGATAAAAATAATATTGGAACTTAATGGAATCAACTCGGGGCTAAAACAATGAAATCTGGAGGGAAAATTGTCAAAAATGAAATTTTACTATACGTGTCACGAAATACAGTCCTAAATTCCAATTTTGCGCAAGTTTCATACTTTGGCCATAACTTTTTCATCTGATATCCGATGGAGTTGATTCATGTTTCAGATTGAAGAAGACTCGAAGCTCTACAACGTTGAAAGTCAAAATATTTTTGAATTCTGAAGTTTGGAAGGATGAAATTGATGAACAATCCAGTATATTTTGAGTAATTAGGTCATTTTCAAAATATAAAATAAAATTAATAAAATAAAAAATAAAAATTATCAACTTCCACCAAACATGCAAGAGTGTTTTGTGCCATGTTTGGTGCCATGTTTGGTGGAGTGTTTTGTGGCCTATTTGGTGGAGCGTTTGGTGGAGCAATCGGTGGAACAATTGGTGGAGAAATTGGTGGAAGCCTTTAGATTTTCCTATAAATACCAAGCCATTTCATTTATAATTCTCATGCTTTTCTTAGGTTTTTTTAAGGAATTTAAGGATTGTATCTTGTTTGTATTTATTTTCAGTATTTAATTTATGCATTTTTATTTTCAGTAATAGTAGTAGTTCTTCTTCTTCTTCTCTTTTCTTTTATGTTTAGTAGTTAGATTTCCGCTGGGGGGAAGGTGAAACTTTTATTATTTTAATTTAGATTAATCTCCCTTAATTATAATATGCAAATTATAATTCAAATTAAAAGGATCACCGCATTAATGGCTGGTTTTATTTATTTGACATAAAGTAACACCGTCTATATGGCCGGTCTTTAGGTGACAGATAATTACCGCCTATATGGCTGGTTGGACTTAATTAAAATTTGACTTAATGAGGATACCACCTATATGGTCGGTTGGTAATATCACGGATAAATTCTGTATTATAATAAGAGAGATTTCTAAATTAGATATAGTAAAAGTGGATCCCTCAACCCCCATCATTTTATTTTTATTCTAGGGAAGTGATGAAACACAATATTAGTAGGCTTAATAATTGATTTAATTATTTATTGGGTAATTCTTTAGTTTGTTTATTGAGACTTAAGCTTAATGCTTCTTGTTGTCTGATCACCAATAAGATTGATGTGGTAAATCTAAAATGAACTTGGAAAATGGATTTTAGGTTTCAGCCTTAGATTCAATAACCAACGATCTTCCTTGATGATAGATAACCCTCTAATAGATTTCCTTACAGGATAGAAATATACCTGTCGGGCGAGGGTAGCCATAATTGGAATTAAACTTAATGAATCCAGGTAATTTGGTTGACATATGAATATGGTTCAATTGGGTTATACTGGGTATTTGCGTTTGACCATCGGAAGAGGCTTTTGCATATCATCGTGTTCCAGGTTAGCAAACTGATTTATTACACATATACAAGAGAATCAATTCATTTTTAGAATAACATTGTGTGGAGTCACGACCCTAGATATTTGAGTCTTTTTTTTTGTTATTTTCCTTAGTATTTTCTTTTATTTATTTTATTTATCAAATCCTCATTCAACAAACCAAAAGCAATCAATTCCCTTCTCCCTCTAATTAGATACCTGTAAATAAATAGATTCAATAATTAATAACAACTGTAGGAATTAAGTCCTCGTGGATCGATATTTTTATACTACTTGAACGATATGTGCACTTGCGTTATACGTGTGTGATTGCACCGGTCAAGTTTTTGGCGCCATTATCGGGGACTTATTTTTCTTGAGTTATTAATTTTGAAGCTATCTAATTTAATTGTATCTAATTTTCTTTATTTTTATATATTTTTATTTCTTTCTTTTATTTCAGGTGGTTGAAAAATAGAACATTATTGGGAGATTGAGAGATCACGAGCTTTAATAAAAGAATATACACCCTAAATTTGGGAGCAACAGTCCGGTTTTATGAGGCCTGTTGTCCAGCCCAATAACTATCACTGGATGCCAGAACCAACCAATACTACATTTGCTCATCAGAAAAAAATGGGGAGATGTGTGATATGTGATGGTAACCACTCGAGCGATCAATGTATATACCGTTCAGAGTGGCATAATTATTGGAATCATTCAAGGTACAGAGAACTATCACATTTTCTATCTTATCTACCATCTACCTACAATCTTCATCAAGAACCAGAACCATCAAAGGAAGATCAAATTATTGATATGGTCAATGATTGGAACAAGAAACGAGATGAAGAGTTGGATACAATGCTTGAAACATGCCAGAACCAATTTGAAAGTATTCAAAGACAATCAGCATTCATTCAGAGATTGACTGATCAAACGAGACAATTAACAGAAAATCAGAGCCACATATCTCAATGACTATTTTCAGATGATACTAATGAAGCCTTCGAATACCAAACATTTCATGACACTTTTCCAGAGGAATAGGCTAAGCAATGTCAGAGACCAGAGGTATCAGTTCAGGAACCCAAATCGGCGAAGTCTCGATTGATTTTTATTATTCAGACTCTGACGAAGATGAAGCTGAGCTGTTTGTACCAATTGCACCAACAATGGAGGATCAAACTTTTAATCCTCAAAATGAAGATCTTGAAGCATGCTTTGCAATGATATTTGAAGAAGATCTACCTGAGCCAATCATTTCACTCAGATCAGAGGATGAAGACCTAATGTCAGATATATATTTTCATCCTCAAGTTGACACTTATGAAGCATGTATTTCACATATGACAGATGAAGAATTGAACCCATAAATCCTAAAATATATCTGTGAAGAAAAGGTGGAGAAGGAGCAAGAAGCAGAACAAAAGGAATAGAAAATGTCTGACCTTATTGAAGATCCAGTGCATTCATGGGAAACATCGTTGTATCGGGGATTACAAATTAGAGATATCAGCCAGAAGCTTGCCAGAATGGAAATTCCATTCCAAGTCAAGCACCATACGAGACCTCCTGATTTTCTTTCCTTCTTTGCAGGAACTGCTGGAGCGACAAAGTTTAAAAAGGTGACACAAGCACTAAATAAGATAAAATTCCTTTTGCCACCTTATCGTTGGAAGAGACCCTTCAAAAGCAACGCTCATGAGATTGTCTTTAATTGGACATCGAAAATGACGCTGAAACCTCATTGATAGATAGATTTTAGTCACGTCTGGCTGAAGATGAAAAATTTAGCGCTAGCAGGGGGCAACCCATGCAATTTGTTGTAAATTTTTGTTTTTATATTTTGTTTATACATGTTGTTGAGTTTTTAATTTTGTGTGTTATTTTTTAGGGAAAGGCACAAACAGGGCATTTAAGACAGAAGGAATGGTGTTTGTCAATCACAAAGATGAGATTTAAGTCATTAGTGATGGCTGAGTAAAATATGGATTCTTGAGACGCATCCTAATGGATTTATATACCAAACGAGTGGCGTATTTCGTACACAATTTCGTTGCATTAATAATTGCTTTAATTTGCTTTCCTTTCGTTATTTTCTTTTATTTTCGCTGATAATATCTATACTTTTTATCTTTCACGATTTATTTTAACGTTCATCTAATAATTGTCATTTGGCAGGTACTAGTGCTACTATTACTCACCCATTTTCAGGTTCTATAAATTCAGCTCTAAATTTCTCTCTTCAACACATCCAAAGATACATCCAAACAAGAGAGAGAAAATGGAAGCAACTTCACAACACCAAATCAATCGAATTTTTGTTTTCTATGGATCCAATACTGGTAATAAACCAGAGTTCGTTAAGGCTGCAAAGGAATTGGGGAGAGTCATGACAGAATGTAATATGGACCTAGTATATGATGGTGGCAATCTTGGATTGACAGGAAGCATTTCAAAAGCCGTTCAGGATGGTGGCGGTCACATTTTGGGAATCATTCCAAAAACTTTGGTAGACGAACAATTAATCGGACAAACAAATGGAGATGAACGCATTGTCTCGGGGATGTCTGAACAACTCCCTGAAATGGTCAAAACTGCTGATGCATTTATTGCTTTACTAGGTGGGCTCAGAATGTTTGAAGAGATATTCACAGTGGCATCATGGGCACACTTGAAAATTCATCGGAAGCCCATTGGATTACTCAACATTGAACATTTTTTCGATTTTCTGTTTGTGTTTGTTGCGGAAGCCAAGAGACATGAGTTCGTCACATAATCAGTACAATATATTTTCCTGACTGCAACAAAGGCCACATAATTAATTGACCAAATCTTAGCTTTTGAACCAAAACTCAACCCCATTCTTTCCAAATTAAACTGGTCAGATAGCGATCGTGGTAAGAAGCGTAAACTGGACATAGATCTTAATCGGTAATTTTTCGTAGATTTTCAGTTAACCAGGTATGATCTTCTAAACTCTTCTTCTACTGTTTAAGACATTGGGGACAATGTCTAATTTAGGTTTGGGGGAGGGAATAGTTGATTTGTATCTTGGTTATTTTTATTAGATTTTTAGTCCTAAAATTTTTCGAATAAAAAATTGAAAAATTTTCAAAAATTAAAAAAAATATTTTAGGTTTTTGTGTTTTTATTTTGACTAAAAGGTGAAATTGGTGAGAAATAGCTGTGTAAGGAGTTCCCACTCCTGATACGTATTTCAATCCATTTTCGAAACAAGTTAATTTTTGTTTATTTCCATTTAAATTATTTAATTTGTGAATTCTCCATAAAACTTACTAAAATGAATCTTCATATGCTCAGTTGGTAGATATTATCAATATGCATAATAACATATGGACATGAGTTGTAATTGAAAAGTTTGTAATATTCAGTGCTCTAGTTTAATTGGAGGAAGCATATATAAATGGAAATGGAGTTAAAAAAAAGGAAAAAAGAAAAAAAATAGAGAAAAAAATGTGTGGAAAAAAAAACGTCCGAGATCCGAGTTATTAAGTCTGTAATGGTGTCTTAACACCTAGTGCCCTGAAACCAACTGGTTTGGGAGTCACTGACTCAAAGCTCGCTACATGGATCGAAGATGTTGCAAAATATATATATATTTGAAGTCCGAGTAATTAAGTTCGTAGCGGTGTCTGAGTAATTAAGTTCGTAGGGGTGTCTTAACACCTGGTGCCCTAAAGCCAACTGGTTTGGGAGTCATTGACCCAAAGCTCGCTACATAAACGGAAGATATTGTATATAAATAAAAAATAAAATCAGAAAAAGAAAGAAAAAATCAGAAAAAGAAAGAAAAAATCAGAAAAATTATTCAATTGCTACAAAAAGGTGTGAAATCTGATAGAACATTAGGACAAAAATATTACTCCCTTATCAACTGCATTTGTGACTGTTGTGGGCAAAAATGAGTTGATTAATATTTTGTTGGCTGTGTATATGGATAATGGTAAAAATAATCAGAGAATTTACTTATTCGGTAGTTTAAAAAGAAAGAAAATAACTACTGACTTAGAGTAGAAGTTTCACTTCATTAGTCACTAACTTCTTTATTCTATTTTCTCTTGTATTTTTGTTTTTGTGTGCATTAGTTTCACTACCTTTTTACTTTTGTAAAATGTTTATGGGTATCATTGATGTAAATCCTCACGAGACTACAACTCGTCCACTAGGGACACCTAGAGGTTTAAACGCTTGTTGCATATGTTAAATGCAATTGTGATCCCTACGAAAGTGGCTTAGTTAATTTTAGTTTTGTGTTATTTTATTTTATGTTTTGCTCGAGGACTAGCAAAATGTTAGGTTCGGGGGTGTGATGAGTGGTAATTATATCACTGTTTTCCACCCATTTAACCTAATATTTTGTATAGTTTCTCGAGTTTTATGAACGTTTTGATGTTTTTTTCTTTATTTTGCAGATAAAAATAATATTGGAACTTAAGGGAATCAACTCGGGGCTAAAACGATGAAATCCGGAGGAAAAATGATTAAAAACGAAATTTTACTATATGCGTCACGAAATGCAGTCCTAAGTTCCAATTTTGTGCATGTTTCGTACTTTGGCCATAATGTTTTCATCTTATATCTGATTGAGCTGATTCAAGTTTCAAATTGAAGAAAACTCGAAGCTTTACAACTTTGAAAGTCAAAATATTTTTGAATTCTGAAGTTTGGAAGGCCAAAATTGATGAACAATCCAGTATATTTTGAGTAATTACTATAGTCATTTGCAAAATATAAAATAAAATTAATAAAATAAAAAATAAAAAATAAAAAAATGTCAAACTTCCACCAAACATGCAAGAGTGTTTTGTGCCATGTTTGGTGTCTTGTTTGGTGCCATGTTTGGTGGAGTGTTTGGTGGAGTGTTTGTGGCATGTTTGATGGAGCGTTTGGTAGAGCAATCGGTGGAGCAGTTGGTGGAGAAATTGGTGGAAGCCTTTAGATTTTCCTATAAATACCAAGCCATTTCATTTGTAATTCTCATGCTTTCCTTAGGTTTTTGTAAGAAATTTAAGGATTGCATCTTGTTTGTATTTATTTTTCAGTATTTAATTTATGCATTTTTATTTTCAGTAATAGTAGTAGTTCTTCTTCTCTTCTCTTTTCTTTTATGTTTAGTAGTTAGATTTTCGTTCGGGGAAAGGGTGAAACTTTTATTATTTTAATTTAGATTAATCTCCCTTAATTATAATATGCAAACTATAATTCAAATTAAAAGGATTATCGCCTTAATAGCTGGTTTTATTTATTTGACATAAAGTAACACCGCCTATATGGCCGGACTTTAGGTGACAGATAATTACCGTCTATATGGCTGGTTGGACTTAATTACAATTTGACTTAATGAGGATACCATCTATATGGTCGGTTGGTAATATCACAGATAAATTCTGTATTATAATAAGGGATATTTCTAAATTAGATATAGTAAAAGTGGATCACATAACCCCCATCATTTTATTTTTATTCTAGGGAAGTGATGAAACACAATATTACTAGGATTAATAATTGATTTAATTATTTATTGGGTAATTCTTTAGTTTGTTTATTGAGACTTAAGTTTAATGCTTCTTGTTGTCTGATCACCAATAGGATTGATGTGGTAAATCTAAAATGAACTTGGAAAAGAGATTTTAGGTTTTAGCCTTAGATTCAATAGCCAACGATCTTCCTTGAGGATAGATAACCCTTTAATAGATTTCCTTAATGGATGATTTGATGGAGGAAAAATTTTGCCTGTAAATATCAAGCCATTCATTTGTAAATAGATACTTTCTTCTTTGAAATTCCTAATGAATAAATAAGAAGATTGTATCTTGTTTGTTTATTTACAGCTTTCAGTAATTAATTTCCGCTTTCACACTTTCTTTTCTTTACTTTTCAGTTTTTTACTTTCCGCAATTTACTTTTACGCACAAACCTTTTATTTCTTTTTTTTTTTTCCAGTTTTTATTTTTCAAGCAATGAGGAGGTAACTCCCACTTGCTGGGGTAAAAGGTAAAGCTTTTATTATTGCTATCTAGATTAATCTCTCTTAATTATAATAAATAAACTATTTAAAACATGACTTAATGAGAATACATCTATATTGACCTGTTGGTAATTAATTATAAATTGATTTTAACCTGACTAAGTATGGATATCGCCTGGTTGGTCGGTTGGTAATTAATTATTAATTTAACTTAATTAGGATACCGCATATATAGCTGGTTGGTAATTATCACACAAAGTTAATATATTATATTAAGGGAGATATCGAAAATAGTAGTAATAAAAGTTTATCCTCTAACCCCCAACATTTTCTTTTATTATACTTTTACTTTATTTACTTTCAGCAATTTACTTTTCAGCAATTTACTTTCAGTAATTTACTTTTACTTTTTTTTTTTTTTTACTTTTTACGTTTTACTTTATTTACTTTTCAGCAATTTACTTTTCAGTATTTAATTTTCAGCAATTTACTTTATGTCTTTTATTTTATTTAAATTTTTACTACCCGTAAATATGTGTCGTAACTAAGTCAGTTATCTGGGGTTGTGATGAAATCCAATATCACCGGCTTATAAGGGGTTAGATTATATTTTGGGTCATATAAAGATTTATTTATTGAGTCTTAATATTAATACTTTTTATTAACTAGCCACTAATAAAATTGATTAGGTAAACTTAAAATGAACTTGAAAATGAGATTTTAGGTTTAAGACCCTAGACTCAATAGCTCACGATCTTCCTTTAAGATAAATAACCGTTTAATAGATTTCATTACAGGATAAGAATATACTTGTCAGGCGTGGGTAGCTATATTGGAACTTAAACTTAATGAATCTAGGTAATTTGGTTAACATAGACATATGGTTCAATTGGGTTATATTGGGTATTTGTAATTGACCATCGGAAAAGACTTTTACATAATTTAGTGTTACAGGTTAATAAGTTAATATATTACACAATTATAAGATAACTCCTTCATTTTTAAATAATATTGGAAGAATTCACAACCCTGGATAGTTTTATAAATTTGGAATTTCTAAAATTTACTTTCTCGCAATTTTATTTTCTTAATTTAAATTAAATTTTTAAGTCAACATCCCAATCAAATTAAACAAACCATTAGATATCAGTAATCATTTGGCTTCATTAAAATTAATAGCATAGATATTAGTCCTCGTGGGATCGATACTTTTTATACTACTTGAACGATATGTGCGCTTGCTTTATATGCGTGTGAAAGCACCAGTCAAGTTTTTGGCGCTGTTGTCGGGGACTTAGTTATCTTTCACTATTAGTTTAATGGTTAGATACATTACTAGTGTCTAATTTTTTCTTTTTTAGTTATTGTTTTTGATTTCACTGTTTTAGGTTCTCAGACACTACATGAGACGAACGCGAAGCTTTAAAATCCTATCGCTTGACCCAGAGATTGAAAGAACTATCATATAGTTGAGAAGAGAAAGGCGAGAAGGTCAAGAAGTAATAGTTAACTTGGAATCTGATCCTTTAGAGGTTGCACCACCAATTCCCATTCAAGACAGAACTATTCTGGTGGTTGAAGACTTTATTTCCTATATTGTACTTCCTCTCTTACCAGCAAATGCATGTGACATTAAAACATGCATCCAGATGATTCAGCAGTCAGTGCAATTTGGGGGGAATGCAATTGAAGATCCTAATGCCCACATTAGCAACTTCCTGGAAGTTTGCGGCACTTTCAATTACAACCGAGGAGCTGAAGAAGCAATGAGACTACGGGTTTTTCCATATTCCATGAAAGATAGAGCTAAGGCTTGGCTACATTCACTACCAGTAGGTTCCATCACAACTTGGAACACTCTAGCCACCAAATTCCTTACAAAGTACTTTCCACAAGCCAGAATAGCAAAACTGAGGAATGACATCACATCCTTTGTACAACATGATTCGGAGACTCTCTACGAAGCATGGGAAATGTACAAAGATTTTCTCCAGAAATGACTTCACCATGAGATTCCAATATGGCTACAAGTCTAAACTTTCTATAAGGGACTTTCTGGACTAATGAGAACCACAATTGATGCTGCTGCGGGAGGAGCTTTGATGGCAAAAGGAGAAGATCAAGCCTGAGACTTAATCGAAGAAATAGCCAACAATAATTCCTTATGGCCAACAGAAAGGAGCATGATCCAGAAAATTGCAGGAATTTATGAAGTTGGAGCAAATACAGCAGTCATTGCCAAGCTAGATCAAATATGCAAATTCATGGAGACTGTCAGCACCTAAAGTAATATAGGAGCACCACAACCAACTCAACCTGAAGTGACATTGAATTATATCAACAATTTCAACAAACAATGGGACAATCTATATTCCAACACCTACAATCCAAAGTGGAGGAATCATCCTAATTTCTCATGGAGCAACAATTCAGGGCAAAAGAAAAATCCACCACCTGGATTCCAGCAACAAAACAAAGGCCAAGAGTTTGAAAAGAACCAATAATGAAAGAATGGATTGTAGAGATGTTCAAAATGCAACAAGCAGCATATGATGTTATGTTTCAAAGTCAATGTGCTTTTATCAAAGCACTGGAGAATCAAATTAGACAACTGGCCAATGCTCAGAGTTACAGACCGCCAGGAAACCTCCTAGCAACACAGAGCCAAAACCAAGGAATATAGGGAAGGAGCAATGTCAAGCCATTACCTTGAAAAACGGTACAGAAATCAACAAAGATGTTGGAATCAAAGCAACCAAAGAAGAATTTTCAAAAGATGCAGTTCGAAAGATGGAGGAAAAAGAAGCAAAGGAAAAAGAAAAAGAAAAAGAAAACTCCACCACCACCTTTCCTCAACGTCTTCAGAAAAAAAAAAAACTGGACAAGCAGTTTGCTTGATTTTTAGAGGCGTTCAAAAAGCTACATATCAGCATTCCATTTACGGAAGCATTGGAACAAATGCCCAGCCAAATTCATGAGATACATCCTTTCACGGAAAATGGAGATTGGGAGATTACGAGACAGTAGCATTATCAAACGAATGTAGTGTTATCATCCAAAGGAAGCTTCCCTCGAAGTTGAAAGATCGTGGCAGTTTCACTGTTCCTTACACCATAGGAGAACATGACTTCGGTAAGGCTCTGTATGATCTATTTGCGAGTGTTAACTTGATGCATTTTTCTATTTTCAGGAAACTGTAGATTGGAGAAACAATGCCCACTTCAGTCTCTCTACAACTTGCTGATAGAACGCTCGTATTTTTGAGAGGTGTAGTTGAAGATGTGCTAGTCAAAGTTGACAAATTCATTTTCCCAGTAGATTTTATTGTCCTTGATATGGAGGAAGACGAAGACGTGTCGATCATCCTCGGGAGACCATTCTTAGCTACAGGTCTAACCATTATTAATGTACAAAAAGGAGAACTAACCATGAGGGTAAAAGACCAAGAAGTAACATTCAATGTCTTCAAAGCCATGAATTTCCTGAATGACGAGGAGGAGGAATATTTCAGACTTGATGTAATAAATAGTACCATCCAGACCTCTAATGCAGTGCAAAATTCTACTGACAATCTTAAAACATGTTAATTATATGTGAAGCCTGAAGATAAATTATACTACACATTGAAGATGGCAAGTCTTGCCCTATAAGCAACAGAAGAGAAACAGCCCCACCAGCTCAACGAATTGGAGGAATTTCACATTCAACCTTTTGAGAATGCCAAATGTACAAAGAAAAAGCCAAGAAGAAATATGATGAGAAGTTAGTGAGCATACAACTGGAACCAGGGCAGAAGGTACTGTTAAATAAATCAATGATGAAATTCTTCTCATAGAAGCCAAAATCACAGTGGTCAGGTCCATTCTTGATAACTAATGTTTTACCAGACAAGGCCGTTGAGATACATGATCCCGACTCCAACAAAGCATTCAAAGTTAAAAACAAGCGTGTCAAGCATTACATGGGAGAATTATTTGAGCGACAAAAGGAAAGTGTTACACTTTCAGATCCAATTTAATGTTCGGGAAGTCACGTTTGGCTGAAGACGATAAATTTAGCGCTAGCAGGGAGGCAACCCATGCAATTTGTTGTAATTTCTATTTTCATATTTTGTGTATAAATGTTGTAGAGTTTTTAATTTTGTGTGTTATTTTTATAGGGAAAAGCACAAACAGAGCATTTTAAGACAAAATGAATAGTGTTTGGCAATTACGGAGACGAGAGCTAATTCATTTGTGATGGCTGAGTAAAGAATGAATTCTTGAGACGCGTCCTAATGGATTTATATACCAAACGAGTGGCGTATTGCGTACAGAATTCCACTACCTTAATAATTGCTTTGATTTATTTTTCTGTTTTTATTTCCTTTATTTTTGCTGACAAGATCTAAAATTTTTGACTTTTCACGATTTATTTTAACGTTCATCTAATAATTGTCATTTGGCAGGTACTACTGCTACTATTACTCACCCATTTTCAGGTTCTATAAATTCAGCTCTACATTTCTCTCTTCGACACATCTAGATATATCCAAATAAGAGAGCAAAAAAAATGGAAGCAACTTCACAGCAGCGAGTCAAGTGAATTTTTGTTTTCTGTAGATCCAACTCTGGTAATAAACCATAGTTTATTAAGGCTGCAAAGGAATTGGGGAGAGACATAGCAGAGAAAAATATGCACCTAGTAAATGGCGGTGGCAATCTGGGATTGATGTGAAGCATTTCAAAAGCCGTTCAGGAAGGTGGCGGTCATGTTTTGGGAATCATTCCAAAACCTTTGGCGGACGAACACTTAATTAGACAAACAAATGGAGATGAGTGCATTATATTAGGTATGTCTGAACAACTCCTTCAAATGATCAATACTGCTGATGCGTTTATTGCTTTACCAGGTGGGCTTGGAACATTTGAAGAGATATTCACAGTGGCATCATGGGCGCACTTGAACATTAATTAGAAGCCCATTGGCTTACCTAACATTGACAATTTCTTCAATTTTCTGTTTGTATTTCTTGCGGAAGCCAAGAGACATGAGTTCGTCACAAAATCAGTACAAGATACTTTCCTGACTGCAACCAAGGCTGAGGAATTAATTGATCTAATCCTAGGATTTGAACCAAAAATCGACCCATTCTTTCCAAGTTGGACTGGTCAGACAACGATAATTGTAAAAAGCATAAATTGGACATAGATCTTATCGGTAATTTTTCGTAGATTTTCAACTAACCAGGTACGGTCTTCCAAACTCATCTTCTACTTTTTAAGACATTGGGGACAATGTCTCATTTAGGTTTGGGGGAGAATAGTTATTTAGTACATTGTCTTATTTTTAGTAAAAAATTTTTGAAAAATATAAAAAAAAAAATTGAAAATTTTTCAAAAATTATAAAAATATTTTGCATTTTTGTGTTTTGATTTTGACTAAAAATGTGAAATTGGTGAGAGATAGCTGAGTAAGGATTTTCCACTCCTGAGACGTATCTCAAACCTATTTCGAAACAAGTTAATTTTTATTTATTTCCTTTTAAATTAGCTAATTTGTAAATTCTCCATAAAACTAACTAAAATGGATATTCATATGCTCAATTAACGGGTATTATCAACATACAAGGTAACATACGAACATGAGATGTAATTGAAAAGTTTGTAATATTCAATGCTCTAGTTTATTTAGAGGAAACATCTTAAAAAGCGATGGAGTAAAAAAAAAGAAAAAAAGAAAAACAAAATCATCTGAGATCCGAGTTATTAAGTCTGTAAGGGTGTTTTAACACCTAGTGCCCTAAAACTAATGGTTAGGGAGTCATTGGCCCAACGCTCGCTACATGAATCAAGGATGTTGCAAAAATATATATATCTGAAGTCTAAGTAATTAAGTCTGTAGGGGTGTCTTAACACCTTGTTGTAGGACACAGAAATCGGCGACGCTGTTCCAGGCTTGCAGCCCAGTCGAGAGTACGGAGTAGCCCGCTGGGGACTAAATCAGAGAATAAAGGAGTCGCCACCCAGTGTGAACTGGGAAATTATTTAAGGCCGCACTCACCCCTCGCAAGGGAAGACCTCAAACTGTTGGGTTCGGAATGGTCCCTTACTTATGTCACTTGTCATGAACAGATTTGTGCAATACTTTAACCAAGTCTACGCGACATATATTTGTAAAAAATAATCTACATATAAATTCCTATATGGCCTATATCTAAGTTTGCATGCATAAAAATAGGTCGGAATAATAGTAAGCATACAACTCATGAATACCTTAAATTAACACATGCAGAACAATAAAACAACAATAATTATAAATTGAATGCGAAATACTAAAAAGACAAATAACACGAAATAAATGCCGAATAATGAAATATGTGACCAAAGAATTTGGCTGTTTTTAATGTAGAACTTCACGTACCCGATTGGACATATTCTGCGTCCAACCAAGCATGTCGTGTCCGGGATAACAAAATAAATTATAACAAAGGGTGCCATCAGGTCTTACCTTTTAAGTCGCTTATCAGGAGTGCGTTGGGACATCGCCAGAAAGGTTATCATTTCTGCTGCTTTCACTGGTCTGTTGTTTCTACTGTTTTCACTGGTTCGTTATTTTCACAGTTTTCTCGGGTTCGCTGTTTTGTCTATTTTCACTCGCGGTTTCCGGTCACTATTTTCTCTATTTTTACTACAGTTTTCAGGCTATCTCCCAGGGTTATTTTTGGTGCTAAAGGCTACTATTTTAGAGTCGATTTTGGGATGATTAGGGTTACAGTTTCAGGGTTATATTTGTGTTGAATTGAGGGCTTATGTGAGTGTGTCTTCATGGGCTGTTTGCTTAAGTGATAAAGGGGCTTGCTGAAGGCGTTTGGTGCATGAATGAAGGGCAGTTCACTGGCAATGTTTTTACGTGTGCATGGGTTGCATGCAAGGGCAATTCACTGGCAGTGTTTAGGCGTGATGAAGGAGGGGCTTTGGGCATGATAAAGGGTAGTTGACTGGCAGTGTTTTTACGTGTGCATGGGCTGCATGCAAGGGCAATATTTGTGCGTGAAAAGCTTGGGTACGTGGGCTGTGTGAGTGTGTCTTCGTGGGCTTGTTGTTTAGTGTAGCTACTGTGTGTGTTACGTGAAGGGAGGGGCGTGTCAATGGCCTGTGTCTTGGAAGTTTTATGTCTTCACGTGGGGTCAACAAGAGATTGGCAGTGAGTGGCTTTGGTGAATTGTTTTATGTATGTAGGTTATGTGCGTGAAGGTCAGGCTGCTGGAGGTCGTTAGTGTGGGTTCTGTTTGTGGCGTCAGTGGAGAGGCTGAGGGACTTAGCTTTGGTCAATTTGTATGGTTTAATGAGAGGGAAATGTGATGCGTGATCAGTAGGGTTTATTTGGTGTTTGAGCTGAGTGGGGAGAGTGATGAGAGAGAAGAAGATTTTGTTCTTTTTATTGTTGGTGCCGTGAGTTTTGTGAGAAGGAGGAGGGGTGTTTAGGCTAGGGAGGGAGATAGTGTCCAGGCCGTGTCCTCTTTTTATCAGCGAGGGAGAATTAAGGTTTGTTTAATTTTGTTGTTTTTTTTCATGAAATGGAGAGTGCTGGGCGAGAGAGTGAAGGTGAGTAGAGAGAATGAGGGAGGGTTTTTACGCGTCTATTAGCCAATGGGGCTTAGGATTTTTGTTTCTTTTTATCGTGGAGAGGGAGGCTATTAAATGTTTGTTATTTGGTGAAGGGTGGGTGTGTTGGATCAGGGGAGACAATTATTGTTTAATGGTTTATTCTTTTTCTTGAAAAGAGGTGAATGGTTATTTAATGGATTTGTTGCTTTGTGTTTGTGTGGGATGTGAGGCATGTAGTAACGTAGGGTAAAGGAATTGTGCATGTTGGTTATTTAATTGATTTGTTGCGGGATGTGACTTATTTTTTGTTGTTCACATGGGGTGGTTTTAGGGTGATGAGGCCGTGTATCATTTTTAAGGTTTGGGCCGGGATAAATTTTGAAACAGAGACCTAACGAGCAAACCCGAAGCCAAGCAAGCGAATTAAATCCAATGAGATATTAATTTTTGACTCTTCCCTTCCGATGTTCGTTTCCCGCGACTTAAAAGGTAGTGCCTCCGTACGAGGCTCATAATCGGGACTTATATGCAAAAATACAGTGTCTACACTAGTGCCCTAAAGCCAAGTGGTTTGGGATTCACTAACCTAAATCTTGCTACATAGGTGGAAGATATTGTATATAAATACAAAAAATAAAAAATATCAAGAAAAGAAAAAAAATCAAAAAAATTATTCCATTGCTATAAAAATGTGTGAATTCTGATAAAACTTTAGGACAAAAATATTACTCTCTCTTAACTGCACTTGTGACTATTGTGGGCAAAAATGAGTTGATTAATATTTTCTTGACTATGTATATAGAGAATGGTAAATATAATCGGAGAATTTACTTATTCGGTAATTTAGAAAGAAACAAAACAACTAGTAATTTGGAGTAGAAGTTTCACTTGATTAGTCACTAACTTCTTTGTTCTCTTTTATTTTGTCTTTTACTTTTGTGTGCATTAATTTTACTACATTTTTAAAATATTTGTGGGTATCATTATTGTAAACCCTCACGAGACTACAATTCGTCCACTAGGGACACTTAGGGGGTTTAAAGGCTTGTGGCATATGCTAAATGCAACAGTGATCCCTACGAAAGTGGCTAGTTTAATTTTATTTTTATTTTGTTGTTTTGCTCGAGGACTAGCAAAATGTTAGGTTTGGGGGTGTGATGAGCGGAAAATATATCAATATTTACCGCCCATTTTACTTAATATTTTGTTTAGTTTCTTGGGTTTGATGAATGTTTTGATATGGTTTAGTTTATTTTGTAGATAAAATAATATTGGGACTCAATGAAATCATTTAGGACGAAATTTGGGTCAAATAAGGGCAAATATTGGACTTGGAATATTAATTTTGGAGATTGAAAACTTGAAAGGGCGTTTTGACAATTCCAGTTTTGCACATCTGTCTTATTTTGGGCATAACTTTACTCCGATATCAGATTGAGATGATTCCAGTGCCAGATTAAAGAAGACCCAAATAACTTTGGAAGACAAATCTACAACTTTGGAAGACAAAATAATTTCGAATTCTAAAGATTTCATGATCGAAATTGATGAAGCATCCAAAAGTATGTTGTGTGTAATTATTAAAGTCATTTCAATCATTTTGAAAGAAAAATATATAAATTAATAAATAAATAATAAAAATTATCAAATCATCACAAAACATGATAAGCAATTAGTGGGGCAATGAATAATGGATTTGGTGGAGTAATTAGTGGAGCAATTAATAATGATTTTGATGGAGGCAAAATTTTGCCTATATATACCAAACCATTTCATTTGTAAATACATACTTTCTTCTTTGAAATTCCTAATGAATAAATAAGAAGATTGTATCTTATTTTTTTATTTACAACTTTCAGTAATTAATTTTCGCTTTCGCACTTTCTTTTGTTTACATTTCAATTTTTACTTTCCACATTTTACTTTTACGCACAAACCTTTTCTTTATTTACTTTTACAATTTTTATTTTTCACGCAATGAGGAGGTAACTCCCTCTTGCTGGGTAAAAGATAAAGCTTTTATTATTTCTATCTAAATTAATCTCCCTTAATTATAATATATAAAATATTTAAAACCTGACTTAATCAAGATACAATTATATTGGCCGGTTGGTAAGTAATTATAAATTAGTTTTAACCTGACTAAGTATGGATATTACCTAGTTGGTCGGTTGGTAATTAATTATTAATTTGACTTAATCAGGATACCACCTATATGGCTGGTTGGTAATTATCACGCAAAGTTAATATATTATATTAAGGGAGATATTTAAAATAGTAGTAATAAAAGTTGATCATCTAACCCCAACATTTTCTTTTATTGTAGTTTTGCTTTATTTACTTTTCAGCAATTTACTTTCAGGAATTTACTTTTATTTTTTTTACTTTTTACTTTTTTACTTTTTACTTTATTTACTTTTCAGCAATTTACTTTTCAGCAATTTACTTTATAATTTTTATTTTATTTAAATTTTTACTACCCGTAAATATGTGTCGTAACTAAGCCGGTTATCTGGGGTTGTGATGAAATCCAACATCACCGGTTTATAAGGGGTTAGATTATAGTTTGGGTAATATAAAGATTTATTTATTGAGTCTTAATATTAATGCTTTTTATTAACTGGTCATTAATAAAATTGATTAGGTAAACTTAAATTGAACTTAGAAAAGGGATTTTAGGTGTAAGACCTTAGACTCAATAGCTCACGATCTTCCATGAAGATAGATAACCCTTTAATAGATTTCCTTACAGGATAGGAATATACCTGTCGGGCGTAGGTAGCCATAATTGGAACTTAAACTTAATGAATCCAGGTAATTTGGTTGACATAGACATATGATTTAATTGGGTTATATTGGGTATTTGTAATTGACCATCAGAAGAGGCTTTTACATAATTTAGTGTTCCAAGTTAACAAATCAATATATTACCAAACTATAAGATAACTACTTCATATTTAAATAATATTGGAAGAATTCACAACGCTAGATAGTTTTATAAATTTGGAATTTCTTAAATTTACTTTCTCGCAATTTTATTTACTTATTTTAAATTAATTTTTAAGTCAACATCCCAATCAAATCAAACAAACTATTAGATACCAGTAATCATTTGACCCCATTAAAATTAATAGCATAGATATTAAGTCCTCGTGGGATCGATACTTTTTATACTACTTGAACGATACGTGCGCTTGTGTTATACGCGTGTGAAAGCACCGATCATCTGTCAACCCTAGTCCTGGTCCAGAATCTGAGAGCGTCCCCTCAGTCCTCCACATGTGCGCATGCTCTCTGAATCCGTCAATTCCACTATATCAAACTAAAACATCTGTTTTCCATAAAGCTTCTCAAATCAAGCTAAATCATATATATGACATAAAAATAAACTTGGCTAACGCACTAGTTACTGAAAAGTTTGTCTGATTGAAGAAAATGCGAATTGAATATCAAGTAAAAAGGAAAGTGTCCACTCACAGTATACAGCTGAGATGAGTGCCTTCACGGGGTGGAAGGCCGCTGAGAATTTTAAGCCTGATCTATATATATATGAATAATAATAAATTTGTTAGAACTACAACGAGAATATTCCTATAGATAAGAATAAACATGCAATGCATGAATTATCACCCCTGCTATGTTTCTAACACGTTATAGAACTCAACAGAGTTTTTATGAGGTTCATTTTGTGGTTACACAAATCATTTTACGCGTCTACAACTCATACATCAAAAAACAGAAAAGTCACTGACAGTGACCTGATTTTGAAAATTTGGTATAAATAGAGGGGATCAGTTTTGGAGCTAAATTTTTTTAGAATACTCCTCTATGAGTCTACTTTATGCTATTTTTTACGGATCTCGGTTTGGACTCTTGAACTCAAGATATAAGGCACTTTCCACACCTTACGCAGCAGAGAACTGGACCAGTTCGCCACTGCTCTAACTACAAATTCTAAATTTTTATGCAATTTCATTTTAAGTCTAAAAATTTTGATTTTTGATTATGTGATTTCCTTATGTGTCTAGTTTACTTAAAATTTAACGGTTCATAAAACGGACGCTCGAAACCCCAGTTATAGTCGCTAGAATACGTACTATCTGGGTGGATCAATTTGCGGTAAAACGTCGCTATAACTTCAAAATTTTCCCAAACAAACGTCTTTCACTCCAAACCCATTTCTTCATTTTCCAACACCTAAATACATGCCATTAAGTGTTCTTTTTAACTATGTTCTTTTTAACCTAAATAAATATTTTAAGTCATTGGAGTATTTCCACAAACACTTTATAAACAACTATCATTTTTTCCTACATATCCTCTACCCTTTATCTACAAGCATTACCCAATGCATATCACCAATTCTAACCACCAAAAATAACTTTCAAATACATAAACTGCCCTTAATAAGAAAAATCCAGCCCCTCCATTTCTCCTTCTAGGCCGAATATCACCCTCTAAACTAAAGAAAATTTTCTACAATCTAATTTATTAACCATCATCACAAATTAACTCTTTAAACTTTATAAACTTAAAAACTTACCACATAGCTCATTTCTTAACTAATTAAACACTAATTACATACATAATCATAACTCTACAACATCCATACCATCAATTCATCATCAAATCACTTTTAAATCCATTAAACACATCGTACTAAATTTTACCAAAACATAACGATTTAGAATTCTTTAACTTTCCATAGTTTTAATTGTCAACAAGCATGGTTTCATCATCACAATCAAGTTCTCAACACAATATAGGTATCAATTTATCAAAACTTTAAAATTCAAAAATACGTCATGGATTCTTACCTCTCTTTTTTTATTTTTTTTTAATCCTCTAAATCCTCCAAGGATTGCCAAACTCTTCCTATTTCTTTTCTTAATTTTCTCTTCTTCTTCTTTTTTTCTTCATCTCATTCTTCTTCTCCCTCTTCCTTCCTCTCCTTCTTCCCTTTATCTCTCTTTTTCTCACGGTTCTTCCCTTTTCTTTTTCTATTTTTCTTCCCATTTCTTTAGTACTAGTGAATAGTAGTCCCTTTATATAGTGGGACTTAATTGATACAAAGAAAAATGTAGAAGTATATAGAGAAATGAAGAAAATTGGAGCTTTTATCGATTGTGTAATGACCCGAATTATTTTAGCACGTCCGCGTAAATTTTATTTTTCGCGTGAGAACATGTATGAACACGAGGTCAATTTTATGGTAAAATGGGAATTCTTCATGGTATTAATTATATGTTTATATTAAATTAAATGTGAGGGATTAAATTGAAATTATTAAAAAAGTGTATGAAAACCCTAGAAATTTCTATACAAAAGTGTAATTAATTCTGAAAAAAATTAAATTCTTATTTATAAATTAACCATTCATTTAATAGATAGATATAATTATTATTTATAACTAGATATTTTAGAACACATTAATAGACACACACACGTCAGTCGTCACTCTTATGACACACACTTTAAAAAAAAAAAAAACAAAGCACCACATACTTTAAAATTATAATATACACACGCACACACTAGAGCAAGAGGGAGATACGCCAATTAGGAGACACACAGAGAAACAGGGGAGGGGAAAAGAAGAATCGGGAGAGATGAAGGAGAATGGAGAAAAAAAAATAATAATATAAAATAGCCCAAATGTAGCAAATTGGGGGCTGTCATCGTTGAAATTACTGGAGATGATTTTCTGCAATCATCAAGATACATTGAATGTTAAAAATAGCAGCTCAGATGTCGCTTACTTGCCATCATGCTTCAAATTCAACAAGTTTCGTTCACCATTCAGAGAGAGAAGTTATGATTTTCAATTTATAAACAATTTCCAAGTGGTAAGTATACAATGTTTATAATTCCCTTGAACTTGATTGATTTTGCCATTTAGGTTTTGGAATAAATTTCGAAAATTGGGTAAAACAATGAATTAGAATCATGTTAAAAGTGATTTAAACTAGGTATTTTAGCATGGAATTAGAAGAAATCTGCTGAATTAAAAAGAATCAATTTTATTGAGAGAAAAGAGGAATCAGCAGTAATCCCTAGATTTTGGGGTGGAATTGGTAGAAACCTAGGATTTGGGGGAATTTTGGAGTTTCTTTATTTGATAAAATTTCATTATTTTTGGATTAAAAAAAAAAAAAAGTAAACTAAAAAAAAAATAAAAATAAAATAATAATAATAATAATTACTTGAATGATGATTTTAATTGGGTTGATAGAAGATGTTCGAGAATGTTTAAGGGTCTTTTGATCGAGGATATGTATATAAATTGGGGGTTATGATTTTCTGTAGTTGATGATTGTTAGCAATGGTATATGATGAGGGTGATTATATAGCATTAGTTTAACTAGAAGTGTATTGAAATTTTAAAATTTTAAAACTTGAGTCTAGCCGAATGCTTAGGAAAGTTGGGAGCTTTATGAATTTAAAGTTTTCAAGGTAAAGATTTCTTATTATTGTTTTGTTAAGTTAATTAACTGGTAATTATACTCCTGTGTTGTTTAAATCTTATTGGATTTTAATGCCTTATTATCGTATTGGAAAGAAAGATAATTTGGAAAAAAAATGTTTATGTGCATTGAATGGATATAAATATAGGACTTAGTGTTTGATTTCATATAAATATATGTTTAGTGTTTATGTGATCATGTGATAATAAAATAATGAGTATATATATGCATATATGAATAGCGATGTTATGTAACATGTATAAGAGTTGGAATATAAGAACGATTTGTACAACGAAATAATTGAGAGTGATTACAAATAAACTGATAATCTTGAGAGATATTGAATAAATCTATATATTAAAATAGACATTATAGTATGATTATGACTGGTTAATAAGTAACATAATGAGTAAATGATAAAATTTAAGGCATGGCACAAATCTAATAATGTAAAAAGAGATCATATGTGTAACTAATGAAATGATATGTATTTAGGTAATGATTTGCGATATAATTTCTATTCGTGTAGTAATTTTAAAACTCTATTTGATATTAGAACTGGGAAGTAAGATTTGAGCTTATGAATTTGCTTGGTAACGATGAAAGTAAATACGAATAGAGTATGCTGTATAATTATTAGGTTGGCACGAGAAATGAGTTGAGGTATGTTTTACAGAAATAAAGTTTGTTAGCTTGAGTATGGACATATGACATCATGTGTATAAACGCATATCAGGTTGCTTGTAGTTTTGAGGTTATGACAGTTTATAATGTGAGCAAGCATGTAGGATATATGTATGTAAGGTATATCGAGGATAGTATAAACATATAAGACATAAGATAGTAATGAAAGCATATAAATAATTGAATGCATGTGTTATTAAATTATAGTTATGCATGAATATCTACATATGCAGTTATAATTTAAAGATAAGTACGTAAGGAAACGTGGTTGTGATTAGTAAAAGCATAAGAAATGTATATGCATGTTATGTTTTAAGATTTTCCTAAAATGAATAGAAGCTAAGAATGGTTTTGAAATTCAGAAAGGGTTTTTAAAGAAAGTTCCAAATGCTTTTAAAAGAAAATGTATTTTTAGAATTATTTATTTATTTTTTTTAAAGTTTTAAGACTCAGAGTATGGTTTAAGTTTTTCGGGGCATGAGGGAAAAACTCACCCCAGTATGTAACTTGAAAAACAGTTCGGAATTGACGGATATAGTAGCATGTGCACATTTGGAGGACTGAGGGGACGCTCTTGTACGGGCCAAATTTGGTCCAAGGGCAATTTCGACATTTTACTTCGGGCCCAATACTAGGCCCCCAGCATGGATCCAAGCCCAAGTTACTATCACAGATTCTCACTAAAGGAACCCCCAAAGGTTTGATGTATATGAAGGCCCAGAGATCCACAAACCTAGGCCCAATAAAGTATCACACGCCCAATCCATAATCAAGGCTCACCCAACGCCAGCCCACGTAACGCCCAAGGTCATAAACGCCATTCATGAACCCATCTGTTCCCGCCTACAAACGGGCAAAACGCAATAATAGCTCCTCATGAAGTCGATCTAACGGACGAGCAATCAAATAGCAAATAAAGACACAAATTACTACAACATGTATGAGAGGAAACGAGGCTCCAGGGGGACGGGATGGAACTTCTAGCTTTCATACTCACAGCTCAATACTACTCTCTCCTCAAGCTCATCAGACCTCCAACTGACCGCCCTCACGGCACCCTACGAAGCTCAAGGTAGTATCCAACCTTTGACTTCCCACCTTCTAAGCCTTTATCTTCACTGACTTGGGCGTCGGAGTGCCCCCGGCACCCACCACACCGGTGGGCAGTACTCCCGCTCAATCTACCTCTTTGTTTTGCAGGATCGCTAGCGCCCCCAACTACAAATTCTCGATTGTGGACCTCGGGCGAAAACCAGCGTCTACAATTTGGCGCCCACCGGGGGGCCCTAGCGATTCTTCGCAACCAAAGACATCTCTATCTACGACCCTAACACACATAACGATCCATGTGTTGATTGTCACCAACCTCTTACTACATGTGAAATGATGGCCATCTTCCTTAGAGTGCATGGACTGCTTTCAGCTCCATACTACGTGATTGTGTTGTCTCTTATGGACTTCCATAAGGAACAAGTATTTGGCATGAAGACGGTGTCCCAGTCGACGTACCCGAATGAAGACTTGGCGTGGACATCTTGGTTAACATTTACCAGGTATGTCTTGCACCTTTTAATGATGTCCCAGTCGACATTAGAAAGGCATGTGACTTATAATAGGTGTCATAGTTTGGGACTTGTTATGGATGTCTCAGTCGATACTACGCTATATAGCTTGATAATTATTATGGGTGTCCCAATCAACATGCAATATGTGGTTTAACACTTATTTAAGGATCACATTTGACACTACATATATGATGATTGTCGAATGAGATCATTTGTTTAGTTCTAGATAATTTTTAATTGTAATATCTTATCATACGGAACCCACTCTACTGTTATGGGATAAATTCCCATACGACACCCTTAGACCTTTGACCAGTGGTATGTAGATAATCCAGGTTCCCATCAGGTATGGTGAAGTGTAGACTCCCATATTCCTTCCCCATGCCTGGTGGAGCAGAAGATTATCATAACTGAATAAATGACCACAACGAGCCTACTGCCAAATTAATCAGTCCACTCGACGAAACTACACACGCAATTCTCAAATGCATGGGATCCAATAGGATCTTACAAAGCTACTGAATGTTACATACACGAAGAGGATAAGCCAATGCATGCGAGACCAGAACTATTCACTTGTATGACTAGACAATATGGATATCTATCACAAATGGTACCTATCCAAAATAACAATATTATTGAAATCCAGCCCAGTCGACACTGTGAAACGTGACATTGAAGTTCAGTCTCAACTCGTCGTCTGGTGAAAGAGACTTACTCGGTCGTCCAAAACCATTTGAATTTTTCGAGTACTCACAATTACTTTTGTACCTAAGAAGTTTAGAGGTCGTTCTAGTTTGCCCATCTCGTCAGGCTATGGGCAGTGTAGTCTCGATACTCAAACTTAAGTCATTGCTCTCGTAGTGACTCATTCGAATAGCAGGGGGCATATCTCAGAATTTCGACTTTGTATCTATGTTCGTAGTCTGGCCTAGCTTGTTTCACGAGCATGGAGAATCTCAATTTCCTTACATGATACTCAATTTTGGGGTAGCCTTCTCCTCAGATTCCAGGCCGACAGTCTACAACGATGTCGACGACAGCAAAACAGAGCCTCCTTGATTTTCACTATCGACGATAACGCTCTTGTCATTATAGTCGACTCATTCAAATACCCAAAAGGCTTATCCAACCCCACTCCTCTCAACTTCTCCCACATCTTTGTTGCATTCCATCTCTTCATATTGCAGTCATTAGGTTGCCATCTCCAGTACTGATACCCCAAATCAGACCGTCCATGTTTGTGGCGTGCCAATTGATCTGACATATATGGACACTGGGACTCATTGTACAATGGATATGATGTATTATCAAAAACCCATTTGCCTGCAAACACATCACACTTCTCTGAACTCACCCTCATTCAACCCGATTTCACTCCCGGGTTAACCCTCACCCTCATTTGCTTCGTCGTCCTTCACATACCTCTCTCCCCTTCGTCTTTTTTTTTTATAGAACCAATAACCACCGAGTCAGAGAAAAATAACAAAATTAGCACTCAGTCAGCAAGACTGCTAGATCTCCAGCCCAGTCTCAGTAAAGAAAATTGTTTACCATTCAGCCCAAAGAACACCAATTAACCTTAATTGCTCAAGGATTGGCTACAACGACAACCCACAATACCAGGTACACCATCAACAGATTGAAAAATATGAGCAATGAGTCCCACATCGCTCATAACATTGTCATCATTCAAACCCAGCCAAAAACTACAAATCTATGTCGCCCAATTAAATGCCCAAACACCACAAATGAAGAACCAATACTCTTGAGATTGGTAAACAAACTGAAATTAAATGGAACCAAAACCAATCGAGCCAAACCCAAACAAGGAGACGACGCACATCCCTAATCTTACCCACAATGATGTGAAACCAATCCGTGAGCAAACTTCGATCCATAGTAGCGACAACCATCTACAACAGACGACAAGAAATCGAAGGTAAGTTCAGCTGAAGCACCTCTCTAATGTTCAATTGATGGGCTGTTAGATGGGGTTCAGTTAGTTAGGAGTAGACGAAGGTCGAACCTTAAAGGTGAAGACTTGGCAGAGACTTCATGTTGTTGGCGGTAGACTTAAGCAGGAGACACCAGGAGATCCAACAAAAGGTGGCCTCATCATTTGGAAAAGAACCTGAATGATTATGCATAATTCAATCCAGCAGCTCGACCAATTGTGATATTTTGAGGTAGGGTACTACCCATCCTTGTATCCTGTTGATTTCTCCCCATGGGTAACACTGAAAGCTTAGAATATTGTGGATTCATGACTGCTTCATCCTTGTTACCATTAAAGTAGTAATCGTTTCCAGATCTACCATGTATATTATCCTCATAACCCATATTTAATCCAAATGGTGGATGGTTGGAATTGGACGGGTTATTTACTTATTTTGCATCATCATTGTGGACCCAATTGATTTAATCCAGTAGGCGTCACTCGGGTATTTTGAGCTGGTGGGCTGCAAAACAAGCGCAGAAGATAATAACCACATCAGATAGGAGGACCCGAGGCAACCTTAGGCTTGAACTCAACCTAGACCCCAGATGCAAACCATATTGGTGAAGAAGCAGTAAAAATAGATGCTTGTGCGACTCTACGTGGGAGCAGAATACACAAGTGGAGTCGTACAACACTCAAAATATCTATAGATTAGAAAACAATTTCTTTCCTATAAGTTTTCTTTCCCTTTAATGTGCTTCAGAATGGACCACTATTGTTTGGGGATAAGCCATTTATCCTTCAATAATGGAGTCCCACTTTCGTCTTTAGTAAGATGATGATCCAGGTTGTTCCGGTATGGGCCAGGCTTCATGGTCTACCTTTTCCCCTATGACATGGCCTAATATTGGAGTACTAGATTCTTTTGGATTTGTTACCAGCCTTATTGCTTCGTTTCAGTCCTTGGCCTTATTTGCTTTAAATTTTCGTGGCGGGCTGAGACTATTCGCAAAGGAATGGTATCTTCCATTCTCTTTATTTATCTTTGACCTTGGGACTTGTCCTTGGTCCAGCCAATGTGTATACACCCGGCCAACATGATGCGTCCAGCCGACAAGCATGCGACCAATGTGAATGTCATCCAGCCTACATGAAAGGTACATATATCGGTAGTTGGGCAAGGTAAGATGAGAGTATCGTGGATTATTGATGATTCATCTCTAGCAACAGTAAAATATGGCACATCTCCTGTAGTATAACTTCCTGGAACAACATTTTCATATCGTTATTTAAAGTTATTGGCCCCTTGTAGCCCAACACTGTTTATTACTGTTGATGGGGCCCAAGCTCAGCCCAAGAACCTAGTTTTAAAATACCTCATGCTCATTTTCCAATCAAGTTTGTAGTCGTAATGAGTGGAGCATGCATGAAGAGTTACGAGCCCCCATTCCATTCCACACTCCATTCCACATGCACATCATACCTGGCATGAAGCTCCAAAAGTCATGTGATTTCCAATCAAGCAAAATAGGCTTCTAACGTTCGACATTGGTAAAGAACCATTTGACGCTACATGCACAAGAGTAGCATTGGCAAATACCCCACTCGACATTAATGAGATGGTAAAGTATGTTGTTCATTCAATTCCCATACAACAAGGTGGGTGGCCCTCGGCCTATTAAATATAAATAAAATTGTCATCTCTTCCTCAGACAACATAAAAGGTATGGTAGTGTGAGGAGTGAAATCCTCTTTGACTTTTCTTAGAACTAGTAGAGTCAGGAATGATGACTTAGTTATACATTCGTCAAGTCCATACGACATGACCATTCAACAGTTATATCATGAACCCTTATCAGAACTAGTAGTATGGAATGAAGACCTCATAAATCTTCATCATGACTAGAGTGTGTAGACTCTTCCATGTACCTTCATCAGATGCAATGAAATGTTTAGATTCCCAAGTACTTTCCTCAGGAGTGTGTAGGGTAGACTTTCTTGAACATTCATCGTGAGTAGTAGAATGAAAACTTGCTTGGACTCCCCTGGTCCTTAACCAGTAGTATGGAGGTTTTCCTGGCCTCAGCAAGTCCAGATGAACGGGGACATCCCCCATGGACTCATGTCGAGTCAAAGTTGTAGACATGGATTACACATGTCGTATGACTTATATCTTCCTGGACTCATCAAGTCCAGTCGACCGGGGACATCCCCCATGGACTCATGTCGAGTCAAAGTTGTAGACATGGATTACACATGTCGTATGACTTATATCTTCCTGGACTCATCAAGTCCAGTCGACCGGGGACATCCCCCATGGACTCATGTCGAGTCAAAGTTGTAGACATGGATTACACATGTCGTATGACTTATATCTTCCTGGACTCATCAAGTCCAGTCGATCGGGGACATCCCCCATGGACTCATGTCGAGTCAAAGTTGTAGACATGGATTACACATGTCGTATGACTTATATCTTCCTGGACTCATCAAGTCCAGTCGACCGGGGACATCCCCCATGGACTCATGTCGAGTCAAAGTTGTAGACATGGATTACACATGTCGTATGACTTATATCTTCCTGGACTCATCAAGTCCAGTCGATCGGGGACATCCCCCATGGACTCATGTCGAGTCAAAGTTGTAGACATGGATTACACATGTCGTATGACTTATATCTTCCTGGACTCATCAAGTCCAGTCGATCGGGGACATCCCCCATGGACTCATGTCGAGTCAAAGTTGTAGACATGGATTACACATGTCGTATGACTTATATCTTCCTGGACTCATCAAGTCCAGTCGACCGGGGACATCCCCCATGGACTCATGTCGAGTCAAAGTTGTAGACATGGATTACACATGTCGTATGGCTTATACCTTCCTGGCCTCAGCAAGTCCAGTCGACCGGGGACATCCCCCATGGACTCATGTCGAGTCAACTTGTAGACATGGAGGGCACATGTCGTATGACTGATATACTGACCTTCATCTGGTCCAAACGATTGGGTACTTCCCCAATGGCTCTTGTAGACTCAAGTTGATAACTTGACATTTGTTTGGTTCATTTAGTAGGTAGCATCAACGCTCGAGTACAGCTACATAATATGGCCTCGTCCCAGGCGACACATGCGTCAAGTACTCTCCAAGCCAATGACTCTTGACTTAGAGAGTAGGGGACAAACTGTACGGGCCAAATTTGGTCCAAGGGCAATTTCGACATTTTACTTCGGGCCCAATACTAGGCCCCCAGCATGGATCCAAGCCCAAGTTACTATCACAGATTCTCACTAAAGGAACCCCCAAAGGTTTGATGTATATGAAGGCCCAGAGATCCACAAACCTAGGCCCAATAAAGTATCACACGCCCAATCCATAATCAAGGCTCACCCAACGCCAGCCCACGTAACGCCCAAGGTCATAAACGCCATTCATGAACCCATCCGTTCCCGCCTACAAACGGGCAAAACGCAATAATAGCTCCTCATGAAGTCGATCTAACGGACGAGCAATCAAATAGCAAATAAAGACACAAATTACTACAACATGTATAGGGAGGAAACGAGGCTTCAGGGGGACGGGATGGAACTTCTAGCTTTCATACTCACAGCTCAATACTACTCTCTCCTCAAGCTCATCAGACCTCCAACTGACCGCCCTCACGGCACCCTACGAAGCTCAAGGTAGTATCCAACCTTTGACTTCCCACCTTCTAAGCCTTTATCTTCACTGACTTGGGCGTCGGAGTGCCCCCGGCACCCACACACCGGTGGGCAGTACTCCCGCTCAATCTACCTCTTTGTTTTGCAGGATCGCTAGCGCCCCCAACTACAAATTCTCGATTGTGGACCTCGGGCGAAAACCAGCGTCTACAGCTCTCAGATCCTCGAGCAGGACTAGGGGCTACAGGGTCCCAAAATCCTGATTTCAGAGCTGGGTGGCTACACTGCAGTTGAGTTATGGTCCTGGGTGTAGAGCTCTACGTTGCAGTTGAGTATTTGTCCTGGACGTAGGGCACCACCAGCCTCAGAGATGCCGCAGCTGAGTTATGGTCCTGGGCATCGAGTATACCCAGTTGAGTTATGGTCCTGGGTGCAGAGCAGTTTTCAGTTTTCAGATTTTTAGTACACGGTTTTTAGAAACAAATTTTTTTTTTTTTTTTTATTTCTGTTTCAGTTTTCAGATCCTAGTTTTCAAGTATAGTTTTCAGTTTTCAATTATAGCTTTCAGAAAGAGTTTTTTTTTAGAAAAGAAAGTTTTCCGAAGTATCGGTTTTAAAAGAGATTCAAAATTTTAAGATAGAAATCAGTTTTCGAGTAATGTTTTCAACAAAAAGTTCTTCAGAAAAAGGGTTTTCTTGCATTATAGAATGCATATCATGGATAAGTAGGATTACTTTACAATTTATATATGTAGAACATATATCTTAAATATTACGAGAGTTATTTACAGCTTATATTAATGCATGATAATATCTTTACATTCTTATGCATGTGTGATTGTATTGGTATATGATTGATATTGAAATGAATTATATGTTTTCATATGAGAAACTCATGTGAGCGGTAATGTTCGATAATATGATTATGTGTGTATATATATATATATATATATATATATATATATATATATATAGTTAAGGATTGTTTAAAGAAAAGAATAAATTTATAGATCCGATTTGATGATATTTCAATATGATAAAAGAAAGATAACTAAAGTAAAAGTCCGAATTAAAATTAGTAGAGGAGTAAGTAGGAAAATGTTAAGATATCAGAGTAATACGGCAAAAGCAAGTGTTTTGAATTTTGCAGGTTGGCGATCCGAACGATCGACCACAGATACCAGATCTTGAGGAGCCGGGTAGCAGCATTGCAGTCAGCCAGTCGCCAGGTCTTGGGAGTTTCAGAGTCAGGTTGTTTATGTGTATTTGTATAAGAAGTTAACCTGTACAAGTTTAAGTTTTGTAAAAGTTTTTGTTTATTCATATTTTCGGGCATGAAGCCCAGTGATCTTATGTTCTGAGGTTATTACTTTATATCTTGAGTTGTTTATTTCAGTTTTATTTTGTCTTGGGCCCTATAGGTTGTATCGAGGTGCTGGACTTTGATCCAGGTTGTTCGATTTTAGCAGATGTCATGCCAAATTTTCGGCAGAGTCAGAGGCTTATGGAGTCAGGATTAGCCTGTCTCCTGCCGGTAGCATCCTGGTCTAGGCGGGATGTTACAAAGATGATATCAAAGCAGAGGTTTATAGAGTGTCGGTGACTGCAGCTGCTGGCTATTTGACTATCTCAGTAAGTATGTGTTTGTTTTGACCATATCGGTCTTTGTTTGATGATTGATTTCTAGTCATTTCTTGTTATTGGTTTCAGTATGACCAGGTCAGGATTCGAGGACGAATCCTATATAAGGAGGGGTGAATGTAATGACCCGGATTATTTTAGCATGTCCACGTAAATTTTATTTTTCGCGTGAGAACATGTCCGAACACGAGGTCAATTTTATGGTAAAATGGGAATTCTTCATGGTATTAATTATATGTTTTTATTAAATTAAATGTGAGGGATTAAATGAAAACCCTAGAAATTTCTATACAAAAGTGTAATTATGCATATCATGGATAAGTAGGATTAGTTTACAATTTATATATGTAGAACATATATCTTAAATATTACCAGCTTATATTAATGCATGATATTATCTTTACATTCTTATGCATGTGTGATTGTATTTGTATATGATTGATATTGATATGAATTATATGTTTTCATATGAGAAACTCCTGTGAGTGGTAATGTTCGATAATATGATTATATATATATATATATATAGTTGAGGATTGTTTAAAGAAAAGAATAAATTTATAGATCCGATTTGATGATATTTCAATATGATAAAGGAAATATAACTAAAGTAAAAGTCCGAATTAAAATTATTGGAGGGGTAAGTAGGAAAGTGTTAAGATATCAGAGTAATACAGCAAAAGCAAGTGTTTTGAGTTTTGCAGGTTGGCGATCCGAACGATCGACCACAGATACCAGATCTTGAGGAGCCGGGTAGCAGCATTGCAGTCAGCCAGTCGCCAGATCTTGGGAGTTTCAGAGTCAGGTTGTTTATGTGTATTTGTATAATAAGTTAAGCTGTACAAGTTTAAGTTTTGTAAAAGTTTTTGTTTATTCATATTTTCGGGCATTAAGCCTCGTGATTTTATGTTCTGAGGTCATACATCTCAAATCATGCAAGTTTCTCATATATCACAAATCATGCTTTCAACATATTCAATATTCGATCCATACCTTATAGCAAAATATATAAACTTTCTGAAAACAAACTCATTTAATGCATTACCTTAAAATTCATTTAAGAAAACATACATACTATATACTTTTGAAAACATCAATGTTACAGGTTTATCCACGCACCTGGTGAGCTGACTACTGAGAAAGAAACTATGCAGTAGGACCGTCCCTGCTTACGGTATCACGATCACCTAACAGACAAAAGAATTTACTATAAGGAACATAATCCTAACTAGAATAAATGAAAGAATATGCAAGAAACGTGATTCGGTCGTTCTCGCAATCCTAACGAAATTTAAGATTCGGAGGTCCATTACTACTCGGAATGGTTTGAAATTCGCGGAGGAGACTCGGGAAGTCGGCGCGAAGATACTGTCTGGCGCGTGGTGGACACGCGCCGATTAGCCAGGCCGTGCGTGGGCCTCACGCGCCGCCACAAAAGGGCGCGCGTGAGCTTCACGCGCCGGTCCGATCGGAAATTTTCTGACGGCCGAGCGTTCCCCTCTCTCTCCCGGATCTAATGGCGCTGACGGTTTGTCGATCGGAGTTCCGGATCAACGGGAAATCGAGAAAAACCATAAAAAGTTTCTTACCGAGATTTCTCCGAAAATTGGAAGTTTCCTGAAATGAAACTACCACCAAAATGATCCTCTCGATGAGATCTACACTTTTCCTTAAGGACTCGGTCGAGTTTAAGCTACGGATAGGTCGGATCGGGACTAAAACTAAATTTCCTCTTTTTTTTCTTCTTTTCTCTTTCTTCTCTCTCTCGTGTCTCACGTCTGCTTTTCTTCTTTCTGACTCTTGTATTTCTTTCTTTCTTATCAACTAACTATCTTTTTTTTTTTTTTATATATGCTAACAGTGTGTGTAAAATAAATAAATACTAATATGACAAAATTCGTTTGCCACCCTAAACTTGTCCTAAACCGCATCTTTAATTCCAACTTCCACAAACTTAAAAATTTAATCCTTAAATTTCTACCCACCAAAAATAATAAAATAAAATATGGGTAAAAATAATCTGGGGTGTTACAACCCTCTCCCCCTTAAAAGAATTTCGTCCTCGAAATTCACATACCAGAGGGTGGAAACAAATGAGGATATTTATTCCTCATGTCTTCCTCAAGCTCCCAAGTTGCTTCTACCGTCGAGTGTTTACCCCCACATGACTTTCACCAAAGGAATCGTCCTGCTTCTCAGCTGTCTTAACTCTCTAGCTAGAATTTCCACTGGTTCTTCAGCGTATGACAAGTCTTCTCTCAACTCAACTGGTTGCTCCTGCAAAATGTGGGAGGGATCTGATCTGTATTTTCTCAACATGGACACGTGGAAAACATTGTGAATCTTTGACAATTCCTGTGGCAATGCTAATCTGTACCACGATCTCATATGGCCCAATAAACCGAGGACTTAACTTTCCTTTCTTGCCAAATCTCATGACACTCTTCCAAGAAGAAACCTTCAAAAATACTTTATCTCCCACTTGATACTCGATGTCCTTCCTTTTTAGATCTGCGTAACTCTTCTGTCTATCTTGAGCTGTCTTCAACTTTGATCTGATCACTTCTATCTTATCAACAGTAATCTGAACAATCTCAGGACCTAAGAGTTTCCTCTCACCTGCTTCATCCCAACATAAATGAGTTCTACATTTCCTTCCATATAATGCCTCATAAGGTGCCATGCCTAAACTAGCATGGTAACTATTATTGTAAGCAAACTCCATCAAAGATAGATGTTGATCCCAACTACCTTTGAATTCTAAAACACAAGCTCTCAACATATCTTCTAAAGTCTGTATGGTTCTCTCTGACTGCCCATCTGTCTGAGGATGAAAAGAAGTACTGAACTTCACTTTAGTACCCAAAGCCTCTTGTAGACTTGGCCAAAATCTGGAAGTAAATCTTGGATCTCTGTCTGATACGATTGACACTGGAGTTCCATGAAGTCTCACTATCTCATCAACATAGAGCTCTGCTAACTTATTCAAAGAATAATCTATTCTGACAGGTAGAAAATGAGCTGATTTAGTCAATCTGTCAACAATCACCCATACTGAATCATGTCCTTTCTTCGTACGAGGCAGTCCTGACACGAAGTCCATAGTGATGTGTTCCCACTTCCACTCAGGAATAGAAAGTGATTGCAAGGTACCTGATGGATGCTGATATTCTGCTTTAATCTGTTGACATGATAAACACTTTGATACAAACTCTGCTATCTCTTTCTTCATGCCTTTCCACCAATAATTCTCCTTGAGAGTTCTATACATCTTAGTGCTGCCTGGATGCATAGAATAAGCAGAACAATGGGCTTCTTCCATGATCTCTCTCTTCAAGCTCTCAACTTCAGGTACACATAATCTATCTTCATACATCAATGTGTTGTCATCATTAAGCAAGAAATCTGAACGTTCTTTCCTTTTTACTTCATCAATAATCTTCATAAAACTAGCATCCTGAGTCTGAGCTTCCCTGACTCTCTCTACTAAAATAGGCCTGACTTTAAGAGTTGCTAAAAGAGATCCTGAATCACCAACTGATAAGTCAACTCTCAAAGATCTGAGTTCCACTAGCAATGGAAACTGTAGAACTTCCATATGAGCTAGAATACTCGATGACTTCCTACTAAGAGCATCTACTACTACATTAGCCTTCCCCGGATGATAGTCAATAGTACAATCATAATCTTTCAATAACTCGATCCAGCGTCTCTGTCTCATATTTAACTCCTTCTGCGTGAGTAAATACTTGAGACTCTTATGATCCGTGAAGATTTCACATTTCTCTCCATACAAATAATGTCTCCAAATCTTCAGTGCGAACACTACTGCAGCTAACTCCAAATCATGAGTAGGATAATTCATTTCATGAGGTCTAAGCTGTCGAGAAGTATAAGATATCACCTTCTCATGCTGCATCAACACACAACCCAAACCTTTCCTCGAGGCATCACTATACACCACAAATTCACCAATGTTTGATGGAAGAGTAAGCACTGGAGCAGTTGTCAAACATTTCTTAAGTTTATCAAAGCTTTGCTGACATTCCTCAGTCCACACAAATTTTGCATTCTTCTTCAAAATTTTCGTCAATGGTGCTGCAATGATAGAAAATCCCTGAATAAAACGTCGGTAGTAGCCTGCTAAACCCAAGAAACTCCGTATCTCAGTCGCATTGGTAGGCGGTTCCTAATTAACCACTGCTTCTATCTTTTTGGGATCTACTAAAATGCCATCTGCAGAAATGACATGGCCTAAGAATGCAATTCTGTCAAGCCGAAACTCACACTTGCTAAACTGGCATACAACTCCTTCTCCCTCAGAGTCTGTAAGACGATTCTTAGATGTTCTTCATGCTCATCTCTGCTACTAGAATACACTAAGATATCGTCAATAAACACAATGACAAACTTATCCAAATAATGTTTGAATACCCGATTCATCAAGTCCATAAAAGCACGCTGGTGCATTAGTTAAACCAAATGGCATCTAAAAACTCATAATGTCCATATCGAGTTCTAAAAGCCGTCTTAGGTATATCTGCTTCCTTCACCTTTAGCTGATGGTACCCTGATCTCAAGTCTTTTGGAGAATACCTTGGCTCCCCGTAATTGATCGAAAAGATCATCAATCCGAGGCAAATGATATTTGTTACGAATGGTAACCTTATTCAATTTCCGATAATCGATACAAAATCTCATGGAACCATCTTTCTTCTTCACAAATAACACTGGTGCACCCCATGGTGAAGAACTAGGCTTTATAAAGCCTTTATCTAGCAGTTCTTGCAATTATATCTTCAACTCTTTCAACTCTACAGGAGCCATCCTATAAGGAGCAAGGGATATAGGGGCTGTACCAGGAATTACATCGATGCTGAAATCAACTTCTCTATCCGGTGGTAACTCAGGTAGTTCATCTGGGAATACATCAGTAAATTCCCTCACAACCGAAATCTCATGTAATTCTGATGTACCAATTCTGGTATCTATTATGTGAGCTAAATATGCATCACAACCTTTCCGCAACAACTTACTGGCTCTTACTACAGATATCACATAGGAGGGAACAAATCTTCTCTCCCCTCTAAAGGAAAATCTTTGTCCATCCAGACCCTCAAAATCCACAACTTTCTCATGACAATTTACTGTTGCTCGATGAAAAGATAACCAATCCATACCCAAAATGACATCAAAATCATGTATCTCCACACAAATCAAATCTGCTAACAAATCATGCTCACCAACACGGATTACACATCCTCTGTAAACTTGCTTAGCAATAAAGGAATATTCGACAGGGGTAGCAACAACTAACTCACAATCTAACTCAATTCCTTCTCTATCGGCATGCAATGCAAAAGATTTTGAAACAAAGGAATGTGTAGCACCGGGATCAATAAGTATTCGGGCATTTCGACCAAAGATAAACACCATACCTGTGATAACCTCTGGTGCTGCTAGCTTCCTGCTGCGTCATAGCAACTACTCTGCCTTGGGCTCTAGGTCTGCTAGTCTGACCACTTGGAGCAACTCTACTCTGAGCACCTGAACCTGTGTGAGCTCCAGAAGTCTGTCCATGAACCCCACTCTGACTAAAATTGCCTCTGAAATTCTGAGCTGGAGGAACAACTGTCCTCTGAGTCTGTCTCTACTGCTAACATTAGGACAATCTCTCTTCAGGTGGCCCACTTCTCTCTCCGCTCAAATAGCAACCTTTGGTACCCAATCTGCACTCTTCAGGATGATTCTTCCCACAAATAGTACATGGTGGAAATCTTCTTTCTTGAGCTTGGCCTTGCTGACCACTAGGAATCCCACTAGGTGGAGCTCTCACTGAACTCTGACTAACTGTAGGTCGACTTTGTTTCTGCGGCTGTCCAGAACTCATCTGATAACTACCACTGGGTCTTGAGTCACCCCACTTTCTTACTCTGATTTCCTTCTCCAAAAGATCTATGCTCCCTGTTTCTCTTCCTTAACTGAAAATCTAGCCCAATTTGCCATTCTTTTTCTGCAAACTCTGCTTTTCTAGCAAAATCTGCCATCTCTGTCAAACTGTTCATAGGAAATAATCTGATCCTGGATCTCAATTCTGCATTCAGACCGTTAAGAAAATGATCCATCTTGCCATGTTCATGATCTCTCAAATGTGAAACAAACTGCACTAACTCATGGAATGCGGTGTCATACTGATCAACTGTGCGGCTACCCTGAGTCAACCTATAAAATTCCCTTCTCTTCTCATCCATAAAAGCAGAATTCATATAATTACTCATGATCTCCCTCTTGAACTTCTCCCAAGTTAACACATTAGTCTCTGAGAATTTACCTCTTACACTCTTCCACCATTTATCAGCTTGCCCAGTCAAAAGTTGATACACATGGTGGCACTTCTGTTCATCAGTTAATCTCATCAACTCAAAAGCCTTCTCAATCCTGTCCAAGAAATTTCCAGCTACAATGGGATCCTTCTTCCCATCAAACTCAACAGCTCCTCTTTCTTTCATTCCTTTAGCAATATTGTCTTCATTTACTATAGGAGCTACCTGTGCTGGACCATGACCCCATGCTGGAGGGTAGTAATACGGATAAGGGTAAGCACCAGGAGGAATATCTGCTGGTGGAGGAGCATAATAAGGTGGAGGGTAGTAACCTTGAGGAGGTATAGGATAACCCTGATTTACTGGAGGAGGTGGAGGAGGTGCTGGAATATCTCCTTGAGGTGCTGCAGGGGCTGGAGGAACATTACTGCTAGGAGGATGATGAACTGGGGTACTATCCCCGAAAACCGAAGCTATGGAATCTTCTACAACAGGATTATGGTTCCCTTTAAAAGGTTCCCCATTAAAAGAATTAACCTCCTCATCAACTGGAGGTGCCCTAGAAGGTTGGCCAACATCTGCTAACCTACGAGTATGGACTCGACCTGCACCTCGAACTCTGAGACGCGGAGGCATCTGAAAACACATGAAAGATGTCAACCGCTAGAAGACATAGAATAACTAATCAAGAAAATGAAGTGTCTACAGAATCTATGAACCCTGGGCTCTGATACCACTAAATGTCACACACATCCCCGTCCCCTTAGGTAGGTATGGGTGAGACGGAGACTAGAAACTGGCAGAGTTTCCCCTGTAATATGGACTAATCCTCCAAACACAAGGAAAAAACTAAACTGAAAAAAAATCTCATCATAAAACTAGGATCTCCATGATCCAACTCAACATAATATCCATAAAGGAAACACAATAACCTCAGTATCAATTAAAGGCTCAATGCCTATAACCACATAAAAAATCTTCCAAGAAATACATATCTAGAAATACAGTCTCAAAACATAATAAAGACACTCTACTGTTGGCCACAACCTTTTCTCTACTGGCAGGAATGATGACGAAACAGCAGATGAAAGAACGATCTACTAATCTGCTAAACCTGAAATGTTAAGGAATGGGGGGTAAGCTCACGCTTAGTGCAATGGATCACAGCTCAGTGCCGTGGATAATCAAGTAACAAAGTGGATCGAACAAGTCTTCATAATATAAATAAATACATAAGCTGTAAATCGATATCTCAAACATTTACTTGAAATCGTATCTCATTTCTCATAAACTCAAATCATAAATCTCATTTCTCATAAAGCTCATACTGCTCAAAAATAATCTGTAATGATAAATCTGTTTATTCATCTATATGCACAACCTCATGACAAATACGGCAAAGCTGGCAACATGGGGCTTCCCCACGGCAAAACTGGCATCCGGAGCAAACTGGCAACGTGAGACCTTATCTCACGGCAATAAGGCAACATGAGACCTTATCTCATGGCAATAATCTGGCACATATAAGTACACGGGGTGCATCCTAACATAAAAATCATTTCCAAAATTCATGCTCATATATCTCAAATCATGCAAGTTTCTCATATATCACAAATCATGCTTTCAACATATTCAATATTCGATCCATACCTTATAGCAAATATATAAACTTTCTGAAAACAAACTCATTAAATGCATTACCTTAAAATTCATTTAAGAAAACATACATACTATATACTTTTGAAAACATCAATGTTACAGGTTTTCCACGCACCTGGTGAGCTGACTACTGAGAAAGAAACTATGCAGTAGGACCGTCCCTGCTTACGGTATCACGATCACCTAACAGACAAAAGAATTTACAATAAGGAACATAATCCTAACTAGAATAAATGAAAGAATATGCAAGAAACGTGATTCGGTCATTCTCGCAATCCTAACGAAATTTAAGATTCGGAGGTCCATTACTACTCGGAATGGTCTGAAATTCGCGGAGGAGACTCGGGAAGTCGGCGCGAAGATACTGTCTGGCGCGTGGTGGACACGCGCCGATTAGCCAGGCCGCGCGTGGGCCTCACGCGCCGCCACAAAAGGGCGCTCGTGAGCTTCACGCGCCGGTCCGATCGGAAATTTTCCGACGGCCGAGCGTTCCCCTCTCTCTCCCGGATCTAATGGCGCTGACGGTTTGTCGATCGGAGTTCCGGATCAACGGGAAATCGAGAAAAACCATAAAACGTTTCTTACCAAGATTTCTCGAAAATTGGAAGTTTCCTGAAATGAAACTACCACCAAAATGATCCTCTCGATGAGATCTACACTTTTCCTTAAGGACTCGGTCGAGTTTAAGCTACGGATAGGTCGGATCGGGACTAAAACTAAATTTCCTCTTTTTTTTCTTCTTTTCTCTTTCTTCTCTCTCTCGTGTCTCACGTCTGCTTTTATTCTTTCTAACTCTTATATTTCTTTCTTTCTTATCAACTAACTATCTTTTTTTTTTTATATATGCTAACAGTGTGTGTAAAATTAATAAATACTAATATGGCAAAATTTGTTTGCCACCCTAAACTTGTCCTAAACCGCATCTTTAATTCCAACTTCCACAAACTTAAAAATTTAATCCTTAAATTTCTACCCACCAAAAATAATAAAATAAAATATGGGTAAAAATAATCTGGGGTGTTACATCTATCCCGGTTGATCTTTATTCCCAGAATAAAGGTTGCTTCTCCCAAATCTTTCATGGAGAATTTCAATGAAAGAGAAGCTTTCACCGACGTTAGCATGGGAATGTCATTGCCAATAAGCAATACATCATCAACATAAAGGACAATAAAAGTCAGTGCTCTCCCACTAACCTTCTTATATACACAAGGATCTTCCTCATTTTGAATGAAACATATTCTTTTATGATCTCATCAAAACGTTGGTTCCATGACTGCGATGCTTGCTTCAGTCCATAAATGGACCAATTTAACTTGCAAACCTTGTTTGCATGTTTAGGCACGACAAAACCGTCAGACTATTACATATAAACATCCTCCAACAGATTTCCGTTAAGGAAAGTGATTTTGACGTACATCTGTCATATCTCGTAATCTAAATATGCAGCAATAGCAAGCATTATACTAATGGATTTAATCATGGCAACGGGTTAGAAAGTTTCGTCGTAATCGACAACATGTCGTTGACGATACCCCTTCTCTACAAGCCTAGCTTTGTAGTTTGTACGTTACCATCCATGTCGGTCTTCTTCTTGAAGACCTATTTGCAACCAATAGGCTTTAGGCCATCTGGTGCATCAACCAATGTCCAAACTTGGTTGGTGTACATGAAATCTGTTTTGGACTTCATGGCTTCTTGCCATAAAACAGAATCGATAACTTGTATCACTTCCTCATACGTAGCTGGTTCATTATCCTCAATGAGATTAATATCTACATGAGATGAGATCAGGAACCCAAACCTCTCAGGTTGTTTCCTGACTCTCTCCGACCTACGCTGTCCTTGTGTAATAGAAGATTGTGGTACAGTCTCATCCCTGATGGAATGTTCTTATTGTTGGACAATTATGACCCATAGCGTCACTATTTGTATATATCACGGTGTTGTCGTACAAATTAACTATGTGACAAAGGAGATTGCACTCTTATCATTTGTGATTAGATCACCAAGATGTATAAATGATGAGAGGTCCATATGATTAGTTCCTGGATTGAGAATGATATGAGAAAGTATCAGTCCACGAAGGATTAATCATTAAATATCCCTAGTCAGAGCATTATCGAGATTGGACATCGGTAATGCGTAAAAGACTAGTATTGCACTTGTGCACGTTGTGAGGGCATAACAGGCATAGTTCTCATATATTTAAGTATTGGATACTTATGCAAGTGCGGTAGGAGGTTGTGTTTCACCGATGGTATGGGAAACAGCTTCGCTCTGGATAGACCCCCTCGGAATCCCATTAGTAGTATGACTATGTGTCTATGAGAGTCCGACATCAGGGTAGGTGTTTTTGGTCTTATCTTGGGACTTGCACCGCTAATACTTACGACAATCAATATACTTTGGTTGAGGTCGTCCAGGGTTTTAACAGGTTCTGTGTACACCAATGCTGAGTATGTTGAGAATCGTAGAGTATTGGGAGTGAGGTCAAAACAGAAGTATCACTCCAGTCATTGAGGAGATGATGTCATGTAGGATACGGCACTGGTGCTTTTATATGCTGCAGCTATCAGGATATTATGACTAGGTCATGTATATCTGATTATAGAGCCTAGTTACCAGACATCCGACATGTGCTTCGTACCTGGCAGACACAGTTCCAACCCCAGGCCTAGCACGTGACAGTCCGATACTGGATCGACATACACGATACTACGTATACTACGTCTGATATAGATTCTTTATTCCTGTAAGGATGTTTCTGGAGAATTGGGTAGGCATGACGCTTTGCTAGAGGCCAACCTTGTCTTGTAATTCGGTATAAACGTAGTACGAGGTACTTACGTGTTTGGATAGTCCGACGACCGAATTTACTGCCAACATATCCGGGGATCTCATGGGTCGCTTCCCAAAGATTCACCGATGACGTATAACTCGCACTCTCATTTAATCTGGGATTAATTAGAAGAGAGAGAAAATTAATCTGGGATTAATTAAGGAGATATTTTATCTAGGATAAAATATCTATAAAGAGAGATAACGATTAATTTAGAATTAATCGAGAAATTAATATATTTGATATATTAAATGAAATTGGATTTCGACGCGGAATTAAAATTAGATTTTAATTCGGGTGAACGAATTAATTTAGAATTAATTCGTTAGCGACGTGAATAGTAATTTCGCTAGGCGTAATCATTTAATTACGACACGACGAAAAAATTCATTAATTTGGAATTAGCGAACCCGAGCTCGAGATTATTTGCGAGCGCATTCGCATTTCGAATTCGAGTGTGGCACGTCAAATCAAACGTCAAATCGCTAGTCGCATCAAGCGTCAAATCACTTGTCACTTTGAGTGATGTGACTTGTGATTGATGTGATTGAGTGATTGATTGATGTGAGTGGTTGGGCTTTAATGGTTTGACTTTAAAAGCCAAATTCAAATGAAATTTATTTGAAATTCAAATGAGTGTATTTATTACAAAAATTTGGAAACACATCACACAATTTTCTCTCTTCTCTCATCTCTTTCTTGCTCACGCCCAAGGGGCAAAATGCTCACTGTATTTCCATCAAAATGCCGTGAGTTTGGGAGGCTTGGATTGGGATTTTGTGGCAAAATCTCAAGTGCTAGCACACTTACGAGACATGCGAAGGTGATAGGGAAGCTCACCCATGAGCCGGGAACCGTTCGACGAAGCTTGGAGCTTGTTCGAGGAGCTCAAAAATAGAAAATGGAGGAGCATGGACTGCTCACTGCCGAACCAGTCCACTGCCGAGCAAAAATGATTTTTGTTGCCTCTATGTCGCTCAACCGATCGATGTAAGTATTCCGCAACTTCTTCGATGTGTATTCGCAATGTTTTCATGCTTATTATCGATCCTGGAACTTAATAGAAACCAACAATGGCATCTAGAGCAAGGTTTGAGCATGAAAACCTTCAGGGCTTAAAATTCGGGCAAATTGATTTTGAGCATGAATTTGTGAAATTGGATGAATGAATATGTTTAAATGTGTTTGAATTGAATATTGATTGGATCAATTTCATGAAAATTGATTTGGAATAAGTTTCCCCAAATTATTTGGGCTTGGCCGAATAAAGATGCCCTAAAATGTCTAGGTGATTTTGATTTTTTAATTCATTGGATGAGTTAGAATCGATTAGGATGATGATTTAATGTCGATTGTGGGATTAATTGGATTGAAACCAAATCGGATATAAAATCCCCTCCTTGGCCGAGACATTGGAAGCATGATTGGGTTTGATTTTTGATTAATTTGTGTTGGACACTAATTGATGAAAATGAGCATGATTAATTATGTATATTAATGTTTTAGAAATGTTAATTTGGGTAATTAATCATGTTATACACTTTGGTAGTTAAATTGGGAAAATTGGATTTTTTGAATTTAATTATTTGGGCCTATTTTTGAAATTGGGCTTTTAAAGTTGTAATTGGGCTTGTTGGGCTTTGTTGTACAAAGTTGGGTTAAGGCCCAAAACTGCTTCCATAAATCCCAAATGCGACTTAATGGACCTTTAAAGTTTAATTGGGCCTAATGGGCCAAGATTGATTTCTAGGTTTATGGGGTAACTCCCGGATTGGATTTTGGTTTTCTGTTTGACCCGAGTTGACCAAAAGTCCACGCCTCAAGAAATTTATTAAAAGCTCATTGGACATTAATTAAATTGACGTTGGACGTTAATCGGGCTTTGAGACCCGTTGCGATTAAATTTGGAATTTAAGTCGTAAAAGTTCATTAATAAAGTGTAGTATTTAATTTGTAATTAAATAGCGAATTAGAATTGAATGCATATTAAATTGGATTTAATTATGTAGTTTAGTTTAATTCGAGAATTCGTACTTTGAGTACTTATTCGCAAAACGAGTTTGACTCGAACAAAATCAAATCGTTGTTTGAACATTGGATGATCACTAATTATCAGATTAATTAATTTGATTAGATTGATTGATAACATGCTTGTGTGAATACATGGTTGCGATGCATGAATAGTGTATATCGGATGAATATTAGATGGGGGGATAATTTTAGAAATTGTTGTAATAAATTTGATTTATTAATTGGACCTGCGTGTCCAGCCTTATCACCTCATATTCTTTGTATTCTCTTCTCACCTATTCCCCTCAATGTAAATGAGGTTTCTTTAGAAGTGTAGTGTAACAGGTAGAAGTAATACAAGTGCTAGCTTGAGAGAGAAAGGGAGAGATTTGATCTAGGATCATTGTGTAAAGTATCCATCCGCATATCATTATTATTTATTTTCATATGCGCTTTATTATGTGTTTAGAATGCATGTTTAAGGGTGTATGATGATGAGACCTTAATAAAGATAATAAATGGTAGCCAATTTGCACGCGAAAAACCATCACTTAATATCAAGCGTTTTTCCTTCCATTGAGTGATTCTTACTCAAGATCTGAGATTGGAATTGGGTTGTTGGCCAAAGTCAAGCCCTTTGTCCGTCGAAGATGTGTTTGGATCACAAGAGTTTTGTTCTATATTGGTGTCTTGTCCAAGTTGTGGTTTGTTGGCCAAAGTCAAGACCACTTCTTGTCCATCGACATTAATTACGAAGCTTTCCATGGTCAATGGGTCGCGCTTGACTAGAATCATTAAGTTTGTTATGCCAAAGCCAAGGCTTAATGGTTTAGAGGAAAAAGGTTAGGTAATACATTGGATGTATTGGCATATATTAGATATATGTTTAGGATTTGGATATCCGCCTACTGGATCTAGGAATTGGATTGGATCCAATTGATCTTTGAGATCTACCTAGTTAAATATCATACAATTTGTTGGCCAAAGTCAAGATTATGTGTTATTTAACAGGATCCTAGCCCACTAGGAAACACGGTTTCCCGAGTACTCGACAGAGGGTTAGAGGCTCGCCGAAAAATAGTGGGAGGCAAGAATTGAATTTGCAATATTCGTTTAATTACTTGCCATATGCGCTCATTCAAATTATTTCGTCGTTAGATTAAATGTTAGTTGGACTAATATTTAAATTGTTGTTTTAATAAACAGTTGGACTGTATTATATTTGATTATATATAATTGTATTATAGTAATCAATATATTTGAACTAATTAATTTCAGTTTACAGTTGATTTTATAATTGGATTATAGTAATCAATGTAATTGAGGTTAATTAATTTAAATTATATTTGATTGTATAGTTGGACTATAATAATCATTATAATAAATAGTACCTGAAATCATTGATTAAATAGTTGGATTATTAGAATCAAGATAAATGAAAGATTAATGTTTAAAACATAATCCTGGGTGAAAATGTATTTAAACGACTATTTTTTCAAATTGGGAATAATTTCAAGATGGTCCTGGAAATAAATAATAAGTTACTTTATTTGATAAAATAACCTATTATGCCTAAGCCAAGAATTAAACAAATAGTAGAGCATAATCTTTGGAAGATTTATGTGATGATAACTAAAGTTCTTAATTCATTATACTTGTCATAAATCTATGTTTAGATTTAAGAAGTATTAAAATTGCAATAAATAACTCTTGGAGGGTTTAAGACTATTCTCGAGGAGATAAAGTCAAACTTTGCAATTAGGAAAGTTGCGCAAGGCGCACCATACTTCAGTATTCTAGAAACCCAAGGCCTGGCCAAAGGCTTCTGAAATATTGAAAAGGGCAAAGGCAAAATCATTATGATCATCTGGGAAGATAAATGACATATCCTAAAGTGATTTCCATTTGGATATGGCAGACACGAATGAATTAAAGAAAGTGCAAGGCTCTAACTTTAAGAATGTTTGTCAATATTATGTCTATTACTAGTATTAAAATTGGATTTCAAAATACTTAGTATGGTACATAAAATATATGGATTGATGTTCAGAATTTGCTGTGAGCAGGATACTGACTTCAAGCTGAGATTAATCTGCGAATCGGAAACGGGACGAAAGTCATTGTTTCGACCGTAGATACCTAAGTTTATGAACTACCCTTCGGGTGTGTACTTAACTTAGAAACTGTTATAATGTAACTAGTTTGACTAGAAACATTATCTTTATATCAGTGTTTAATCCGTTGCGGATAAAACTTTATATTCTAGAACACTAAAGTGTTTCATTATATAAAGATGATATTGAGATAAACACACTATGTATAAATAACAGTATTTATATTTTGAATATAAATAAAATCTAAAACATATAAAATGACAAACAAATAGCTCTAACTGATTTGATCAGAAGAGACTTACTGTGGCATTGTTGTCTAGGACACATTTAAACGAGACTCGTATATCCACACTTTTGAAGAGTGGGTACTAGGACTGATTTGACCATTCAAATAAAGTCTACGAATCTAGTTTATTAGGTAAAGTACCTAAAACACTATTTACTTGGTAATAGTGTAAATTCCACCGATCTGTAAGCCCTAGTTCATAGTGAAGCAAGTGGGCCCATGTCTAGCTAGGCTAGATGTGGATGTGAATATACGTGACATTTACGGATGTGACATCACATTATGGTTATGTGTTTTTTTTGAAGAACACAAATCAGAAACTTTTAAAGTTTCGACACGAAATACACGTACAGATCGACTATAGTATTATACCGTCACGGTAAGACCGTAATGGAAAATACTTAAGCAATAAGTTTCACAAATACTTGAAAGAGTATAGTAATCTTTCAATGAGGACTCCTCCCGAGACACGTCAATTTGACTGTGTGTCCGTACGGAGAAACCGAATTTTGTTGGACATGATGAGGTTTATCATGAGTCGCTCTGAGCTGCCATTTCCTTCAACGGATATGCATTAACAGTGCATAACTTATTTAGAATAAGGTTCCATTAAAATCTGTTTGACAGATTTCATATTAGATATGAACGGGAAAGAAATCGGGTTTCATATTCTTGATAATTTGGGTATGCTGGGCATATGTTTGGATGATACCAAACCAAAACCCAAATTGGATAAGTGCCGAATTGTAGGTTATCCTAGGGATACCATAAGTATAGTACTTATACATCTCACCAGAGAACAATTAGATTGTTGCTCACCATGTGGTTTTCCTAAAAGGAATACCGATATGCAGTGGTAAGTGGGAGGATAGTAAAACTCGATTAAAATCGAAGTAATACTATTTCAGGCACCGATTCCTAATGGAACACAAATAGTTCATCAAAGATGAAACTATACCATTAATCTTCGAATACACAAGAACCGCGGTAGTCGGAGAGAGTCAGAAAACAACCTGGGGTATGAGTTTCTGATCTCACCTCATAAAGATGTCCATCTCATTGAGGTATACCGACTGACTACGTATGAGGAAGTGATACAAGGTATCGACTCCCTATTATGACAAAGTGTCATGAGTCCGAAATGGATTCCATGTATATCAACAAGTTTGGATACTAGTTGATGTACCGCAAGGCATTGTGCCTACTGGTACTGTATTAGTCTTCAAGGAAGACATACATGGATGGCAACATACCAACGTGTAAAGCTAGGCTTTTACGGAAAGGTATCGTTATCAACATTGCGTTGATTTCGATTCAACCTTTTACTTGTTGCCACAGTAAATCCATTTGGATAATGCTTGCTAAAACTGCATATTTCATTTATGAAATGTGTCAGTTAAAGATCAAAATCGCTTTCCTTAAACGGAAACCTTTTGGAGGATGTTAATAACATATTGATGATTTTGTCATACCTAAACCAGCAAACTAGGTTTGCGGGTTATTCGATCAATGTTTAGATTGAAGCAAGCATAAGGTTCTTGGAACTGACGTTTTGATGTAATCATAATGGTTCATGACTTAATTCAAAACGAAATGATTCTTGTGTATATAAGAGGGTTAGTGGGAGCACTGAAAATGAATGTCCTAATTAATAATGAAAATATATATTCATTTCTTGGAAATGATATTCCCATAAAACAATCGATGAAAGCTTGGCTTTCATAGAATTCTCCATAGAATTCTTGGGAGTAACAACCTTTATTCTAGGAATAAAGATCTACTGGGATAGATTTAAGTTGTTAACACTCTCTGAGAAATTGTACATTGAAAAATGTACGCGACCTGGTGTCTCATATGCTTTGAGCATATGGAGTCACAATCTGGTCAATCCAAGTGATGGTCACTGGATTGATATTAAGAACATACTTAGTATCTTAGAGAACTAAGAATGTTATCTTAAACTATGGAGATGGAGTACTGGAAGTGACTAGGATCACTGCTGCAAGTTTCCGAAGCGATAAAAACAACGGTACTATAAAGTTTGAATAACGGAACAGTGAGCTGGGAATCTTCCAAGCAAGATAATGTTACCGAATAAACAACAAATGCAGATTATTGCTGCAGCTGAGGCAGCAATGGAAGCCATTTGGGTTGATAATAAATCTAATTAGATTAGATATAGTTCTGTTAGCAGCTAAGCTAGGCGTCAACACAGGCTAAAGAATTAATGGTCTCATCAAAGATCCAGATATATACTTCGATATTCATCTGATTCGTTCGGATCATACATCATGGTAATGTGATGATCGTATAAATCACATCAGACGATAATCATGTAAATCCACTGACGAAAACCTTTTCTCAGCAATTTGAGCCAACCGTACATAGTTCGAGTGTTAGGCACTCGAGTGACTGGATATAGGCCAAGTGGGAGATTGTTGGACAATTATGACCCATAGCGTCACTATTTGTACATATCACGGTGTTGTTGTACAAATTAACAATGTGACAAATGAGATTGCACTCTTATCATTTATGATTAGATCACCAAGATGTATAAATGATGAGAGGTCCCTATGATTAGTTCCTGGATTGAGAATGATATGAGACAATATCAGTCCACGAAGGATTAATCATTAAATATCCCTAGTCAGAGCATTATCGAGATTGGACATCGGTAATACGTAAAAGACTAGTATTGCACTTGTGCACGTTGTGAGGGCATAACATGCATAGTTCTCATATATTTAAGTATTGGATACTTATGCAAGTGCGGTAGGAGGTTATGTTTCACCGATGGTACGGGAAACAGCTTCGCTCTGGATAGACCCCCTCGGAATCCCATTGGTAGTATGACTATGTGTCTATGGGAGTCCGACATCAGGGTATGTGTATTTGGTCTTAACCTGAGACTTGCACCGCTAATACTTATGACAATCAATATACTTCGGTTGAGGTCGTCCAGGGCTTTAACAGGTTCTGTGTACGCCAATGCTGGTTATGTTGAGAATCGTAGAGTATTGGGTGTGATGTCAAGACGGAAGTATCACTCCAGTCATTGAGGAGATGATGTCACGTAGGATACGGCACTGGTGCTCTTATATGCTGCAGCTATCGGGATATTATGACTAGGTCATGTATATCCGATTATAGAGACTAGTTACCAGACATCCGACATGTGCTTCGTACGGGGCAGACACAGTTCCAGCCCCAGGCCTAGCACGTGACAGTCCGATACTGGATCGACATACACGATACTACGTATACTACGCCTGATATAGATCTTTTATTCCTGTAAGGATGTTTCCGGATAATTAGGTAGGCATGGCACTTTGCTAGAGGCCAACCTTGTCTTGTAATGCGGTATAAACGTAGTACGAGGTACTTACGTGTTTGGATAGTCCGACGACCGAATTTACTGCCAACATATCCGGGGATCTCATGGGTCGCTTCCCAAAGATTCACCGATGACGTATAACTCGCACTCTAATTTAATCTGGGATTAATTAGAAGAGAGAGAAAATTAATCTGGGATTAATTAAGGAGATATTTTATCTAGGATAAAATATCTATAAAGAGAGATAACGATTAATTTGGAATTAATCGAGAAATTAATATATTTGATATATTAAATGAAATTGGATTTCGACGCGGAATTAAAATTTGATTTTAATTCGGGCGAACGAATTAATTTAGAATTAATTCCTTAGCGACGTGAATAGTAATTTCGCTAGGCGTAATCATTTAATTACGACGCGACGGAAAAATTCGTTAATTTGGAATTAGCGAACTTGGGCCCGAGATTATTTATGAGCGCATTCGTATTTCGAAATCGAGTGCAGCACGTCAAATCAAGCGTCAAATCGCTAGTCGCATCAAGCTTCAAATCACTTATCACTTTGAGTGATGTGACTTGACAAGTTGTGATTGATGTGATTGAGTGATTGATTGATGTGAGTGGTTGGGCTTTAATGGTTTGAATTTAAAAGCCAAATTCAGATGAAATTCATTTGAAATTTAAATGAGTGTATTTATTACAAAAATTTGGAAACATATCACACAATTTTCTCTCTTCTCTCATCTATTTCTTGCTCATGCCCAAGGGGCAAAATGCTCACTGCATTTCCATCAAAATACCGTGAGTTTGGGTGGCTTGGAGTGGGATTTTATGGCAAAATCTCAAGTGCTAGCACACCTTACGAGACATGCGAAGGTCATAGGGAAGCTCACCCATGAGCCGGGAATCGTTCGACGAAGCTTGGAGCTTGTTCGAGGAGCTCAAAAATAGAAAATGGAGGAGCATGGACTGCTCATTGCCGAACCAGTCCACTGCCGAGCAAAGATGATTTTTATTGCCTCCGCGTCGCTCAACCGATCGATGTAAGTATTCCGCAACTTCTTCGATGTGTATTCGCAATGTTTTCATGCTTATTATCGATCCCGGACCTTAATAGAAACCAACACTTATTCAATTGAGGATTCTATGCCAGGAATAGTATCACTCCGATTTTCATCGAGTTCTACTTTCCTCCCACTAACCACTGCATTTAGGAATACCTTCTCAAGGAAAACTGCATGTAGAGCAACAAATACTTTGTTCTCTTGTGGGTGATAGAAGTAATATCCTTTGGTTTCCCTAGGATATCCTACGAATATGCACTTATCCGATTTTGAGTTCTAGTTTGGTACCTTCCAAACGTTTGACGTATGCCAGCAACCCTAAATCTTCACGAATGAGAAACCCGATTTCTTTCCTATCCATATCTCATATGGAGTCTGTTGAATAGGTTTTGACGGAACATTATTCAAAATAAGAATATCACTGTTTAATGCATATCCCTAGAAGGAAATAGGTAGCTCAGTGCGACTCATCATAGACCTTACAATGTCTAACAAAGTTCAGTTTCTCCGTTCGGACAACCGTTTAATTACGGTGTTTTAGGAGGAGTGCACTGTGGAATAATACCATATTCTTTCAGGTAATCTAGAAACTCATTGCTTAAGTATTTGCCACCACGATCCGACCGTAATGTCTTAATACTCTTGCCGGTCTATTTTTCAACTTCGTGTCGAAACTCTTTGAATTTCTCAAAAGTTTCCGACTTGTGTCTCATAAGATACACATAACCATAACGCGATGCATCATCCGTAAACGTTACGAAGTATTCGTATCCACCTCTAGCCTGGCTAGACATGGGCCCACATACGTCACTATGAATGAGGGCTAACAGTTCGGTGGCACGTTCACATTTACCGCTAAAAGGTGATTTAGGCATTTTGCCTAATAAGCAAGATTCGCAGACGTCATATGAATTTGGATTAAATCCGTCCAAGTACCCACTCTTCGAAAGTGTGGGTATGCAAGTCTTGTTTATGTGTCCCATACGACAATGCCACATATAAGTTTCATCTTTATTACTCATTTTAAGCCTTTTGTTTGTTATATTATATGTTCGAGATTGATTTGTATTCAAATATAAAGACCATTATTTACAACAGCAATGCAAATTTCTATATCATTTTTATAAACTAAACACCCAGTGTTTCTGAATACAAAAGTATACCCAGATTGGGTTAACATAGATACATAAATAATGTTCCTAGTCAAACTAGGTACATAACAACAGTCGGTAAGTTCTAGTACATGCCCCGAGGGCAATTCCAAAACAAAAGTGCCCACAGCCAAAACAGCGACTAGAGTCTCATTTCCGACACGTAGATCAATCTCCCCTGAAGCCAGTCTCTTGTATATCAGTACGTAAGTGAGTACCACAACCAGAATCAAAAATACAATTTTTAAAACTAGAAGTAGTCATGTTTATTTCAATAACAAACATACCTGAAGCCGGTGCCTTGCCTGCTTTAATCTCCTTCTGGAGTGCCTTGTACTTACGGTAGTGACGCTTCTAGTGACCCCGTTTGTCGCACTGGAGGTAAACATCTTGAGATTTGTCCTTAGGCTTCCCAGAAGCCTTTGACGCTTTGGCCTTGCCCTTTCTCTTATGCTTCTTCTTTTTGACACCACCAGTCGCCTTAGGCTAAGCCTTGAGTGAATGAGATGTCGAAGCAAAGTGTGCCTCACGTTTCTTGCCCTTGAGAAGCTCCTTCTCACGTTCCTTCAGAATAGACATCAACTCTCCAAGAGTATCATCTTGGTTCATCATGTTGTAGTTCATAATGAACCCACTCCAAGTGTCGGGGAGAGACTACAAGATCAAATCTATAGAAATCTCAGCCTCAAAGACTGTCCCTATCTGAGTAAGCTGCTCGATGTCACCGATCATCTATGCCACGTGGGACTCAACAGACATGCCCTCTGACATACGTGCACGGAAGAGCTTTTTCTGCAACTCGTATCTCTGCGATCTACGGTTAAATCGGTGGAGATCGTGTAACCTCGCCAACATGTTATAGGGATCCAAGTCCCTGTTCTGTCGACGGAAATGCTGAGTCATAGCTGCAAGCATAATAGACTGAGCAGTAGAGTTGTCATCGCTGTGAGTCTTACAAAGCTCCAGCTCAACTATCTAATCAGGTATGGGCTTAGGCCCAAGAGGTCTCTCTATAGTGTATAGAAGGCTCTCGGATCCAAGGACTATCCTCAGATTTATTTCCCAATCTGAAAAAGTTCGTGCCCTTGAAGATATTTTCTCCCATGATAATGTCTCGGACACTGTTCTTTCCAGCTATCTTGATTACGATAGTCTAACTATCTAATCAACGATATTTGGGTACAGTCTAACAGCTAAAAGAAAAATAACAATGTATTAGTCCAACTAATAAAATATTTTTGAAGAAATATTTTGCAAGTGCGTAAAGCTAAGTATCCGAATGAAATTGCAAATTCAATACTAGCCTCCCAATATTTTTCGGCGAGCCTCTAACCATCTGTCGAGTACTCGAGAAACCCAGTTGATGAGTGATAAATCTATCACTATTTCCACTCATTTAACCTAATAATTTGTATAGTTTCTTGAGTTTTGTGAATATTTTGATGTGTTTTGTGTTATTTTATAGATAAGTAAAGTTTCAGGACATTCTGGAGGTGATTTGGAGCAAAAAAGCGAAAATTGGAAAAAAAAGGGGCATCTGGACACGTGTCGCCACCACATATTACCGACATCAAAAGTCAACTGCCGACATGAGACTGACACGTGGCATGATCTCGCGAAGCTGAATCTATAAGTGTCACTAAACCACGAGCATCGCGACGCTCAAGCCTTGCGCGTCGCGACGCCGGGTGCCCACCGAGGCCTATAAATTCAGCTCGATATTTGAGTTGTAGATGTACCATTCCCTCTCAATTTTCTGATGTAAATTGGGAGTTCTCTTCTTAGTTCTTCAAGTTTTGTAATAGTAATAGTAATTACGTTCTGTAATAGTAATTTTTACTTTTAATAGTAATTTTCTTTTGCCTCTTTACTTTTACAGTTTTACTATTCAATCATGAGGAGGTAACTTCCCCTTGCTAGGGTAAAAGGTAATTCTTTTACTATTACTAGTTAGATTAATCTCCCATAATTATAATATATTCACTATTTTAAAATTGGACTTAATAAGGATACCGCCAGATTGGTCGGTTGGTAATATAATCTTCTTTCCGTCTTTATGGCTGGTTATTTTGGGTTCCGCCTTTATGGCCGGTTATTTTGATTCCGCCTTTATGGCTGGTTGTTTTCATTCCGCCTATATGGCAGGTTATTTTGATTCCGCCTTTATGGCTGGATTATGGAAAAATGATTCCGCATTTATGGCTGGTTGAATTTAAATTTACTAAATCAAGATACCGCCTATATGGCTGGTTGGTAATGTTTTGCAAAGTTTATATTATGTTATGGGAGATAGCTAAATAGTATATAATAGAAGTTAATTCCTTTTACCTTAGCATTTTATTTTATTGTAATTTACTCTTCAGCATTTACTTTACCGCATTTACCTTTTGCAATTTTTCTTTATGTCTTTTAAGTTTTTAGCCCTAGTTATGAGTCGTAACTAAGTTAGATATCTAGGGTTGTGATGAATTTCAATATAACCGGTTTTTAAGGGTTAGATTATAGTTTGGGTAATGTAAAGATTTATTTATTGAGTCTTAATCTTAAAGCTTTTTATTAACTGGCCATTAATAAAATTGATTAGGTAAACTTAAAATGAACTAGACATAGAGATTTTAAGTTTAAGACCTTAGACTCAATAGCCCACGATCTTCCTTGAGGATAGATAACCCTTTAATAGATTTCCTTACAGGATAGGAATATACCTGTCGGGCAGGGGTAGCCATAATTGGAACTTAAACTTAATGAATCTAGGTAATTTGGTTGACATAGACATATGGTTCAATTGAATTATACTAGGTATTTGTAATTGACCATCGGAAGAGGCTATTACATAATTTAGTGTTCTAGGTTAATAAATTGATATATTACCAAAATATAAGATAACTTCTTCATCTTTTAAATAATATTGGAATAATTCACAACCCTCGATAGTTTTTATAAATTTGAATTTTCATCAATTTACTTAAGCAAAATTTATTTACTTGTTTTAAATTTAGAATCAACACCTTTTTCCAATCAAATCAAACAAACCATTAGATACTCGTAATTAGATAACCTCATAAAAATTAATAATAAAAAGGTTTTAAGTCCTCGTGGTATCGATACTTTTTATTCTACTTGAACGATACGTACGCTTGCGTTATATGCGTGTGATTACGTCGGTCAAGTTTTTGGCGCCGTTGCCGGGGACTTATTTATCTTTTACTATTAGTTTAAAGGTTAGTGTGGGACACAGAAACTGGGCGACGCATGCTGTCCTAGGCTCGCGGCCTAGTCGAGAGTACGGAGTAGCCACGATGGACTAAACCGGAGAATAATGGAGTTGCCACCCGGTGTGATCCGGGAAAATGAGATTTAAGGCCGCACTCACCCATCGGAAGGGAAGACCTCAAACCGTTGGATTCGGAATGGTCCCTTACTTATGTCACTTGTAATGAAAGGATTTGTATAATAATTTAATCAAGCTTAAGTAACACTTATTTCCAAGAGTATCACACTTCTAAATCTATATGCGCAAAATTAAAACTTACACCTAAATTTGCATATATTTCACATCTAAGATTACATGCTTGAAAGTACGTCAAAGTAGCAACAAACATACAACTTCATTGACATATTGTATTCATGGAAACACAAGCACACACTAACCACACAAGCACACATAAAGGCGAATCAAATGTGATTTCATAGACATATCATAAACAAATAACCATTACATGTCCATGCACAAATAAAAAGGTTAACTAAGTACATAATGCAAAAAGACATTTAAGGATGCAATTAGGCATTAAAGTAAGCATGCTATGACGTAGTGCAAAAGAAGATAACTAATATGGACACAAGCACTCATGTGAGCACTTTTCCAAGTGGTACGTGAAATTGTATCCCAAGTACAGACCGCATTACCGTCCATTCGGAATCGGCTACGGAATTTATGTCTGGGTTTCCATCCGATATACTACAAGAAATAATACTCAAATGCTACCATAACATGGATATATGAATCATACTACACTAAGCCAAGACTAAGGTAAATGATGCATCTAATATATGAAAGACGCGGCGAATATCGTGGTAAAGGTAGCCTTTTAGGATTTTTTGTCCATGCACAAATAAAAAGGTCAACTAAGTACATAATGCAAAAAGACACTTAAGGATGCAATTAGACATTAAAGTAAGTATGCTATGACGTACTGCAAAAGAAGATAACTAATATGGACACAAGCACACATGTGAGCACTTTTCCAAGTGGTACATTGAATTGTATCCCAAGTACAGACCGTATTACCGTCCATTCAAAATCGGCTACAGAATTTATGTCTGGGTTTCCATCCGATATACTACAAGAAATAATACTCAAATGCTACAATAACATGGATATATGAATCATACTACACTAAGCCAAGACTAAGGTAAATGATGCATCTAATATATGAAAGACGCGGCGAATATCGTGGTAAAGGTAGCCTTTTAGGCTTTTTCTTCCCCCAAATGGAGAAACTTTTTAGTCCAACACAATAAGCCCATGCGCTTTTCAATACAATGCGTACAAAGATAAAGATAACTATATGAAACTTCGTATACCCGATTGAACACATCTTACATTCAACCGAATATACATCAACCGGCGCGGCAAAGCATCGTGGTAAAGGATTTTAACCGCTCCAAATAGGGGACCTTTAATCCGACTTACTAAGCCCATGCGCTCGGTTGTATCATGCATACAAAGAATAAAGACAATAACATCAAACTTAGTATGCCCGATTGAACATATCTTGCATTCAATCGAACACACACCAACCGGCGCGGTAAAGCATCGTGGTAAAGGGTTTTAACCCCTCCAAATAGGGGACCTTTAATCCGACTTACTAAGCCCATGCGCTCGATTGCACCATGCATACAAAGAATAAAGACAATAACATCAAACTTAGTATGCCCGATTGAACATATCTTACATTCAATCGAACACACACCAACCGCGCGACAAAGCATCGTTGTAAAGGGTTTTAACCCCTCCAAATAGGGGACCTTTAATCCGACTTACTAAGCCCATGCGCTCGATCGCATCATGCATAAACAAGTAACATGCGGAATTTAAATGATGAATAGTAAATAAATCAAAGCAACATAAAATAAAAGAAAGTGCCGTTTACTCAAGCGGTACGCGGAGTTGTATCCCGAGTACAGATCATACTACCGTCCATTCGGAATCGGCTATGGAATTTATGTCCGGGTTTCCATCCAATATACCGCGAGAGTTGACACATCTTTCATTTTATTCCAAGGCCACAACATACAATATTTCGTAATTCATGTATATTTATCTACTCAAGGGCCACAACATGCATTTTAACATAACAATCATACAAACAATACTCATTGAATAATAAAAATAAAATAGAAAACAAATGTGGAAAATACCCTCAGGTCTAACCTTTTTCGTCGACTTTCACACTTGCGTTTCACGGAGATCGGAAGGGTTAAAGCTCCTTAACTTTTCCGGTTCACTGGTTTGCTTTTTCCCTCGCTGTTTCGCTGCTCAAGCCACTGTTTTGACTCCGTTTTGCTGCTGTTTGTGATATATTTTCTGCTCACTGTTTTGGTTGTATTTGTTCACTGTTTTGGCGATTTTTGGAGGCTAGGGGCTGCTGTTTTGGAAGGGTTCCAGGGGCAGTTTTTAGGTTCTAATATGTTGTAATCTTAGGTGTAATATGCGGCTGAACTGGGTTGTTGGTTGAAGGCAGATTGCGTGGAGGTGTGTTGCTTAGAATGTGTGGCAGTTGACGTGTTGAAGGGTGCCAATGGAGTTAGGGGCGTCTGTGCGTGACTGCGTGATGGGGTGATTTACGTGTGAAAAAAAGGGGGTTGCTGAAGGTTGCTTGAAGGGCAGTCTTTGAGGGCTGTTTGGGGGGTTTATTGCTTGCTCTCGGCTGGTCAGTGGGCAGTTCACATGGCTTATAATGGCGTGGAGGGCAGTGTGTGGGTGGCTATGGAGTTTTGGTACGTGGGCAGTCTTTGGCTTATTACATGGAGGGCAGTGTTATTGAAGGGCTGAAGGTTGTTTTGCGTTGAATGGAGTTTCACGTAGCTTGTGCTTTGATTATTTGTTTGCCGAGTGTCAAAAGGGGCTGTGGAGTGTGCAAGGCTGATTGTGGCGTGAAGCTATGTTGAGTGAAGATGAGTGACTTCACGTGAGGGGCTGTCAAGTTTAGGGTTATTTTATATGTTTTATTTTTTGTTTGTAATTGTCGTGTCTCTCTCCTTGTTTGCAAATTTGTGTTGTTTATATATTAGGCAATTAGGGTTTTTTTGCATGGTTTTATAAAGGAAATAAAATCAATTAATTAGGGAGGGATTTATAATATCTAATTAGTGTCACAAAAGGAAAATATATATTTGATTGGGGGACAAATTGTGGTGAATTAGGAAGGTTGAATATTTGATTGGTTTAGATTAGGAATACAATATTTAATTGATTATGATTGATTTTAATTAGGCATTTAATTTGTTAATTAGGTGAGTAAATATTTTAAATTGGTGAGTGATTTATTAAATTAGGAAGTGATTTATTTTAATTTCGGTAGTAGATTTAATTAGATTTAATTTAAATTTAATTTGTTTTAATTTAATTTAAATTAGAATTTAATTTGTGTTGGATTTTATTTAGTTAATGTTTAATTTAATTTAGATTTAATTTAATTGGTATTTAATTTGTGTTGGATTTTAATTGGTTTTTAATTTAATTGGTTTTATTTAATTTCAATTAGCTTTAATTTAAATTAATTTAATTTGTGACATGTATTTTAAAGGTTTTAATTATTTTGGATTGGGCTTGGGGTGATGAGATGGGCTTGGATGTGGGGTTTTGGGCCAAGGTTAAGTATTTGCGGGTTTTTTTAGGCTAAAGGTGCCTTAAAACGGAGGTCCACCAGCGAGCCTGAAGCTAAACAAGCGAGTCAAATTCGACAAAGTACTGATTTCCATCTTTTCCCTTTCGACGTCCGTTTCCCGCGGCTTCCGCGACTTAAAAGGTAGTGCCTCCAAATGAGACTCATCATCGGGATTTATATGCAAAAATGCAATGCCTACAGTCGCTCCCACTTTGATGGGACTTATGCAGTGTGTGACTTTGAACAATCCTATCAAAGTTATGCAATGTATTTTTACTTACCTGGCTCGCCAGTTGCCACTTGGTTTGCCAGTTGTGTTGAGTTGATTTTGTTGTGAGATGGTCCATTCTCGAACCAAGTTGAGGATAGGTGGTCCATTCTCGGACCGTTTCGATGAGAGGTGGTCCATTCTCGAACCGTTACTGTGATGCGGTCCACTCCCGAACCTTGCTCCATTCTTGGAGTGCCATTCCCGACTTGTCCATTCCCGAACCATGTTTCCATTCTTGGAGTGCTATTCCCGACTTGTTTATTCCCGAACTGTGTTTCCATTCTTGGAGTGCCATTCCCGGCTTGTTCATTCTCGAACTGTGTTTCCATTCTTGGAGTGCCATTCCAGGCTTGTTCATTCTCGAACAGTGTTTCCATTCTTGGAGTGCCATTCCCGGCTTGTTCATTCTCGAACTGTGTTTCCATTCTTGGAGTGCCATTCCCGGCTTGTTCATTCTCGAACTGTGTTTCCATTCTTGGAGTGCCATTCTCTGCTTGTTCATTCTCGAACTGTGTTTCCATTCTTGGGGTGTCATTCCCGGCTAAACTGATACTGATGCTGATGTGGGCCTCGTTCCCAGAGTGATGCTGATGGGCCTCGCCCCAAACTGATACTGATATGGGCCTCGCCCCTGGGACTCATCCCCAAGACTGAAACTGATATGGGCCTCGCCCCAAACTGATACTGATATGGGCCTCGCCCCCAACTGATACTGATATGTGTCTCACCCCCAACTGATACTGATATGGGCCTCGCCCATAGACTGATACTGATATGGGCCTCGCCCTCAGACTGATACGATATGGGCCTCGCCCTCAGACTGATACTGATATGGGCCTCAACCCTGGGACTTGTCTGTAAACTGTTGATGTCATATTGATGCTTCTGATTGGCTTTCATTTGCCGCTTTCTCCTTTCTTCTTCAAAACCTGTTAATACAAAGACAAACACAAAACACAAAAAGGAATGCAAAATATGTTACGTGTATGCATGCATGTATGAGTGAATTTTCTATCCCGTTGGGTTAGGTCTTCTGCCAATTCTCTTGGCGACTGCTCAGTCTTCTTTTCCTCAGGCTGCTTCAATCTGTCTACGTTGATCGGCTCGGTGAACTAATTCCCTTCCAAGTCTGATTTTTTCAATGCCACTATTTCCCAATTTCTGAATGTCTATCTTATCTTTTCTGTTTGCTTATTTCAAGGGTTCCCCCTGTTCATCACTGGATTCCATAATACCAAGGTTGAATACTTTTCTCAAATATACTTATGTTGCAGAAAAGATTCAGCGAAATGAACATCTTTATTATCATTTAAGAAAATGGTTCGAACAGGTAGACTAAATAAATGTCTTTATTAAAAATGCAGGATCAAATAGACTAGGAAGAAAAACTCTATCATCCGCAGCACTGCCTTCTTCCTTGGCCTATGGTTCTTCGCTGTCATCCATGTAAGAAGTTTGGTGGTGGAACGGAGTGGTAGTTTGGTAAAGGGTTTCTGTGTGTGTTGGGTTGTTCTTTTCATGGGTTGGGTATTTTATGGGAATCTATGAGATCTTGAATTTAATGCATGAGGCGGGTGCAATTGTCGGTGTCATGGCCATGTAACTGGTGGAAGTGACAATAAAGGTTCATATTTATGTGTGGTGGTGGGGGGTGTAGAAATTGTTTGCCTTCTAATGGTTTCAAGAGTCATTGTCCCTGTAACTTTTCAAACACCCTTGACAAAGGTCTACCAAGGTTGGAGAATTGCCTGTTTCTGACGGTAGCGACCTCAGCAGTAGCGGGCTTGGTCTCAGAAGGCCCCCCAAAAGTTCTTTTATTTTGGCCACAAAACTTTCTATTTTCAGCCTCCTCTTCCTCAATATCCATGACAGTTTCCCTCAACTATCGAAAATCAGAAATCATCGAAGTCATCCTCCTCAGCTTACCATAAATCGATGGTTTGGTGCCCTTGATGATCATTTTAATCTGGTCTTTCTCAGAGGGCCGAGTCTACATTTTCAGAGGCTGGCTTCTCCAGCGGTCTACATACTCCTTGAAGCTTTCTTCTGGCTTCTGCTTAGTGTTCTCCAAATCATGAAGTGACAAATCAATCTCTAAGTCTGTAACATACTGTTTCAGGAATGCATCTGCCAATTCCCTCCAATCCTCCTTAACCTTTCTTTCAAGGCTATGGTACCACACTACTGGTGCCCCCTCAAGTGACATCCATAACATCTTCTGAGATTGGCGCTGTATTAGGCCCACTGAACTCATAACTGAGACATATTGTCGGAGGTGGATCCTCGGATCCCCATTCCCGTTGAACTTGGCCATATCCGGCATCTTGAACTGAACATGCAACTGTTCCTCAAAAGCCATCGCCTCATAGTCTAGTAATTCTTCGTCCTTACCCTTCATCTTATGGGTAACTGACTCAACCTGATCCTGAAGCTTCTAAAATTCTGTCTGAAACCCAATCACTCTGCCTGTTGCATACTATGCCATGTCATCATCAAGAGTGGGGATATCATCCCCCAACCCATTCGGAGGCTCCTCACGTCTTACATTCTCAGAGTTTCCCCCAGCACGGGGCACAGCCATATTTGTCATGGCAGTAGTCAAGGCTTGCAATTGTTCGGTAATCTTGGTGAAACCATTTTCCAACCGATCTATCCGGGATACCTCATTATCGGATGTACTCATATCTGTTACCGATCTTTTGGTGAGTCTTCCCTCTTCCCTAACCCAACGGGAATCTATGATGGCTTTCAGAACACAAGGGTTAGCATGATGTATGTGTGCATGGGGTGCATGAGATGCATGTAACATATATAACATACTAAATAAACTAAAATTTTCAAACAAATCGGCCCGTTATCATTTTAGAAGCTTTTGGGCTAACTGTCATAGGAGTGAACTCGTCCCAGTTTAAATGGCCCAACTAGTTCACATCTCATGGCAAAGAGCCCAAATAAATCCAAATGGTAATGTTCCGAACGCAAGTACAAAGTGGCCCATCAACACTTAGAAGCCTTTGGCCCAATCGTCATAAAATACGTTCTTGTCCCAGTTTAAATGGCCCAACAAGCCCATATCCCATGACAAATGGTCTAAATGGATCCAAACGGTGATGTTCCCAAACACAAGCATAAAAGAAAGATAATGCAAACATAAAACAATAATTTCTACAGAATGGCCCACCATCATTTCAGAAGCTTTGGGCCCAATGGTTATAAGATACGAACTTGCCCCAGTTTAAATGGCCCAGCAAGTCCGCATTTCTGACAATGGTCCAACTACATCCAAATAAGGATGGTCCACAAGCTCATACTCAAGGAAATAATTGTTACTTTAACCATACAACTATGGGTGGATTCGCAGGAGTGTAGACAAAAGCTCTCATCGGCGAAGGATGGCCCACAACTAGGTCTCCCCAATCAAGGGTTCGAGCAACCATGTGAGCGCACCCTTTTTTATACACTAAGGTACGTGCCAATGAGCTATGGTGTGTGACTGACTGTCAAATGGATTTCCCGTTGTAGATTCCCCAGAAGGAAGGTGGATTGAGGCTCACTTAAATACCCAAGCCTCTTAGGCTCTTATCGCTTGGTGTCAGGAATAAACAACGAGTCCTCCAAATTAGTCCATCACAATAGGCTACGGGTAGATGGCTATATAGGTGCCTCCACAGCTTTTCCTTCTAGAAAGGTAGTGAGTGAAGGAACACACCAAACCATTACCTAGCCTCAAAATGCCTTTGGTTAAACCCCCATTTTATCCACTATCGACACGGTCAATTAAAACATAAATCCAAACATTACAAGAAAATATTCGGGGCCGATTCTCTATCCCCAATGGAGTCGCCAGACTGTGGACAACAGAACTTGACGATGTTGTTCTAGGCTCGCGGCCTAGTTGGGAAGTACGAAATAACATGGAGTCGCCACAGACTGTAGACAACAGAACTTGACGACGCTGTTCTAGGCCCGCGGCCTAGTTGGGAAGTACGAAATAACATGGAGTCGCCACCCGGTGTGAACCAGGAAAATGAGATTTAAGGCCGCACTCACCCTTCGCAAGGGAAGACCTCAAACCGTTGGGTTCGGAATGGTCCCTTACTTATGTCACTTGTAATGAAAGGATTTGTGTAATAATTTAATCAATCTTAAGTAACACTTATTTCCAAGCGTATCATGCTTCTAAATCTATATGCGCAAAATTAAAACTTACACCTAAATTTGCATATATTTCACATCTAAGATTACATGCTTGAAAGTACGTCAAAGTAGCAACAAACATACAACTTCATTGACATATTGTATTCATGGAAACACAAGCACACACTAACCATACAAGCACATATAAAGGCGAATCAAATGTGATTTCATAGACATATCATAAACAAATAACCATTACATGTCCATGCACAAATAAAAAGGTCAACTAAGTACATAATGCAAAAAGACACTTAAGGATGCAATTAGGCATTAAAGTAAGCATGCTATGACGTAGTGCAAAAGAAGATAACTATTATGGACACAAGCACACATGTGAGCACTTTTCCAAGTGGCACGTGGAATTGTATCCCAAGTACAGACCGCATTACCGTCCATTCGGAATCGACTATGGAATTTATGTCTGGGTTTCCATCCGATATACTACAAGAAATAATACTCAAATGCTACCATAACATGGATATATGAATCATACTACACTAAGCCAAGACTAAGGTAAATGATGCATCTAATATATGAAAGATGCGGCGAATATCGTGGTAAAGGTAGCCTTTTAGGCTTTTTTGTCCATGCACAAATAAAAAGGTCAACTAACTACATAATGCAAAAAGACACTTAAGGATGCAATTAGGTATTAAAGTAAGCATGCTATGACATAGTGCAAAAGAAGATAACTAATATTGACACAAGCACACATGTGAGCACTTTTCCAAGTGGTACGTGGAATTGTATCCCATGTACAGACCGCATTACCGTCCATTCGGAATCGGCTACAGAATTTATGTCTGGGTTTCCATCCGATATACTACAAGAAATAATACTCAAATGCTACCATAACATGGATATATGAATCATACTACACTAAGCCAAGACTAAGGTAAATAATGCATCTAATATATGAAAGACGCGTCGAATATCGTGGTAAAGGTAGCCTTTTAGGCTTTTTCTTCCCCCAAATGGAGAACTTTTTTAGTCCAACACAATAAGCCCATGCGCTTTTCATTACAATGCGTACAAAGATAAAGATAACTATATGAAACTTCGTATACCCGATTGAACACATCTTACATTCAACCGAATATACATCAACCGGTGCGGCAAAGCATCGTGGTAAAGGATTTTAACCCCTCTAGATAGGGGACCTTTAATCCGACTTATTAAGCCCATGCGCTCGGTTGCATCATGCATACAAAGAATAAAGACAATAACATCAAACTTAGTATACCCGATTGAACATATATTGCATTCAATCGAACACACACCAACCGGCGCGACAAAGCATCGTGGTAAAGGGTTTTAACCCCTCTAAATAGGGGACCTTTAATCCGACTTACTAAGCCCATGCGCTCGATTGCACCATGCATACAAAGAATAAAGACAATAACATCAAACTTAGTATGTCTGATTGAACATATCTTACATTCAATCGAACACACACCAACCGGTGCGGCAAAACATCGTGGTAAAGGGTTTTAACCCCTCCAAATAGGGGACCTTTAATCCGACTTACTAAGCCCATGCGCTCGATCGCATCATGCATACACAAGTAACATGCGGAAATTAAATGACGAATAGTAAATAAATCAAAGCAACATAAAATAAAAGAAAGTGCCGTTTACTCAAGCGGTACGTGGAGTTGTATCCTGAGTACAGATCATACTACCGTCCATTCGGAATCGGCTATGAAATTTATGTCCGGGTTTCCATCCGATATACCGCGAGAGTTGACACATCTTTCATTTTATTCCAAGGCCACAACATACAATATTTCGTAATCCATGCATATTTATCTACTCAAGGGCCACAACATGCATTTTAACTTAATAATCATGCAAACAATACTCAATGAATAATAAAAATAAAACAAAAAACGAATGTGGAAAATACCCTCAGGTCTAACCTTTTTCGTCGACTTTCGGACTTGCGTTTCACGGAGATCGGAAGGGTTAAAGCTCCTTAACTTTCCCGGTTCACTGGTTTGCTTTTTCCTTCGCTGTTTCGCTGCTCAAGCCACTGTTTTGATTCCGTTTTGCTGCTGTTTGTGATGTATTTTTTTCTCACTGTTTTGGTTGTATTTGTTCACTGTTTTGGCGATTTTTGGAGGCTAGGGGCTGCTGTTTTGGAAGGGTTCCAGGGGCAGTTTTTAGGGTCTAATATGTTGTAATCTTAGGTGTAATATGCGGCTGAACTGGGTTGTTGGTTGAAGGCAGATTGCGTGGAGGTGTGTTGCTTAGAATGTGTGGCAGTTGACGTGTTGAAGGGTGCCAATGGAGTTAGGGGCGTCTGTGCGTGACTGCGTGATGGGGTGATTTACGTGTGAAAAAAAGGGGGTTGCTGAAGGTTGCTTGAAGGGCAGTCTTTGAGGGCTGTTTGGGGGGTTTTATTGCTTGCTCTCGCTGGTCAGGGCAGTTCACATGGCTTATAATGGCGTGGAGGGCAGTGTGTGGGTGGCTATGGAGTTTTGGTACGTGGGCAGTCTTTGGCTTATTACATGGAGGGCAGTGTTATTGAAGGGCTGAAGGTTGTTTTGCGTTGAATGGAGTTTCACGTAGCTTGTGCTTTGATTATTTGTTTGCCGAGTGTCAAAAGGGGCTGTGGAGTGTGCAAGGCTGATTGTGGCGTGAAGCTATGTTGAGTGAAGATGAGTGACTTCACGTGAGGGGCTGTCAAGTTTAGGGTTATTTTATATGTTTTATTTTTTGTTTGTAATTGTCGTGTCTCTCTCCTTGTTTGCAAATTTGTGTTGTTTATATATTAGGCAATTAGGGTTTTTTTGCATGGTTTTATAAAGGAAATAAAATCAATTAATTAGGGAGGGATTTATAATATCTAATTAGTGTCACAAAAGGAAAATATATATTTGATTGGGGGACAAATTGTGGTGAATTAGGAAGGTTGAATATTTGATTGGTTTAGATTAGGAATACAATATTTAATTGATTATGATTGATTTTAATTAGGCATTTAATTTGTTAATTAGGTGAGTAAATATTTTAAATTGGTGAGTGATTTATTAAATTAGAAAGTGATTTATTTTAATTTCGGTAGTAGATTTAATTAGATTTAATTTAAATTTAATTTTTTTTAATTTAATTTAAATTAGAATTTAATTTGTGTTGGATTTTATTTAGTTAATGTTTAATTTAATTTAGATTTAATTTAATTGGTATTTAATTTGTGTTGGATTTTAATTGGTTTTAATTTAATTGGTTTTATTTAATTTCAATTAGCTTTAATTTAAATTAATTTAATTTGTGACATGTATTTTAAAGGTTTTAATTATTTTGGATTGGGCTTGGGGTGATGAGATGGGCTTGGATGTGGGGTTTTGGGCCAATGTTAAGTGTTTGCGGGTTTTTTTAGGCTAAAGGTGCTTAAAACGGAGGTCCACCAGCGAGCCTGAAGCTAAACAAGCGAGTCAAATTCGACAAAGTACTGATTTCCATATTTTCCCTTCCGACGTCCGTTTCCCGCGGCTTTCGCGACTTAAAAGGTAGTGCCTCCAAATGAGACTCATCATCGGGATTTATATGCAAAAATGCAATGCCTACAGTTAGATTCGTTACTTGTATCTTATTTTTCTTTTTACTTATTGTTTTTGTTTTCTTGTGTTTCAGGTTCTCAGACACTTAATGAGATGAGCCAGAAGCTTTGAAATCCATCCGCTTGACCCTGAGATTGAAAGAACCATCAGACAGTTGAGAAGGGAAAGGCGAGAAGGCCAAGAGGCAATTGTTAACATGGAACCTGAACCTTTGGAGGTTGCACCACCAATTCCCATTCGAGACAGAACCATTCCGGTGGTAGATGGCCTCATTTCCTGTTTTGTACTTCCTCCCTTACCAGCAAATACGGGTGATATCAAAACTTGCATTCAGATGATTCAGCAGTCAGTTCAGTTTGGGGGGAATGCAACTAAAGATCCTAATGCCCACATCATCAACTTCCTGGAAGTTTGCGGCACTTTCAATTACAACCGAGGAGCTGAAGAAGCAATGAGACTGCGAGTTTTTCCATACTCCTTGAAAGACAGAGCAAAAGCTTGGCTACATTCACTACCAGCTGGTTCCATCACAACGTGGAACACTCTAGCCACCAAATTCCTTGTAGAGTACTTTCCACCAGCCAGAACAGCAAAACTAAGGAATGACATCACATCTTTTGTACAACAAGATTCGGAATCCCTTCACGAAGCTTGGGAAAGGTACAAGGATTTGCTACGGAAATGTCCTCACCATGAGATTCCAAAATGGCTTCAAGTCCAAACTTTCTATAATGGACTTTCTGGACTGATGAGAACCACAATTGATGCTGCTGCCGGAGGAGCGTTGATGTCAAAAGGAGAAGATCAAGCCTGAGACCTAATCGAAGAAATGGCCAACAACAATTCCTTGTGGCCAACAGAAAGGAGTCTGATTAAAAAGAATTGCAGGAATTTATGAAGTTGGAGCAAACACATCAGTCAGTGCCAAGTTGGACCAGATATGTAAATTCATGGAGACTCTCAGCACTCAAAGCAACATTGGAGCCACAAGTTCATATGGAGCACCAGAGCCAACTCAATCTAAAGAAACAGTGAATTTTGTCAATAACTTCAACAGACAGGGGAACAATCCATATTCCAACACCTACAACCCAGGGTGGAGGAATCATCCCAACCTTTCATGGAGCAACAATTCAGAGCAGAAGAATTATCCACCACCAGGATTCCAACAACAAAGCCAGAAGTTTGAAAAAGAACCAGTAATGGCAGAAGTGCTAGCTCAGTTGAAAAGATACGAAGCTATGTTCCAAAGCCAATCAACTTCTATCAAAGCACTGGAAAATCAAATTGGACAACTGACCAATGCTCAGAGTTACAGACCACCAGGAAATCTTCCCAGCAATACAGAACTAAATCTAAGAAACGTAGGGAAGGAGCAGTGTCATGCCATCATGCTAAAAAGCGGTACAGAAATCAACAAAGATGTTGGAATCAAGGCAACATTTGAGGATGTTCCTAAAGATGCAATTCCACAAATGGAGGAAAAAGAAGCTAAGGAAAAAGAACCAGAACAAATCACTCCACCTCCACATTTTCCTCAGCATCTTCAGAAGAACAAACTAGACAAGCAGTTTGCTCGATTCCTGGAGGTGTTCAAAAAGCTGCACATCAACATTCCATTCGCAGAAGCCTTGGAACAAATGCCCAGCTATGTAAAATTCATGAAAGACATTCTTTCAAGAAAACGGAGATTGGGAGATTACGAGACTGTAGCATTGACAGAAGAATGCAGTGCCATCATTCAGAGGAAACTTCCCCCAAAAGTGAAAGACCCTGGCAGTTTCACCATTCCTTACATTATAGGAGAACATAAATTTGGTAGGGCTTTATGTGATTTAGGTGCCAGTATTAACTTGATGCCTTTTTCTATTTTTAGGAAACTGCAGATTGGAGAAACAATGCCCACTTCAGTCTCTCTACAACTTGCTGATAGAACGCTCGTGTTTCCGAGAGGTGTAGTTGAAGACGTGCTGGTCGAAGTTGACAAATTCATTTTCCCAGCAGATTTTATTGTCCTTGATATGGAGGAAGACGCAGATGTGTCAATAATCCTCGGGAGACCATTCTTGGCTACAGGTCGAACCATCATTGATGTACAAAAAGGAGAATTAACCATGAGAGTACAGGACCAAGAAGTAATATTCAATGTTTTTAAAGTTATGAATTTCCCAGATGACGCAAAGAAAGAGGAATGTTTCAGACTTGATGTGATACACAGTACCATACAGAACTCTGATGCAATGCAAGGTTCTACTGACAAAATCAAAACGTGTCAATTGCCTGTGGAGACTAAAGAAAAATCTTCTTGTGCACTGAAAAAGTCAAATCTTACACTACAAGCAACAGAAGAGAAACAGTTCCACCAGTTCAGCGAATTGGAAGAATTTCACATTCAGCCTTTTGGGAATGCAAAACTGTATAAAGAAAAGGCAAGGAAAAGACATGATGAGAAGTTAGTGCGTATACAATTGGAACCAGGGCAGAAGGTACTGTTAAACAAATCAAGGGTGAAATTCTTCTCCTGGAAGCCAAAATCACGGTGGTCAGGACCATTCCTAATCACCAAGGTTTTACCAGACGGAGTCGTTGAGATTTATGATCCTGGCTCCAACAAAACATTCAAGGTTAAAAACAAACGTGTGGAGAATCATTTGAGCAACAAAAAGAAAGTGTCATACTTTCAGACCCAGCCTGATGTTCAAGCAGTCACGTCTGGCTGACGACGTTAAATTTAGCGCTAGCAGGGAGGCAACCATGCAATTTGTTGTAATCTATATTTTCATATTTTGTGTATACATGTTGTAGAATTTTTAATTTTGTGTGTTATTTTTGTAGGAAAAGCACAAATGGAGCATTTAAGGAGGAATGGTGTTTGGCAAACACAAAGATGAAATCATTAGTGATGGCTGAGTAAGGAATGAATTCTTGAAACGCATCCTAATGGATTTATATACCAAACGACTGACATATTGCGAACATAATTTCGTTGCCTTAATAATTGCTTTGATTTGCTTTTCTTTTGTTATTTTCTTTTATTTTCGCCGACAAGATCTATACTTTTTGACTTTCATGATTTATTTTAACGTTCATTGTCATTTGACAGGTACTAGTGCTGTTATTACTCAACCTTTTCAGGATCTATAAATTCAGCTCGTCATTCTTCTCTTCTACACATCTAGATAAAAATTCAAATAAGAGAAAAATGGACACCACTTCCAAGCGACGAGTTACTCATATATGTGTGTTTTTTGGATCTAACTCTGGGAATAAACCAGAATTTATGGAGGCCGCAAAAGAATTGGGGAGAGTTATTGCTGAACGAAACATGCATTTAGTATATGGCGGTGGCAATCTTGGATTAATAGGATGCATTTCAGAAACCGTGCAAGAAGGTGGCAACCATGTTTTGGGAATCATTCCAAAACCATTAGCAGAGATAAACCTCATTGGAGATTCAAACGGAGAGGAATGTATTGTTTCAAACATGTCTGAACAACTCATCGAAATAGTCAATCACGCTGACGCCTTCACTGCATTACCAGGCGGGCTTGGAATGTTGGAAGAAATATTCACTGTAGCATCATGGGCAAATTTAAACATCCACCAGAAACCCATTGGATTATTTAACGTTGATGGATTTTTCGATTTTCTTTTTGTCTTTCTTGCAGATGTTAACAAACTTGGGCTTATCTCAAAACATGTACAAGACATATTCCTAACAGCGAGAAAGGCCGATGAATTAATCAATCAACTCTTAGCCTATGAACCAAAAATAGACCCCATTGTTTCCAAGTTGAACGGGTCTGATAGCGACCGTGGAAAGAGTTGTAGATTGGATTTAGATCTTAATCCGTAACTTTACAAAACAGCAATTGTCAAATTCGCGTTGATCAGGTACTAATTTCTAAACTCTTCTTCTACTTTTTAAGACATTAGGGACAATGTCTCATATAGGTTTGAAGGAGGGACTTAGTTAATTAGTATCTTGTTTTTAATTTGTGTTATTTTTATTTTTAGTCTAAATTTTTCGAAAAATACAAAAAAATTGAAATTTTTTCAAAAATTACAAAAACATTTTAGGTTTTTGTGTCTTTATTTTAACTAAAAAGGTGAAATTGGTGAGAGATAGCTGAGTAAGGAGTTCCCACTCCTGAGACGAATCTCAAGCCTATTTTCCAAATAAGTTAATTTTTGTTTATTTCATTTTAAATTATTTAATTAGTGAATTCTCCATAAAACGGACTAAAATGAATCTTCATATGCTCAGTTGGCAGGTATTATCAATATGCATAGTAACATATGGACATGAGCTGTAATTAAAAAGATTGTAATATTCAGTGCTCTAGTTTAATTAGAGGAAGCATCTCAAAAAGTGATCGAATAAAAAAAAACGTCTGAGATCCGGGTTATTAAGTCTGTAAGGGTGTTTTAACACCTGGTGCCCTAAAACCAACTGGTTTGGGAGTCATCGGCCCAAAGCTCGCTACATGGATTAAAGATGTTGCAAAATAAATATTTATATCTGAAGTCTGAGTAATTAAGTCCGTAGGGGTGTCTTAACACCTGGTGCCCTAAAGCTAACTGGTTTGGGAGCCACCAGCCCAAAGCTCGTTACATAGACGGAAGATATTGTATATAAATAAAAAAAATAGAGAAAAAATAAAAAAAAATAGAAAAATCCAAAATTTTTTTTCCATTACTACAAAAAGGTGTGAAATCTGGTAGAACTTTAGGACAAAAATATTACCCTCTTATCAACTACACTTATGACTGTTGTGGGCAAAAATGAGATCGATTAATACTTTGTTAGCTTTGTATATGGGGAATGATAAACATAATCGGAGAGTTTACTTATTCGGTAATTTAGAAAGAAACAAAACAACAAGTAACTTGGAGTAGAAGTTTCATCTGATAGTTACTAACTTCTTTATTCTCTTTTCTCTTATCTTTTTGCTTTTGTGTGCATTAGTTTTCACTAACTTTTTACTTTTGTAAAATATTTGTGGGTATCATTACTGTAAGCCCTCACGAGACTACAACTCGTCCACTAGGGACACCTAGGGGCTTAAAGGCTTGTTGCATACGCTAAATGCAACTGTGATCCCTACGAAAGTGGCTTAGTTTAAATTTGTTTATATTATTTTATGTTTTGCTCGAGGACTAGCAAAATGTTAGGTTTATGGGTGTGATGAGTGGTAAATCTATCACTATTTTCCACTCATTTAACCTAATATTTTGTATATTTTCTTGAGTTTTGTGAACATTTTGATGTGTTTTGTGTTATTTTGTAGATAAATAAAGTTTCAGGACATTCTGGAGGTGATTTGGAGCAAAACGGTGAAAATTGGCAAAAAAAGGAATCTGGACACGTGTCGCCACCACATATTACCGACATCAAAAGTCAACTTCCGACATGAGACTGACACGTGGCATGATCTCACGAAGCTGAATCTATAAGTGTCACTAAACCACGAGCATTGCGACGCTAAAGCCTTGCGCGTCGCGACGCCGGGTGCCCACCGAGGCCTATAAATTCAGCTTGATGTTTCAGTTGTAGATGTACCATTCCCTCTCAATTTTCTGATGTAAATAGGGAGTTCTCTTCTTAGTTCTTCAAGTTTTGTAATAGTAATAGTAATTACGTTATGTAATAGTAATTTTTACTTTTAATTGTAATTTACTTTTGCCTCTTTACTTTTACAGTTTTACTATTCAATCATGAGGAGGTAACTTCCCCTTGCTAGGGTGAAAGGTAATTCTTTTACTATTACTAGTTAGATTAATCTCCCATAATTATAATATATTCACTATTTTAAAATTGGACTTAATAAGGATACCGCCAGATTGGTCGGTTGGTAATATAATCTTCTTTCATTCTTTATGGCTGGTTATTTTGGGTTCCGCCTTTATGGCCGGTTATTTTGATTCCGCCTTTATGGCTGGTTGTTTTCATTCCGCCTATATGGCAGGTTATTTTGATTCCACCTTTATGGCTGGATTATGGAAAAATGATTCCGCCTTTATGGCTGGTTGAATTTAAATTTACTAAATCAAGATACCACCTATATGGTTGGTTGGGAATGTTTTGCAAAGTTTATATTATGTTATGGGAGATATCTAAATAGTATATAGTAGAAGTTAATTCCTTTTACCTTAGTATTTTATTTTATTGTAATTTACTCTTCAACATTTACTTTACCGCATTTACCTTTTGCAATTTTACTTTATGTCTTTTAAGTTTTTAACCCTAGTTATGAGTCGTAACTATCTATCTATGGTTGTGATGAATTTCAATATCACCGTTTATAAGGGTTATATTATAGTTTGGGTAATGTAAAGATTTATTTATTGAGTCTTAATCTTAAAGCTTTTTATTAACTGGCCATTAATAAAATTGATTAGGTAAACTTAAAATGAACTAGACATATAGATTTTAAGTTTAAGACCTTAGACTCAATAGCCCACGATCTTCCTTGAGGATAGATAACCCTTTAATAGATTTCCTTACAGGATAGGAATATACCTGTCGGGCGGGGGTAGCCATAATTGGAACTTAAACTTAATGAATCTAGGTAATTTGGTTGACATAGACATATGGTTCAATTGAATTATACTAGGTATTTGTAATTGACCAACAGAAGAGGCTTTTACATAATTTAGTGTTCCAGGTTAATAAATTGATATATTACCCAAATATAAGATAACTTCTTCATCTTTTAAATAATATTGGAATAAATCACAACCCTGAATAGTTTTTATAAATTTGAATTTTCATCACTTTACTTAAGCAAAATTTATTTACTTGTTTTAAATTTAGAATCATCACCTTTTTTCCAATTAAATCAAACAAACCATTAGATACTCGTAATTAGATAACCTCATAAAAATTAATAATAAAAAGGTTTTAAGTCCTCGTGGGATCGATACTTTTTATACTACTTGAACGATACGTACGCTTGTGTTATACGCGTGTGATTACGCCGGTCACCATTTTCCTAGTGGGCTAGGATCCCATTAAATAACACACAACCTTGACTTTGGCCAACAAGCTGTATGATATTTAACTAGGTAGATCTCAAAGATCAATTGGATCTCATCCAATTCCTAGATCCGGTAGGTGGACATCCAAGTCTGAAACATATATACAATACATATGCCAATATATCCAATATATTTGCCTAACCATTTTCCTCTGAATCAACTAAGCCTTGGCTTTGGCACAACAAGCTTATTGATTCCAGTTAAGCGGGACCCATTGACGTTGGAAAGCTTTGTAATCAATGTCGATGGACAAGAAGTGGTCTTGACTTTGGCCAACAAATCACAACTGGACAAGACACCGATATGGAACAAGGCTTTCATGATTCAAACACATCCTCGATATGACAAAGGTCTTGACTTTGGCCAACAAACCAATGCCAATCTTGGATCTTGAGTAAGAATCACTCAATGGAAGGAAATAACACTTAATATGTTTTGAGGGTTTTCCGCGTGAATTGGCAACCAATTTATTATCTTTGTTAGGTCTCATCATACATCCTTAAGCATTCATTCTAAAAGCATAATAAGACACGAAAAGTAAATTAATAACGATATGTGGATGAATATTTAACAGATTGTTCCTAGAATAAATCACTCAATTTCCTCTCCCCGGCTAGCACTATTTTACTTCTACCCAATTACATAATACAATAATAGAAACCTCATTACATTGAGGGGAATTAGGTGAGAAGAGAATACAACGAAATAATGAGAGATAAGACTGGACACGCAGGTCCAATTTATAAATTCCAAAATTATAATAATTTCAAAAATTGTCATTTCCCTTCTAATATCCATCCGATATACGCTATTCATTCAACAGATCCATGTATTCATTCATAGCATGCAATTCAATCAATCTAATCCAATTAATTAATCTTTGAATTATGTGATCATCCAATGTTAAAACAACGATTTGATTTTGCGCGAGTCCAACTCGTTTAAGAATAAGTACTCAAAGTACGAATTCTTTAATTATATCAAACTACTCGTTAAATCTAATTTAATTCGTATTCAATATCAATTCATTTATTTAATTCCAAATTATATACCTACACTTTTAATGCGCTTTAACGACTTAGATTCCAAATCTAATCTAATCGGATCTCAAAGCCCAACTAACATCCAATGTTCGTTTAATTAAAGTTCGATGGGCTTTCAATTGATTTCATAAGGCATGGGCTTTGGTCAATATGGGTCAAACCCAATTACCAAGCCCAATTAAGGAATCACCCTCATTTGCCAAGAAACCAATTTTGGCCCATAAGGCCCAATTAAACTTTTAAAGCCCATTTGTTATATTTGAACTTAATGGAATGATTTAGGCCCAATTTGGATCCAATCCAATTGGCCTAAACCAACGTGGCCCAACCAAGCCCATTATGCCCAAATACAACAATTTCAAGCGCAATTCATAATTAACCCCAATTAACCAAATTTTAAAATTCCAAATTTTATAATCCAATTAATTAAAGTGTAATACATCAATTAATTACCCAAATTAATATTTCCAAAATACAATTTAACTAATTAATTACGTATTCATTTGTTCAACTTATGCCCAACATTTTTAAGTCAAAAATCAAGTCATTACATGCTTTTAGGCTCTCGGTAATGGTTAGGATTTTTGTCCGATTTCGTTTTTCAATCTGATCGAATTACAAATCGACATTTCCAATTGTTCCAAGTCATCCAATGTTCAAGGAAACAAAAATTACCGTGAGCCTAGGGTAATACTAACATTCGGCCAAGCAAAGTCATAGGGCAAAAATTGATCCAATCAATATTTCATGAAATTGATCCAATACAACCTCAATATATCATCATTCAAGAATACTCAATCAATCAGTTTTATCAAATCATGCTCAAATTGATTTTACCCAAATTTTACCCAAATTCATTTCATGCTCAAATTGGCTCATAGATACCATTGTTGGGTTTCTAAGTTTAGTCCCAAGTCAAATCCAAGCATAAAATGTGAATGAATAATAAAGAAGAGTGGCGGAAAGACACTTACATTGAGTGGCTTTTGGATGCGTCAAACAACAAAAATTTCTCCAAGAAGCTTTATGATTTTCGGACAAGGGCAACCTCCAAGCTCCAAGCTTTGTCTTGTGATTCCAAGCTCTCAAGTTGGTTTCCCTAACACCTTGATATGATACTTTGATGAGTGCTAGCTCTTTGAAAAATTTTGCAACAAAATTCTTCACTTCCTCCTTCATAATTTTCAGTCAAGAAGAAGAAATATTAGGAGAGTAAACTCGCTACAAGTTTCGGCAATGTGAGAGAGTGATAAGGCTTGCATTTTTATTTTCAAAATCAATTTATATATAATACCAAATGTTTGGTAAAAGATCACACACAAGTCATGACTTTGGAGTGTTGAATAAGTCACCAACAACTTCACCTAAACCCATCATAATAAAGCTACTTTAAAGTGACAAGTGATGTGACACTTGATGTGACATGTGGGCCCCACTCAATTCCAAATGCTAGTGGGCCTGCAAACACTCCTCGGCTCGGGTTCGCTAATTCTGAATTAATGAACTTCTGTCGCGACGTAATTAAATCAAATTTGATTAAATAATTATGCCTAGCAAAATTACCATTCACGTCGCTAACGAATTAATTCTAAATTAATTCATTTGCCCGAATTAAAATCTAATTTTAATTCCGCGTCGAAATCTAATTTCGTTTAATATATAAAATATATTATTTTAACGATTAATTCCAAATTAATCTTTCTCTCTCTTCAAATAGTACTTTATCCAAGATAAAGTCTCTCTATAATTAATCCCAGATTAATTAAGCTTGAATCATACGTTATCGGTGTATCCTCGGGAAGTGACCCAAAAGATCCCTGGATATGTTGACAGTAAATTCGATCGTCGGACTATCGAACACGTATGTACATTGTACTACATTTTTACCGATTTACGAGACATGGTTGGATTCTAGCAAAGCGCCATGTCTTCCCAATTCTCCAGAAATATTCTTAATGGAATATACGATCTTTATCTGGCATAATATACAGTAGTATCGTGTACATGCAAGGCCTGGAGCTAGAGTAGTGTCTGCCACATAAGAAACATATATCGAATATCAAGCATCTAGTCTCTTTTGATCGGATAATCATGACCTGATATATTATCCCGATGGTTGCAACACAATAGAGAACTAGTTTTGAATCCCTGCATGATCATCATCTCTATATGTCTGAAGTGATACTTCCGTCTTGACATCACACCCAATACACTACGATTCTCAATAAATCAGAAGAGGTGTACGCAGAACCTGTTAAAGTCCTGGACAACCAAAACTAAAGCTTATCGATTGTCATAAGTAAGAGCGATGCAAGTCTCAGGTTAAGACCAAATACACCTACCCTGATGCGGACTCCCATAGACACATATACATACTACAAATAGGATTCCACGGGTGCAGAGTAAAGCTGTTTTCCATACCATTGGTAAAACACAACCTCCTATCGCACTTGCATAAGTATCCAATACTTAAATATATGAGAACTATGCCGTTATGCCCTCTCAACACGCATAAGTGCAATACAAGTCTATTCCGCATTATCGATGTCCAATCTCGATAATATTACGAGTATGGATATTTAATGATTAAACCTTTATGGATTGATATTGTCTCATATCATCTCAATCCGGAACTAATCATAGGGACTTTTACCATTTATATATCAAAATAAATAAATTACAAAATGGTAAAAGGAAATTTCATTACTACACAGTTAATTTTGTACAAAAACACAATGTCTTTTACAAACAGTGACGCTATGGGTCATAACTGTCCAACAAATGTCTTCAATGGCGTGAACTTTTCTGACTGGGAAATGAATCTCATGATAGTCCTGGGATCCGAGAAGTTACTCTACATAATAGTGAGACCTCTTGGGCCTAAGCCCAGATCTGATCAGTTAATTGAGCTAGAGCTTTGGAAGACTCATAGCGATGATAACTCGACTACTCAATCTATAATACTTGCTGCAATGACACAATAATTTCGTCGTCAAAATAAGACATTGGATCCTTATGAGATGATGTAGAAGTTGTATGATCTTCATCGATCTAATCTTAGATCGCAAAGATATCAGTTACAAAAGAAGCTCTTTCGCGCTCGTATGTCAGAGGGTACATATGTTGAGCACCATGTGTCACAGATGATTGCTGACATCGAATAGCTGGGACAGCTGGGCATTGTCTTTGAGGCTGAGACATCTATATATTTGATCTTACAGTCTCTACCCGACAACTGGATTGGGTTTTTCATGAACTACAACATGCTAAACCAAGAACATACTCTTGGAGAGTTAATATGATCACTCCACAAAGCAGAAAATGAGCTTCTAAATGGTAAGAAGCGCGAGTCACACTTCGCTTCAACATCTCAATATTCGAGGGCTTGGCCCAAGGCGACTAGAGTTGTAAAGAAAAAGAAGAACAAGAAGGGCAAAGCCAAATCATCAAAGTCTTTTGGGAAGGCTAAGGACAAATCCCAAGATGTATGTCTGCAGTGCAGGAAGCAGGGTCACTGGAAGTGTGACTGCAGTGAGTACAAGGCACACATGAAGGAAATCAAAGCGGGCAAGCCACCAGCTTCAGGTATGTTTGTTATTGAAATAAACATGTCTACTTCTAGTTTTAAAAATTGGATTTTTGATTCTGGATGTGGAACTCTTATATGTACTGATGTGCAAGATCTGCAGATTAGTAGGAGACTGGCTTTAGGAGAGATCGACCTCCGGGTTAGAAATGGGACTAGGGTCGCCGTTTTGGCTGTTGGGACCTATATTTTGGAACTGCCATCAGGGCATGTACTTACATTATCAGACGTTTATTATGTACCTAGTTTGATTAGGAATATTATCTCTATGTCTTGCTTGACCCAATACGGGTACACTTTTATATTCCGAAACACTGAGTATTTTGTTTATAAAGATGATTTTGAGATATATTCTGCTGATGCTAATAATGGTCTTTGTATTTTGAATATAAATCAATCTTAAACATATAATGTAACTAACAAAAGACTTAAACTAAGTGTCAAAGATGAAACTTATATGTGGCATTATCGTCTGGGACACATTAAAAAGACTCGTATATCCATTCTTTCAAAGAGTGGGTACTTGGACGGATTTGATCCAAATTCATATGACATCTGCGAATCTTGTCTATTGGGCAAAATGCCTAAAACACCTTTTAGCGGTAAAGGTGCACGTGCCACCGAACTGTTAGCCCTCATTCATAGTGACATATGTGGGCCCATGTCTAGCCAGGCTAGAGATGGATATGAATACTTCGTAACTTTTACGGATGATGCATCACGTTATGATTATGTGTATCTTATGAGACACAAGTCGGAAACCTTTGAGAAATTCAAAGAGTTTCGACACGAAGTAGAAAAACAGACCAGTAAAAGTATTAAGACATTACGGTCGGGCCGTGGTGGCGAATACTTAAGCAATGAGTTTCTAGATTACTTGAAAGAACATGGTATTCTTTCACTGTGGAATCCTCTCGGAACACCTCAATTAAATGGTGTGTCCGAACAGAGAAACCGAACTTTGTTAGACATGGTAAGGTCAATGATGAGTCGCACAGAGCTACCTATTTCCTTTTGGGGATATGAATTGAACAGTGCAATACTTATTTTGAATAAGGTTCTGTCAAAGTTTGTTCAACAGACTCCGTAAGAGATATGGACAGGAAAGAAACTGACTTTCTCATTCCTGAAGATTTGAGGTTGCTGGACATATGTAAAATGTTTGGAAGGTACCAAACTTGAACCCAAATCGGATAAATGCCTATTTGTAAGATATCCGCGTAGGTCGGAGAGAGTCAGAAAACAACCTGAGAGGTATGGGTTTCTGATCTCACCTCATATAGATATCAATCTTATTGAGGATAATGAGCCGACTATGTATGAGGAAGCGATATAAGATATCGACTTCGCTTTATGGAAAAATCCATGAAGTCCGAAATGAATTCCATGTACACTAAAAAAGTTTGGACACTAGTTGATGCACCAGAAGGCGTAAAGCCTATTGGTTGCAAATGGGTCTTTAAGAAGAAGACCGACATGGATGGCAATGTGTAAACGTACAAAGCTAGGCTTGTGGCGAAAGGGTATCATCAACGACATGGTATCGATTATGACGAAACCTTTTCACCGGTTGCCATGATTAAATCCATTCGGATAATGCTTGCGATTGCTGCATATTTTGATTATGAGATATGACAGATGGACGTAAAATCCGCTTTCCTTAACGGAAACCTTTTGGAGGATCTTTATATGCAACAGCCAGACGGTTTTGTCATACCAAAACATGCAAATAAGGTTTGCAAGTTAAATCGATCCATTTATGGATTGAAGCAAGCATCACATTTTTGGAACCAATGTTTTGATGAGATCATTAAAGAATATGATTTCATTTAAAATGAAGATGATCCTTGTGTAGATAAAAAGGTTAGTGGGAGCGCACTGACATTCATTGTCCTTTATGTTGATGATGTATTACTTATGGACAATGATATTCCCATGCTAAAATCGGTGAAAGCTTGACTTTCATTAAAATTCTCCATGAAAGATCTGGGAGAAGCAGCCTTTATTCTAGGAAAAAATATCTACCAGGATAGATCTAGAAAGCTACTTGGACTCTCCCAGAGCACGTACATTGACAAAGTGTTGAAGTGATTCAACATGGATCTGTCCGAGAGGGGACATTTATCAGTGTCACATGACATCACTCTATCTAAGGACATGTATCCTAAAACTCAAGATGAGAGAAACAACATGAGTCATATACTATTCTCCTCGGCAGTCGGATCGATCATGTATGACATGATATGTATGCGACCTGATGTCTCGTATGTTTTAAGCATGTGTAGTCGCTATCAGGCCGATCCAAGTGTTGGACACTGGCTGGCGGTTAAGAAAATCTTTAAGTATCTTAGACGAACTAAGGATGCTTTCTTAGTTTATGAAGATGGAGTACTTGAGGTAACTGGGTATACCGATGCATGTTTCCAAACCGATAAAGATGACTCTAAGTAGCAATCCGGTTACATATTTTGTTTGAACAACGGAGTAGTAAGCTGCAAATCATCCAAGCAGGAGACTGTTGCCGATTCAACAACAGAAGCAGAATATATTGCTGCAGCTGAAGCAGCAAAAGAGGCAGTTTGGATCCGTAAATTCATAATTTGATTAGGAGTAGTCCCATTGGCAGCCGAGGTCGTTCCATTGTATTATGACAATAACGGGGCTATAGCGCAGGCTAAGGAACCGCGGTCTCATCAACGATTCAAGCATGTTCCTCGACGTTTCCATCTGATTCGTGAGATCATACATCGTGGTGATGTGAAGATCGAGAAGGTCGCATCAAATGATAACATTGCAGATTCGCTGATGAAAGCTATTTCACAGCAAAAGTTTGAGCGAGATGTACATAGTTCAGGTGTTAGATGTTCGAGTGACTGGCTATAGGACAAGTGGGAGATTGTTGGACAATTATGACCCATAGCGTCACTATTTGTAAAGACATTGTTGTTTTTGTACAAATTAACTTTGTGACAATGGAAATTGCATTTTATCATTTTGTAATTTTATTACTTGGATATAAAATGATAAAAGTCCTTATGATTAGTTCCGGATTAATAATATATGAGATAGTATCAATCCGTAATGGTTTAATCATTAAATATCCCTAGTTGTAGTATTATCGAGACTAGACATCAATAATGCGGAATAGACTAGTATTGCAATTGTGCGTGTTTAGGAAGCGTAACAACATAGTTCTCAGATATTTAAGTATTGGATACTTATACAAGTGTGATAAGAGGTTGTGTTTACCGATGGTACGGAAACAGCTTTGCTCTGGATAGACCCATTGGAATCCCATTAGTATCATGTCTATGTGTCTATTGGAATTCGAATCAGTGTAGATGTATTTTGTCTTAACCTGAGACTTGCATCGCTAACACTTCCGACAATCAATACGTTTTATTTTTGGTCATCCGGGACTTTAACAGGTTCTGTGTACAGCTCTTCTAGGTTTATTGAGAATCGTAGTGTATTGGATGTGATGTTAGATGGAAGTATCACTTCAGTCACATAGA